>JARQOD010000003.1:77401631-77473569 GCA_033576555.1 Oophaga sylvatica | reverse complement strand
AAAATAAAATATTGGGGGCGAAAAAAATAATTTTTGTAAAAAAAAAATATTTTTTATTTTTACGGCTGTACGTTATAAACTTCTGTGAAGCACTTCGGGGTTCAAAGTGCTCACCACACATCTAGATAAGTTCCTTTGGGGTCTATTTTCCAAAATGGGGTCACTTGTGGGGGGTTTCCACTGTTTAGGTGCATCAGGGGCTCTCCAAATGCGACATGACGCCCCCAGACCATTCCATCAAAGTCTGCAATCCAAAACGTCACTACTTCCCTTCCGAGCCCCAACTGTACCCATACAGTAGTTTTCTCCCACATATTGGGTATCAGCGTACTCAGGACAAATTGGACAACAACTTTTGGGGTCCAATTTCTCCTGTTACCCTTGTGAAAATAAAATATTGGGAGAAAAAAAATCATTTTTGTAAAAAAAAAAAAAAAGATTTTTTATTTTACGGCTGTACGTTATAAACTTCTGTGAAGCACTTGGGGTTCAAAGTGCTCACCACACATCTAGATAAGTTCCTTGAGGGGTCTAGTTTCCAAAATGGTGTCATTTGTAGGGGGTTTCCACTGTTTAGGCAGATCAGGAGCTCTCCAAACACGACATGGCATCCAGCCAATTCTGCATTGAAAAAGTCAAACGGCTCTCCTTCCCTTCCAAACTCTGCCATGCACCCAAACAGTGGTTTACCCCCACATATGGGGTATCAGCGTACTCAGGACAATTGCACAATAACTTTTGGAGTCTTGTTACCCTTGGGAAAATAAAAATTGGGGTGAAAAGATCATTTTTGTGGAAAAAAAATGATTTTTTAATTTTACGGCTCTACGTTATAAACTTGTGTGAAGCACTTGGGGGTTCAAATTGCTCACCAAAGATCTAGATAAGTTCCTTAGGGGGTCTAGTTTCCCAAATGGGGTCACTTGTGGGGGTTTCCACTGTTTAGGCACATCAGGGGCTCTCCAAATGCAACATGGCGTCCAATCTCAATTCCAGCCAATTTTGGTTGGAAAAAGTCAAATGGTGCTCCTTCCATTCCGAGCTCTGTCGTGCGCCCAAACAGTGGTTACCCCCCACATATCGGGTATCAGCGTACTCAGGACAAATTGGACAACAAATTTTGTGGTCCAATTTCTCCTTTTACCCTTGGGAAAATAAAAAATTAGTGACTAAAATAATTTTTGTGGGAAAAAAATAGGATTCTTTATTTTCATGCCCGGGCATTATAAACTTGTGTGAAGCACTTGGGGGTTCAAAGTGCTCACCAAAGCTCTAGATAAGTTCCTTAGGGGGTCTAGTTTCCAAAATGTGGTCACTTGTGGGGGGTTTCTACTGTTTAGGCTCATCTGGGGCACTGCAAACGAAACATGACCCCCATCAACGTCTGCATTCCAAAACGTTACTACTTCCTTTCCAAGCCCTGCCGTGCGCCCAAAAAGTTCCCCCCCCCCCACATATTGGGTATCAGCGTACTCAGGACAAATTGGACAACTTTTGGGGTCCATTTCCTTGGGAAAAATCAAAAATTTGGGACTAAAAAATTATTTTTGTGGAAAATTTTTTCTTTTTTTTTTCACACCCAGGCATTATAAACTTTTGTGAAACACTTGGGGGTTCAAAGTGCTCGCAACAGATCTAGATAAGTTCCTTAGGGGGTCTAGTTTCCAAAATGGTGTTACTTGTGGGGGGTTTCCACTGTTTAGGCGCATCAGAGGCTCTCCAAATGCGACATGGCATCCAATCTCAATGCCAGCCAATTTTAGTTTGAAAAAGTCAAACGGCGCTCCTTCCCTTATGAGCTCTGCTGTGCGTACAGACAGTGGTTTTCCCCCACTTATTGGGTATTGGCGTACTCAGGAGAAATTTCACAATAACTTTATCTGTCCATTTTCTTCTTTTACCCTTGTGAAAATAAAAAAAAAGTTTGTAAAAGATCATTTTTGTGGCTAAAAAGTGAAATATTCATTTTTTCTTTCCACGTTGCTTCAGCTCCTGTGAAGCACCTGAAGGGTTAATAAACTTCTTGAATGTGGTTTTGAGTACCTTGAGGGTGAGTTTTTAGAACCGTGTCACTTTTGGGTATTTTCTGCTATATAGACCCCTCAAAGTGACTTCAAATTGAGGTGGTCCCTAAAAAAAATGGCTTTGTAAATTTTGTTGTAAAAATGAGAAATCACTGGTCAACTTTTAACCCTTATAATTTCCTAAGAAAAAAAAATTTTGATTCCAAAATTGTGCTGATGTGAAGTAGACATGTGGGAAATGTTATTTCTTAACTATTTTGTGTGACATATTTCTCTGTTTTAAGGGAATAAAAATTCAAAGTTTGAAAATTGCAAAATTTTCAAAATTTTCGCCATATTTGCATTTTTTTCAAAAATAAACGCAAGTTATATCGAAGAAATTTTACCAATAACGTGAAGTACAATATGTCACGAGAAAACAATCTCAGAATCGCGAAGATCCGTTGAAGCGTTCCAGAGTTATAACCTCATAAAGAGACAGTGGTCAGAATTGTAAAAATTGGCCCGAACAATAACGTGCAAACACCCTTGGGGGTGAAGGGGTTAATTGTTATCAGAGCTGTATATATATATATTTATATATATATATATATATATATATATATATATATGTCTTTTTTAAATAAGTGATTGTTATTTTCTGTACCATTTAACACAAGCAATCAGTACACCCCAGAGTACTGAAGGAGATTGCGGGAGAGATTATTGAATTATTGAACCACTTTCCATAATCTTTGAAAATTCTTGGAGAACAGAAGTCCTAGAAGACTGGAGAAGAGCAAATGTTCCTATCTTCAAAAAGGGGAATAAGGTGGACCCAGGGAACTATAGGCTGGTGAGTCTGCTTTCTACACCAGGAAGGATCTTTGAACAAATTATTAAAAACATGTATGTAAGTACCTGGATAAGAATGAAGTTATTAACCAGAGTCAGCATGGGTTTGTAACTAATAAGTTCATGTCAGACTAACTTAATTTCCTTCTATGACAGAATCACTGACTGGGTGGATCAGGGAACTATGGCAGATATAGTATATCTTGACTTCAGCAAAGCATTTAACAAAGTATCTCACACAATCCTTATTGAAAAAATGACTAAGCATGGAATGGACAAGGCAACTGTTAGGTGGATTCATAACTGGCTTAGTGATCGGACTCAAAGAGTGGTCGTAAATGGCTGCACATCCAGCTGTTCCAAGTGGGGTACCACAGGGCTCTGTCTTGGGCCCTGAATTGTTCAACATTTTTATCAATGATTTAGATGAAGGAATTGAGTGTAAACTGATTAAATTTGCTGATGACACAAAGCTAGGAGGGATAGCTAATATTAGAGAAGAAAGAGAATTGAAAAAGATATAAATAAACTGGAGCAGTGGGCAGCAACTAACAGAAAGGTTATTAACAGGGAAAAATGCAAAGTACTACATCTGGGCAATAAAAAATGAAAACAGCATATACAGAATGGGAGGAATAGGACTAAGCAACAGCACATGTGAAAAAGACTTGGGTATACTAATAGATCACGGACTGAACATGAGTCAACAGTGTGAAGCAGCAGCAAAAAAGGCAAATACAATTCTAGGATGTATTAACAGAAGCATACAGTCTAGATCACGTGAAGTCATTATTGCCCTCTACTCCTCTTTGGTCAGACCTCATCTGGAATACTGTGTCCAGTTTTGGGCACCACATTTTAAAAAAGACATCAACAAACTGGAGCAAGTTCAGAGAAGAGCGACCAGAATGGTGACCGGTCTGCAAACCATGTCTTATGAGGTACGGTTACAGGATTTGGGAATGTTTAGCTTGCAAAAGAGAAGACTGAGAGGAGACTTAATAGCTGTCTACAAATATTCAAGGGCTGTCACATTGTAGAAGGATTATCTTTATTCTCATTTGCACAAGGAAAGACTAGAAGCAATGGGATTAAACTGAATGGGAGGAGACAGATCAGATATTAGAAGAAACTTTTTGAAAGTTAGGGTGATCAATGAGTGGAACAGGCTGCCACGAGAGGTGGTGATTTCTGTCTGGGATGATTTAGTCAATCCTGCTTTGAGCAGAGGGTTGGACCAGATGACCCAGGAGGTCCCTTCCAACTCTACCATTCTATGATTCTATGACTGATAAGATAATTTTGGGAATAGAGATGAGAAAATTAATCCATGATGAACCTAATTCATCACGAATTTCCTCAAAAATTGTGTTTCTGGGACATTTTATTTTTTGAGGATTTTGATTTGTATGATTTCAGATCTTTTTTGAGGACTCAGAAGTGGTTAAAAATGCTAAAATACATAAAACTCACCTATCTCAAGCCCTTCCCTGTCATTATGTAGCTACTCGGGTTTCCTGCTCAGGTCTTTAATTATTCCATTACTCCTTTCAAGGAGTGACTCCAGTGATTGACCTCACTCAGTCATATCGAGGGGTCATCATTGACCCAAATATGCATTTGCTCTTTACCCCCTCCTATTTGACCTTAGGATCAGAAGGGAGCACCTGAAGAACCAAAGATTTGCATGGTAGACCATAAGATGTGGGAGTGGCTGAAGAGGCATAAGGATAGGGGAAGGCCTATTACAGGTTAGTATAGTATGTTTTAATATTTTTTAACCCTTTGCATCCCCTCCCCTTATTATGGGGTATGGAGAGACCTTAGAACTTTTAAGTGTCTTTCCATGTCAATCAGGCATTTTCAATTTAGATCTATTTTATTTACATCAAATCATAGCACTGGGATGAATCGACTGAAACTGCCAAAAATGAACTTGGGGGATTTGCTCATCTCTAATTTCGTGTTTTGATACATACCCATTAATGCCCCCATTTAAGGTCAAGAATACCTGATTTTTTACAAACCTCCTACTACTACTACAGTCATGGCCAAAAGTTTTGAGAATGACACAAATATTAATTTTTACAAAGTCTACTGCTTCACTTTTTCTAATGGCAATTTGCATATACTCCTGAATGTTATAAAGAGTGATCAGCTTAACAGCAATTACTTGCAAAGTCAATATTTGGCTAGAAAATGAACTTTATCCCCCAAAACACATTTCAACATCATTGCAGCCCTGCCTTAAAAGGACCAGCTAACCTCTTTTCAGTGATTGCTCCATTAACACAGGTGTGGGTGTTGATGAGGACATGGCTGGAGATCAATCTGTCATGATTAAGTAAGAATGACACCACTGGACACTTTAAAAGGAGGCTGGTGCTTGGCATCATTGTTTCTCTTCTGTTAACCATGGTTATCTCTAAAGAAACACGTGCAGTCATCATTGCAATGCACAAAAATGGCCTAACAGGGAAGAGTATCGCAGCTAGAAAGATTGCACCTCAGTCAACAATATATCGCATCATCAAGAACTTCAAGGAGAGAGGTTCCATTGTTGCCAAAAAGGCTTCAGGGCGCCCAAGAAAGACTAGCAAGCACCAGGACCGTCTCTTAAAAGTGTTTCTGCTGCGGGATCGGGCTACCAGCAGTGCAGAGCTTGCTCAGGAATGGCAGCAGGCAGGTGTGAGTGCATCTGCACGCACTGTGAGGCGGAGAGTCTTGGAGAAAGGCCTGGTCTCAAGGAGGGCAGCAAAGAAGCCACTTCTCTCCAGAAAAAACATCATGGACAGACTGATATTCTGCAAAAGGTACAGGCAGTGGACTGCTGAGGACTGGGGTAAAGTTATTTTCTCTGATGAATCCCCTTTTTGATTGTTTGGGACATCAGGAAAACGCCTCATTCGGAGAAGACAAGGTGAGCGCTACCACCAGTCTTGTCTCATGCCAACTGTTAAGCATCCTGAAACCATTCATGTGTGGGGTTGCTTCTCAGCTAAGGGAATCGGCTCTCTCACAGTCTTGCCTAAAAACACAGCCATGAATAAAGAATGGTACCAGAATGTCCTCCAAGAGCAACTTCTCCCAACCCTCCAAGAGCAGTTTGGCGATCAACAATGCCTTTTCCAGCATGATGGAGCACCTTGCCATAAAGCAAAGGTGATAACTAATGGCTCAGGGAACAAAACATAGAGATTTTGGGTCCATGGCCTGGAAACTCCCCAGATCTTAATCCCATTGAGAACTTGTGGCAAATCATCAAGAGACGGGTGGACAAACAAAAACCTAAAAATTCTGACAAAATGAAAGCATTGATTGTACAAGATGGACTGCTATCAGTCAGGATTTGGTCCAGAAGTTGATTGAGAGCATGCCAGGGAGAATTGCAGAGGTCCTGAAGAAGAAGGGTCAACACTGCAAATATGACTTGCTGCATTAACTCAGTCTAACTGTCAATATAAGCTTTTGTTACTCATATGTTTGCAATTATTATATTTCTGTCTGTGATAAAAACATCTGTCAAACACACATAAAAACCAGAGGGCAGCAGATCATGTGAAAATATAATATTTGTGTCATTCTCAAAACTTTTGGCCATGACTGTACTTCTGTGTAGAAGAAATTCTGGGAAAAGCCTTCACAGTTTTTCCCTGAAGCTACTTATCAGCCAACTCTGATCCTGACATGGTTTACCATTTCGGAGGGTCATCATGGTGGTGGAATTCTTATGACAAATCCCCCTTGAGCCTTCTATGAAAGACTCTGTTTTTTACCATAATATTAAACAAATCTTCCTCCAACATTGATTTACCTGTTTTTTCGGTACACACAGATGAATTTGTAATTTCTTCTTCTTCTATAGCCCAATAGAATTTTTCAAAGGAACCAGAAAAGCTCAGTTTGGAGGCAATACCATTTTTGTCCATTGTTAGATTGAGAAACTTTTCCTTGGTTTTAGACGCCTGAAACTGTAATTCTCTGATGTCAATAGGCTCTGTAATGATGCAGGAGAATGTGGCCGACTGTCCGACTTTCCGGTCAAGGTTGGGTGGTATTCCATTTATATAACTAATAGGCATCACTGCAAAATCAATCAAGTAATATGAGAAAATTACAGTTCACTGAGACAAGTGTAATACCTCACTCCACCTGGTGTGACACTGTGAGCAAATCAAGCACTTGCTTAATTCTTCAGAACTGATCAGCGGTGATCACAGAATCTGAACCCCCTGTGATCAAATTGCTGTCAGGAGACATTTCAAATTTTAAGGCTTTGCCAATAAGGAGCAACAATTGTATGTACATGATTAGAAGATGCTATATGACAATGTATATTATGCAAATTGTATTGATTTATGAAAAACGTATAGGCAAGAGTCTTCTTACATGCAGGAAAAAGTAGCTTTATGCTATATAGCTGTAATATGTGTCTTCCACTTTGTGCTTTTTGGTCATACAGTATTCTCTATCCATAGTCATATCCATAACCCTTATTTCGCTTTCTGGCTCTTTAAATAATACCTACACAAAATCCACTAGATGGCGCACTTATCCAAGCAGTTCCCAGCTCATAAGCATTACTTTGTGTGTGAAAATTTTCACTTTCATGAATAGTTTGTATGTAGTTTTTGTATGATTGCCAGGAATGTTATTGCAAAACTTAGAACAGACACCACTTCTAGGAAGATTTTAGACTAATGTACTAAGTTAAAGAAAACATGTCATATCCCCAAATGCTATTAACCTGCAGATATTGGGTTAATCTGCAGTTAAATAGTGTTATAGGGCTATTCATTAATCTTCTTGAAAGTCCATCTATCAGGAGAAAATGAACTTTATTCCTCTTGGAAGCCGCAGGCTTTCAGTCCTACAGATGTGTCGGCGCAGCTACAGTGACCACTCAGAACACAATGAGCAGTGGCTGTCGGTATGCCCCAGCACTATGAATGACATCTCTGCAGCACATCTATGCAGAGCAAACTGTCAATCAAAGTGCCAGGGTGTACTTACTTCTGTGGCTCACAATGCTGTGAGCGATAACTGTAGTTGCTCTAGGCACTCTTCTATGACTGAAAGCAGCCAGCTCCTGGGAAGAATAAAGTTAATTTTCTTGCAGTATCCGCTCTTTCAGTGCTGCTACCCGACAGCATTGTAAAACTATTTACCTGTAGATTAATCCTATATCTGCAGGTTAATAGTATTTGGGAACATAAGAGATTACCTTTAAGTTGTTTTTTTATTTTTATGGTCACTAATCAATTTTTTTATAAACTTTCTACAAAAAGAGGATAATTGACCATTAGAGATTGCCTTTTTTAGGGTCGACTTTCTCAAAAGTCGAGTCAAACGAAGTCGGCTGACTAACGGAAAAGGTCATGTCGGAGTCGAAAATCCGACCCCAATGCAAGTCAATGGGGAATAAAAGTCGGCAGGGAGTGGAGGACAGTATACACATCTACAGTGCCCATTTCAATGCCAACGACATCAATTCTTATTACTTAAGCTTGTCATCCTTAATTTACTTTATAATAATAGTTACGCATTGAAAACAGGGGGTTATTTGGCTAAAGTTATGGGGGGCAGGGCTGGCTCCAGGTTTTCGTGGGCTCCCGGCCAAAGAGTCTCAGTGGGCCCCTTTAACACATACCACAATTCATGTTGCTCCGATACGGCAGAGAAATATAGGTATAGTACAATGCCAAATACTTCACTTCTTACATTACATGACTGATATCTATTTTAAATTCTACAATAGCTTAAAAAACGGACAGTATATTCCTCCATACAGTATTATGGGCAACACATAGTGCGCCATACAGAATAATGAGCCCCATATATTGCTCTATACAGAATAATGAGCCCCATATATTGCTCCATACAGAATGGGCTCCATATAATGCTCCATACAAAATAGGCCCATAATGTGCTCCATATGATTCTCCATATATAAAGGGCCCTATATGATGCCCCATAAATAATGAACCCCATATGATGCTCTAGATTATGATGGGCCCCATATATGATGCTCCAGTGTGTGATGAGCCCCATATAATGCTCCAAATATAATGGTCCCCATATATAATGCTCCATATTAATAGTCTCCATGTGATGCTCCATATATAATGTGCCCCATATGATGCGCCATATATAATGGGCCCCATATGATGCTCCAGTATATGATATGCCCCATGGATGATGCTCCAGTGTATAATGGGCCCTATCTATGATGCTCAAGTGTATGATGGGCCCATATATAATTCTCCAGTATATAATGCTCCCCATACATTGCTCCAAACATTAAAAAAATGAAATACCTCTCCTCGCTGGGCACTGCTCTACTCTGGACTCCTCGTCGCCATCTTCCAGCTCTCTGCACTGTGACTGTTCAGGCAGAGGGCACACAGATGTGACGTCATTGTGCTCTCTGACCTGAATGTCACTGTCAGGAAACGCGGAAGACGTCACAGCGGTGGAGCAGGGAGAGGTAAGTATTGCAAGTGCTGGGGCCCTGAGCAAGCAGGGGGGGCACACTCGTGGGCACCGAGAACTGGCACAGGGCCCCTCATAGTATGAAGGTGTCTCTGACGGCGAGTGGGCCCCCCCACCTGCTCAGGGCACCAGCACTTGCCCGGGTGCGCCAGGTGCTGACGCCGGCCCTGGGGGGGGCAGCCCAGTTAGGGAGGTGGAAAAAGTGGCATATGTTGAGGTGTAGGCTGGACGTTCAGCAGCTGCAAATGGAGGAATTGGAGAAGTTGGAGGAAGAGGAGGACAAAGCGAGCCATTTTGCTGGCAACCTATGTGTCATCAGGGGAAGGTGGGATAAAAGCATGTGAAACCCATTTGGGTTGACAGCCAGGTCCTTCTTTCTGTCAGGATTGATCCTGCAGCGCTGAAGACTCTTTCTGATAGCACACTACCAGCAGGGCAAGCGAGCTCCGTAAGACATATTGTGCCAATTCAGGCCAGTGTCCAGTTTACAGGCCCAGTAGTGGAATGAACTGTGAGGGAGAACATCGATAGGGGAGGAGAGGTAATTTTGAACCATCGTTGACAACTGTTGTCTCCTGTCTGTTGCAATCGATTCAGTATTACCAGTCGTGTGAGCGTTACTCAAGAAATCAGACCACAACATGGTCATGAAACCCCTGTCTCCAACGCCACCTCGGCTGTGTGCACCATGAACACCTCTTCCATTTGGCCCAGTACGGCTCGTGGTAGAACCTGCACCGCTGCTGTGTGCTGGGAATGCCTCTAACAAACGGTTTACCAGAGTTGCTTGGTGGCATGATGTTTTGTAATTTGCTTTTATAGTGTGGATCGAGGATGCAGGCCAACCAGTAGTCGTCATCCTTCATAATTTTGGCAATGCGGGGGTCCCTTTTTAGGATCCGCAAGACATAATCACACATGTGGGCCAATGTTCCAGGTGTCAATGATGCACTGCAAGTGGTGGGTGGAGGAGCACTTTCTGCCAAATCCACATCCCTCCATTCACGCACAAACCCTGTACCTGACCTTGGCAAGCCAACATTTTCTCTTGCCCCCTGAGAAGCATCATCCTCCCCAAAATAATCATCCCCCTCATCCTCCTCCTCTTCCTCTTCTTCCTCCACCTTGTCCAGGACAGTTCCCTGAGCAGACAATGCCTGACTGTCATGAAGGCTTCCTTCTCCTACCTCCTCCTCCTCCTCTGCAGACGCCTGATCCTTAATGTGCGTCAGTTTGCATAAGCAGACGCATAAGTGGGATGGTCATGCTTATGATGGCGTCGTCTGCGCTTACCAGCCATGTGCATTCCTCAAAACACTGAAGGACTTTACAGAGGTCTTTCAGCTTTGACCACTGCACACCCGACACTCCATGTCCGCCCTCAAACTGCCTGCCCGTGTATCCTCCCACAAATGAATTACAGCCTGCCACTGTTCGTACAGCCTCTCAACCATGTGCATGGTGGAGTTCCACCTTGTTGCAACGTCTATGATTAAGCGGTGCTTGGGGAGGCGGAGCGATCGCTGCAGCCTCTGCATACGACTGGAGTCTACGGGCGAGCGACGGATGTGCGAGCACAGTCTTTGCACCTTATGGAGCAGGGCTGGTAACTCCGGATAATTATTTATGAAGCACTGCACCACCAGGTTCAAGGTGTGAGCCAGGCAAGGTTTGTGTCTGAGTTTTGCCAGGGTTATGGCCGCCACAAAATTATGGCCGTTATCACTGACTACCTTGCCTGGCTTAAGATGTAGACTGCCCAGCCATGACTCAGTTTCTCGCTGCAAGTAGTCGGCCAGTGCCTCCGCGGTGTGTCTCTTGTCGCCCAAAGACATCATCTTTAAAATAGCCTGCTGACGCTTACCACTAGCTGATCGATAGTGGGACACCTCGTGTGCAACACTGGCAGCTGCGGATGGAAAGCTCGTGCGACTGCGCTCTGTTGACAAGCTTTTGCTTCTGGAGGAGGAGGAGGGTTAAACCCCTACAGCCAACTATTGCCTATACCGTGGGCTAGGCAGCACTGTCACACCGCCGCTGTCCCCTGTGGACCCTGCATCCACCACATTAACCCAGTGCGCAGTGATGGACATGTAACGGCCCTGGCCATGCCTACTGGCCCATGCATCTGTTGTGAGGTGCACCTTTCCACTCACTGATTGTTTGAGTGCATGGACAATGCGGTCTTTCACATGCAGGTGGAGGGCAGGGATGGCTTTTCTAGAAAAGAAGTGCCGACTGGGTAGGTCATAGTGTGGGACAGCATAGGCCATGAGCTCTTGGAACGCTGCACTTTCAACCAAACGGGAGGGCATCATCTCCAATGAGATCAGTTTGGCAATGTTGGCATTCAAAGCCAGTGAGGTTTTGTAGTCCGTCAACGCTTGCAAGTGCATGGTGTTTTAATGTCTAAGCATGCAGCTGGTATTCAATTTTCGGAGATTTTTCTCTCGGCTAAAGGTCCTTCCGCACTTCTTACAGATAACCTTTGCCTCATCAATAGGATTTTGGTCAAAAAGGTGCCACACTGCACTCTTCCTACTATGGGATAAATTTTCAGGGCTTGCACGCTGTGCTAATTTGACCATCTGGACAAGCTGTCCTGCAACTCTTTTTGTTTTTTTAACATGTTTTTAGACTGCTACGGGCCTGCCAGATAACCGCAGCTGCAATGTCGATGCCTGCCGCGGATCCTCATCCTTTTCTGAGTTATTGCCAGCAGCACCCTCTTCCCCAATGGATGCCGATCCGGGTCAACAACTGGGTCATCCATCACCTCCTCTTCAATTTCATCTGCACCTTCCTCTATGTCACCGTGTAAGGTGTTAGAGTATGTGGGAAGGGCCACCTGAGTTTCATCAGGGTCAGATTCTGGCTCAGTAGACTGCGAGGACAATGTAGTGCTCTGGGTGAATGTACCAGCAGAATCAGCTAGCACTGACTGTGCATCAGTGCACTCCATGTCAGATTCATCTTGGACTGGGGAATTCAGGATTTGACTTGATAACCCAGGCATGGTATGTGAAAAGAGCTCCAGGGAGTAATCAGAAGTGTGGCCTGCCGCATCCTTCACTTTTGGTGGGAGTGAAGGACACAAGGAAAGGTGTTGTTCCTGACCAGGAGCCTGCACTGACGACTCAGTGCTTGCATTTTTTAAAACTTCAGAAGAGGAGGCGATAGAGCTGGAGGCTGTTTCGGCAATGTAAGCCAAAACCTGTTCCTGATGCTCCGGCTTTAAAAGCGGTTTACCTGCTCCCAGAAAAGGGAGCCTTCCAGGCCTTCTGGAGCCAGATGATGACGCAGGCTCAACACCTCCTGCCTTAGGTGCTATTGGGCTTTTGGCACTACCAGCAGATGCATCACCACCACCACCATCATTCACAGCTGGCCCCCCCACCCACATCTGCGGCCTCTTCACCATACTTCCTCATGTTTGGGAAAATGTACCAAAAATACTAGCAGATATATGGTACTGTATGAGGAGCGTACAGCTGTATACGGTGTTGGGTAAAATTGCAATCTCCGTATATATTTCCAGAGTCACACACAGACACTCACTCAGTATGGATTTGACCGTAACACAAAGAGAAGATGTACGGTACTGTATCAGAAGCGGACAGCTGTATAAGGTTTTGGGGAAAATTTAAATCTCCGTATATATTTCCGGAGTCACACACAGACGATCACTCAGTATGGATTTGACCGTAATACAAAGAGCAGATATACGGTACTGTCTCAGAAGCGTACAGCTGTATACGGTTTTGGGGAAAATTTAAATCTCCGTATATATTTCCGGAGTCACACACAGACGCTCACTCAGTATGGATTTCACCGTAATACGAAGAGCAGATATACGGTACTGTCTCAGAAGAGTACAACTGTATACGGTGTAGGGGAAAATTGCAATCTCTGTATATATTTCCGGAATCACACACAGATAGTCAGCATGTATTTGTCCGTGATACCAGCCGGTACACGGTAGTGTGTGAGGAACGTACAGCTCTATATGGTGTGGGAAAAAATGAACGGTCGGTAAGTGAGCAGAAAATAAGAATCAAAGTATTAGTGCTGTGTAAAAAGCAGTCTGCACAGCAGTGTACACACAGCAATACAGCTATCAGGCAGCCTAATAACCAGCGCTGCTGCACACGAGAAAATCCTCCCCTGTCACTGCACACTAACTGTACAGCACAACTGCTATCAGCACAAGCACAGAAGAACTTCTCTTTCCAGCCCTAACTCCCTACTGATAAACAGCATCAGCAACCTCTCCCTACTGTTAATATCGGCAGAAGTAAAATGGCGGTCGGCGGTCAGGGCTTTTATAGACACTGTGACGCCCCCCAAAGAAAGCCAATCACTGCAATGCCCCAGGGCCGGCCCAAGAGATTACGGCGCCCTAGGCAAAACTATTTTGTTGCGCCCCTACTATTAAGTATACGTATTTTTTTTCTCTCGGGCGCCCCCTTAGTGTAGTGTGTGCATTTTTGGTTGTTTGCTTTGCCAACATTTGAAAACTTAGGAGCAGACGATGCAAATGACTCACGTCCGTAGTTTAGCGCCTCCTTTCCGTGCATAAATTGAAGCTCAACTGTTTTTCTTTTATGCACACTTTTCTTTCCATCCCTAAAACTTTTTGCCTTTTGAAAAGATTTTTTATAATTTTTTCTATTTTTTCTCTGGTGCCCCCTTAGGGTCGGCGCCCTAGGCGGCCGCCTAGTTCGCCTATACGTTCGGGCCGGCCCTGCAATGGCCTTCTCTAAGATGGTGGTGGATGCTGCACATGTCATCTCGTATACAGGAAAAATCCCCATAATGGCATTAGAATAATGCTAGTAGTGTGGGACAACATACCCACACTAGGGACACCCACTCCCAAATGACATGTAATAATAGGAGAAAAAATGGAGTAATCAGGTGATACATATAAAATACATATTTTATTAAACAAATATACAACTCTACCTGACCTGACCCAGGGTCCTTTCTCTCCCACTCATATCTTTTGGTAAGTGTCTGTTAGTGGCCCTCCCTACCTTGCGGCACATTGCTGCACTGATCGGCGATTTGTGGCAGTAGACAGCATGGGATATACATAGGCACTTACCTCCCCTTTCATCTTGAGGCACATTGCTGCATTGATTGGTGATAGGTGACTTTAGGTACCATGTAATTTATAGAAGGTATCTATCTTCCCTCTTATTCTGAGGTACATTGCTGCACTGATTGGCGATGTGTGGCAGTAGGTAGTATGGGATGTACATGGGCATTTATCTTCCCTCTTATCTTAAGGTACATTATTATATTGATTGACGATGTGTGATAGCAGGTAGTATGGGATGCACATAGGCACTGGCACTTTAGATACATGTATCGTTTAGTCCACATATGTACAGTGGGTTTATCCCATACTCTGCCTTCCACTGCTATTTTGGCTGCTATTTTTTGTACTATTTGCCAATTTGTTACAATCTCACACTACAAATTGGCTTTCTCATCTTGATGCCTTGATGTTGATATTTGATATTTGATATTTTGGAGACATTTGTGGGGTTTTGTACTCTGGGGGCTGTTTTTTTTTCTGCAACAGTTGTTCTATTACATGTACCCTGTATAGTTGTATATTTGTTTAATAAAATATGTATTTTATATGTATCACCTGATTACTCCATTTTTTCTCCTATTATTACATGTCATCTCGTTGCCCACAGTGTACGTCCTTGCTCATTGGCTGAAAAAAGGCGCCTGCAAGCATTATGGGAAAACCGACTTGGGCGCTCGGGTCGACGACCGCATGGCTGACTGCACGCTATGGTCGGGTTTCGGCCAACAAAACCCGACTTTGGCGAAAGTCGGCGACTTTTGAATCTGACAGACCTGTTTCGCTCAACTCTATTAACCAGCCAAAAGTGTACCCCACCATTTTCATGTATTGCTGCCAGATTGCCCTGTCAGTCTCTAGGCATCCTCTGACAGCAAGGGGGCATCATATAGCTGCTTCAGCCAATCAAATGCTGCTGATTGGCTGCAGCAGTCATGTTCTGGCTTAGCAGGATGTAAAAAGAGCAATGAGACTGTTTCTTCTGGTTCAGACGAAACATGACATGACCACTGCAGCCAATCAATGACCACTGGTTGACTGCAGGGATCACCTGACATTCCCTGCCAGGAAGCCAGAAGAACAGCAGGGACATCATCAGCAGCACTGAGGAGTGACCAGGTTTTGGTAGGGCCCATTTTTTAACTTAAAACATACAGTGGACAACTCCTCTAATTTATTCAAATATGTCTCACCTGGGTTTGATGAAGTTGGTGCTTTGGATATGGCCTATAGGGATTTCTGAACAGCCTCTTAAACAGTCGCAAATGTCTTGTAGAGTATTTGTCACTTGCTCAAAAAATTTAGTTAAATATTTCATAAAAATCACTGGGTTCCCCTGAGTCGGCTGCACTTTTCTATATTGGTCTGCATACCTCAATTGCAGAGATATTCATGTTTGTTTCCTCTGGAGTGCAGTATGTGAAATCTCTGCTTGCAATCCAACTGGATTTTTTTCTGAGCTTTCTCTGGCGGTATGCAATTTCATCCCTCACTTCCAGATGCTGCAAATCACACCTCGGGGTCTAATCTAGCAATCTTAGAGGCGGCTGAGCTGTGACTGTGATTGGCTGTATCTGTGAGGGAGGTATGAAAGAGTAAGTTCAAGAGAAAACTCTGACGAAACAGAGCCAATTAGACACCCAATTAGACCGCAAAGTAGAGATTTCACATAGTGTGCTCCAGAACAAATACAGGTATTTTTAAAATGAACTTAACTTGATTATTTTGTGCAAGTAACAGGTCCTCTTTACCTAAACTGAGTTTTGTATTAGACAGGAGGAGGATTTAGGGTTACTAAATTTTCACAGTTAGTTTCTAAACACTGATAAAATAGAACAAGTCCAAAGATGGCTACAAAAGTGGCTAACGGTCTCAAGTTAGAAAAGCCACCACCAAAGTTGTTTGTCAACAGCTGTCTCTTAGGGAACACTGGAGTAATCAAGAGAGATAGTCGTTGGCTGAATTATTGACCAAACCCATCATTCAGCCACCAGCTATTTAACGTTTATTTGGAATACCTAAGGAAATGAAAACTAGATACATCAGGTGGTGCAGATGCCATTTGGAGTTGCAGCTCAAGTAGATGGGCGCAGGGCTCTTCAATATTTTATTCTCTGGGTAGAATAGCTCCTCATGGGTGTGGCACAACAGGTATTTAAACATGTATACTTGATGCTGGAACTTTTTGATGCACTGCAGGCACTTGTACATAATTTCCCTGGTGTTGGACGAGACTTGACGCTGATTGTGCTCAGCAATGTTGTGCGACATAGTAAGGTAAGTGTGAGACAATACCCTGGTTCTGTGACAAGGTACTTTGGTGCTACGCATGTGTAGCTGCATCTCCATTCTAGCCAGCCCAAGATGGGCCCCTCCTCAAGAAAGATGCATCTATCAGACATTTTTTGGAACTTCCTTTTGATATAAGGATCTAAGGTGGGGCAATCCTACCGTGGTGCAAACTCTGCTCACAAAGCGGAAATTTAAGACATTGACAGCAGGAAATAATTGATGTGGAAAGATGGTAAAAAATTACTTTCTGGAAATTGTCCCTTGCAAACAGTTTTTAAAAAATAATTAATATCTGGTTTTAAAAAATGATGAAAGTGTCCCTTTAAAGAAATTAATTTATCTTGAGGACAGAAATGGGGGGCGCACGAGAAAAACATTTACCTGAGGTTGTAAATGTTTATAAGCGTAAATTTAAGTTAAATTATATGGACATCTTTGAGAGCAAATTTTTTTAAATGCATTTTTGGCAAAAAAAAAGATGTAAAAAAAAGATCAATTTTGCCTTTGGGTTTAATTAAAAAATATATTATATACAGTAGCGTCTATGTTGTACTGATTATTTCTGGCTGCAGATTGAGTTAACTGATAATTTGCCAGAGCAAGTTTATAACTCTTATATCCATTCTTCTGAGTTTCTCAGCTGATTTATGATCACATGACAGTTAAGCAGAATTTTGAGGTCTTAAATGAGCTTAGAGAAGTAAAAACATAGAATACAATAGTTGTCAAACAGTGGAAAATATTTAATAAAATCCAATCGCAAAAAAGATTTTTAACCAAAAACACATGTATTTAAAGAGAACATGTGACTAGGTCATAAATGACCAATTCTAGCTCTTTTTTATTCCCACTGCTCCCCTGAGTATTACCTTTTTATTTAAAATCCACCATACAGTTCTAGAGATTTTGGCCTTTTATTTAGTGCTAATTTTTATGGTCTGACTCTTTACTAATGGAGCGTGGCTCACAGGGTAATAACATAGAGCAGCTTAAAGACACGCCCCAGAGGATCCTAGTGTGCAACACCCATTTGATAAAGGCCATACAAATTAGCACTGAATATAAAGGTCCATATCTCTGCAATGGTATGGGGGATTTTGAAAAAAAACAAACAGAAAAACTTAATATTCAGGGGAGCAGCAGGACAAGCAAAAACTGGTGACAGGTCCTCTTTAACAAACCATTGCCCCCAAAGGTGTCCACACAATATAATTTAATGCTACTTTCTGCTTTTAGGTGAAATATTCCATAGTGATTATTTTATATAGAGGACTATTAGAGTGCTAAGTAAAAGTCTCCTATAGTCTGTTCATTATTTTGGTGTGGTTTCTGAAAGCATTATCGGATGTTCTCTGTCTTTTGCTGCTCCTTCTCCCCTCTCGTAGCACACAGTTCCATAGAAATAGCGGGAACTGCAGCTGCATCCCCCTTTTGGCCTGTGTTCTGCTTAATGCAGAAGAAAAAAAGCTCCACAAACAGTATGGAATCCACAAATTGCAAACCTTCTCTTCAGGTGGGCATCCTAAATTGTTAAACTATGGCTGAAGCCTTGCCCCTACTGCTTCTTAAAGAAGTTATATATATTAAATTGAAAGGGTTATTCAGGATTAGAAAAAAAATGGTGGATTTTCTTCAACAACAGACTTTAATTATATCCACTTGTTGGGCATGGAAATGTAGCTACAGTGGCCTGCAAAATTATTCACCCTTCATGGTTTTTACCTATTTTGTTATAGCTTGTGTTTAAATATTTTGGTAATTTGATTTGTGTGAGATGCATTAGGATTAAATAGTCTCAGTTGGTGAAGTGAGAAAAATATAGGCCTAAATTAAGTTTATGGGATCAAATAACTAAAAATTGGCATGTGGATATGTATTCACCCCTTTTGCGATGAAGAACCTAAAAATTTCTGGGGCAATCAATTCCCTTCATAAGTCACATTCTTAGTGACAAGATGTCCCTCTGTGTGCAATCTAAGTGTCACATGTCTGTCAGTATATACACTTTACCTTTTATAAAAAGCCACAGAGGCTGCAACACTATTGGGCAAGAGACACCACTAACCAAACAACACCATGAAGACCAAGGAGCTCTCCAAACAAGTCAGGGATAAAGTTGTTGAGAATAACATCAGGGTTAGGTTATAAAAAAATATATCAATCTTTGATGATCCCCGGAGCACCATCAAATCCATTATCAAATGTAAAAAACACAATACCATAACAAACCTGCCAAGAGAGGACTGCCCACCAATATTCTCAGCCCTGGCAAGGAGGGCTTTAATAAGAGAGGCAGCATACAGACCAAAGGTGACCCTGAAGGAGCTGCAGTGTTTCCAAGCAGAAACTGGAAAATCTGTCCATACGAACAAAATAAGCCATACATTCCATAGGGGTGGCCGTTATGGAAAAGTGAGCAGAAAAAAGCCTTTACTTACACGCAAAAAATAATAAGGCTCATTTTGAGTTTGCCAAACG
This sequence comes from Oophaga sylvatica, assembly GCA_033576555.1. Lineage (NCBI taxonomy): Eukaryota > Metazoa > Chordata > Amphibia > Anura > Dendrobatidae > Oophaga > Oophaga sylvatica. The sequence continues at coordinate 77,454,348 of JARQOD010000003.1, read as the reverse complement.
ACATGTGAGATGCTCCCCAAATGTATGGAGGAAGGTGCTGTGGTCAGATGAGACCAAAATTGAACTTTTTTGCTACCAAAAGGTAAACGCTATATCTGGCGGGGACAGGTAAAATGGTCCAGAGTCAAGGGGAAGATGGATGGTGCGATTACAGGGATATTCTTGAGCGAAACCCATTTCAGTCTGTCAGTGATTTGAGACATGGACGGAGGTTCACCTTCCAACAAGACAATGACCCAAAGCATACTGCTAAAGCAACACTCGAGTGGTTTAAAGGGAAAAATGTAAATGTTTTGTAGTAGCCTAGTCAAATCCAAGACCTTTATCCAATTCAGAGTCTGTGGTCAATTTGTGGTTGAAGATTGCTTTTCACAAGAGGAAACCATTTAACTTGAAGGAGCTGGAGCAGTTTTGCCTTGAAAAATGGAAAAACATCCTAGTGACAAGATTTGGAAAGCTCATAGAGATTTATCCAAAGTGACTTGCAGTTGTAATTGCCGCGAGAGGAGGCTCTGCAAAGTACTGAATATAGGGGGATAAATAGTTATGCACACTGTTTTCAGTAATTTTCTCCTATTTGTTGCTTGCTTCACAATAAAAAACAAACAAATGCTCAGAGTTGTAGGCATATTCTTTACATGAACTGATGGAAACCATAAAATAACAGTGAAATTCCAGGATGTGAGGTAGCAAAAAGCAAAAAATGCTGAGAGTGGTGAATACTTTTGCAAGCCACTGTATATCCCATCAATAAAATGGAGTTGCAATAGGAAATACAACACATGTAAGGGAGAACTTACAGAACTTACTGGTTACCAAATGTCAGAATATTTCCAATTGTCCATTGTAATCCATAGAACCATGAGCATCCAGGAAGGATCTTTTTTATACACCGATGATGCTCAAAGTAGCGTCAAATGTGCCAATCTACAAACAAAGTCATTAGTATAGCACTCACCATCGCCAGGAACCAGGATGAAGATTAGCAAGATTGGGACCAATGAAATCACAAACATTTTCATGTCTTCTTCCTGTAGACAACCCACAAGTTTTCATAATTAGTACTCATGTTGTAAAAATATGCAGCTTATTTGGCCAGGACACTGTCATCAACATTTCCAGTGTAGAAATATGCTCAAAACAGTGTCCATTACCCTACTCCACCCTTCTAGGAGGTTCCTAAAATATAATTTACCAAGGGTATGACAATTAACAGAAGATAAGTCAATTAAAAAGTCTATGAATTCTACTCTGTTTTATTAATACATCTGTAAGGCTGGTTTCACATTGCATTGATGCAGTCCGTTAGCGGTATAACGCAGTGTAACGCAGTCTGTTAACGCTGCCATTAAACCCCATTGTCGGGCGCATCGCGACGCATGCCGTAAAGCAGCATGCGTTCATGACGTGCCGTCATTCAGTGACGGAGCCTCGGGCGCGGCCTGCAGCGTCTGGGCTCCGTCACCGCTAGGACAGATGAATCATCTGCTGATTCATCTGCGCTAGCGGGTATAGCATAATGTGATCGCGTTATGCTATACCGTTACCAGCCCGTCAGCGCTATGTGTTGAACGGGCTGGTTTAACGGAATGTGAACCTAGTCTAAGACAACTTGCTTCAGCAGAATCACTTCTACACTGATCTGTCTGTAATAGGAAACAGGGAACAGCAAAACATGACTGTTGGCTAAGTCTTACCTCTTGGCTTTTCCATAATTTTATCTCTTGAATTCAGATATTAATATAATGCTTCTCACCTCGTGTGGCTAGGTGATAACTTACGATCCCAAATAGACAGCTCTGAAATGCACCATTATAATGAAGTTGAGGACCACTTTGGAACGTTATTTCCAGCAGTCCCAAACACAACTTTGTTTTTTGACAAACAGTTGGACCCCCACTGATCTTTAAGTGACTTTACCAAGTGGGGAATAACCCTTTGACTGCCTCTCTTATTGGCTGTTGTAAAGTATGTGCTAAGAATAAGCTGGAAATTATTCAAAAGGCCAGTGATGTTGATGGACAGGGTGGTCTCTATTCCTGAAATATTTTATTTCGTAGCACAAATACAAGGCTTACAGTAAAGAAAAATATAGACCATCTATATAACTGCTTAAGCTATGTGCACACATTCTCTTTTTGCAGAGTTTTTGGAGCATAAACTGAGCAGTATCTTCAAGTTCTTGGAACCATAGATTTCCAACAATGTTAGAGTTTGAAGGGACCTCCATGGTCATCCCCCTGCTCAATGCGGGATTCACTAAATCATCTCAGACAGATGTCTGTCTGGCCTCTATTTGAAGACTTCCATTGAAGGAGAACTCACCACCTCTCATGGTAGCCTATTCCACTCATTGATCACCCTCACTGTCAAAATCCACTTGAGAAGGATTTGAAGAGTTCTCACTCAGTTTCCACTTAGTTTCTGATTCCAAACATCCTCAAAAAACTCTGTGTGCAAAACTTTCACACTGACATTCATTGTGGGGGCAGAATAGGAAACCGCAGGGGAAGGACTATGCATATCTTTATATAGGACACTGCCTGTCCGGTGGAACTGTTAGGACAGTTGTAAAATATGAGAATATGTTACATTCGCACATTTTATCAGAGATAAAAAGAAAAATGTTCATTGTTCACATTTGCAATCTGAATTTTTCCTTTCCTTAAAATCTTTTTAGAATTTTTTTTCAATTTTTTAAATTTCCTTCCACTTTCTGAGAAAAATGTGAAACGTATTGGAAAGGGAACTATTGAGAAGAACCGAAAGCTGGAGATAATCCTTAGTCTGTCGTGTTGAGGTTTGCACTTATAAGTGATTCTCTAGGACTTCGTTATTGTTTCTGTGATATTAGTGCTTGTGATTCACCCTTATGTCTCTGATGTAAAATAGTGAGAGCAGATCTCAAGCGTATGACGGACCGTGTCCAGACCTCTATTAGTAGCAAAAAAAATTAAAAAAAACTGCTTATGACAAAATTAAAAAAATTGCATATATCAGGTAAATGATTTTTCAAAAAAGCTGACATTGCAGTTGCCTTTTTGTTGACCCAGGTGCCGATGCATGGAGTGGGCTTACTAATTAAAAAATGATGTTGTTCAAATAATCAGCGTAGGGTGTTATGAATGTGCTAGAGATGGTTTCTGAGCAGAGGCTCCCTCTGGTGGTTACAAACAGTACTGAGCCTTTCAGCGAGGAGTGGCAATCTGGGATCGCTGACTGATCTGATATAAGGGAGATTCTTAATCCTGTTTCCTTCCGTTTGCTTCTTCCAGGGACATTTAAGATCCATAACGTGTTCCACAAGTCCTTATTGAAGAGGTTTGTCCAGCCAGTGGTTCCTATGCTGTGCCTCCTGACCCTGTTTTAGTTGAGGGCAATCTGGAGTATGTGGTTGAGAAAATATTGGATTCTCATTTTTCTAGACAGAAACTCCTGTATTTGGTTAAGTGGAGAGGTTATGGTCAGGAGAACAATTCTTGGGTGTTTGCTTCGGACATTCATGCTAGGAGACTGATCCGTGCCTATTACCGAGCTCATCCTGATCGGCCTGGTTGCACAAGTGAGGGTTCAGTGACCCCTCCTCAAGGGGGGGGTACTGTTATGAATGTGCTAGAGATGGTTTCTGAGCAGAGGCTCCCTCTGGTGGTTACAGACAGTACTGAGCCTTTCAGCGAGGAGTGGCAATCTGGGATCGCTGACTGGTCTGATATAAGGGAGGTTCCCTCCCATGATGGTTGCCGGTGATCAATTGTTCTTGTCTCAATTGTGGTTCCTGGTTCATTTGGAAGTTTGCTGAGTCTTGCCTGCATCTTCTGCTATCAGATAAGATATTTTTGCTTTTATTTTTGTGCTTGCTTTTTGCACTGTTCCCTGCACTTCTGTGGAGGTCAGCCAGGTCCCCTCCGGGGGCTTGTGCTCCTCTCAGTTTATCTGAAGCCACTGTTATTTGTTCATTTGCTTTTTCCTGTTTTTTCAGTGGCTGAGGCTTAGTTTTGTTACACCAGAGATCTGATTTTAGGTGGTAGAGATCGTGTGATCTCAGGTGTTTTTGCAATCAGAGGGGTTGGTATTTTTTAGGGTTTTTTTTGGATTGCAGTGAGTATCATTTCCTGTACTTTTCTGACTAGACAGATTGGGCCCCAGCGTTTGCTCATTCTATTTTCTGTCTGTGTATGTGATTCTTCTTGTCTAACCGCCATTACATGTTTGGGGGCTTCCTATTTTCTTTGGGGATCTGCTCCGGGGCAGATAGCTTTCATCTTTCTGCCTTTAGGTGTAGTTATCTCTCAGGCTGTGACGAGGCGTCTAGGATCAACGTAGAAACGCTCCACGGCTACCTCTAGTTGTGTGGTTAGTTCAGGGTACTACAATCCAATAGGTTCCAGCCTCTCTGGTGTATTGCCGTTTTTGCTTATTCTCCTCAGCTACCAAAACACAACAGTAGGGTAACCGTATGAGTTATTGGCAAGTTGCCAAAAGGCAAATAAACCATAACTAAAGAACATAAAATTTTACTTTTAATAAGCCTATTAAAGGAAAAAACTTTTAAAATTTGCATAGTCAGTATATGTATGGGAACATATGTATCCTGCTTATTCTATTAGAGTCATAATGGCTGACTGATTGCTCTTTACACTTAATGAATTATGAAATATTACCAAACACGGTAAGTCTTTATTATTCAACCACCACAACCCCTTTGTATATCTGACCAATGCCCAAACCCTATAACTTCCTTACCCAACATCACGGAAGGGGAGCTTGCTCATCTTCTCTCCAAATCACACCTCACCACTTGTGCACTCAACCCCATCCCATCCCACCTCCTCCCCAACCTCGCCACCACTCTTATCCCATCACTAACCCACCTCTTCAATCGATCACTAACTTCTGGTACCTTCCCTTCTGCTTTCAAACATGCCACAATCACGCCTATCCTCAAAAAGCCAACCCTCGACCCAACTGCTATGTCCAGCTATCGCCCAATATCGCTGCTCCCACTCGCTTCCAAACTCCTGGAACAGCACGTCCACGCTGAACTTTCCTCCCATCTCTCATCTAACTTGCTCTTTGACAACCTACAATCTGGTTTCCGCCCCCATCATTCCACTGAAACAGCCCTGACCAAAATTACTAACGACCTACTCACAGCCAAAGCTAACAGACAATACTCTATACTCCTCCTTCTTGACCCGTCCCCTGCTTTTGACACAGTTGACCACTGCCTTCTACTACAGCTTCTCTCCTCCTTTGGCATCAAGGACCTTGCCCTATCCTGGATCTCCTCATACCTTTCCAACCGCACATTCAGCGTCTCCCACTCCCACACTACCTCCTCGTCCCACCCTCTCTCTGTTGGAGTCCCCAAGGCTCTGTTCTAGCACCCCTACTCTTCTCAATCTATACACTTGGCCTGGGGCAACTCATAAAGTCCCACGGATTCCAGTACCACCTTTATGCTGATGACACTCAGATCTACCTCTCTGGCCCAGACATCACCTCTCTGCTGTCCAGAATTCCTGAGTGTCTATCAGCCATATCCTTCTTCTTCTCCTCCCGCTTCCTCAAACTCAATGTGAACAAATCTGAACTCATCATCTTTCCCCCATCTCACAGATCTTCCTTACCTGACCTATCTATAACAATTGACAACACCACGCTTTCCCCCGTACCGGAGGTCCACTGCCTCGGAGTAACCCTTGACTCTGCCCTGTCCTTCAAACCACACATCCAAGCTCTTTCTACCTCCTGTCACCTCCAGCTCAAAAATATTTCCTGAATTCATCCCTTCCTCAACCCTCAATCTACTAAAATGCTTGTGCATGCCCTTATCATCTCCCGCCTCGACTACTGCAACATCCTTTTCTCTGGCCTCCCTGCTAACACCCTCATACCTCTCCAGTCCATCCTTAACTCTGCTGCCCGACTAATTAATCTCTCTCCTTGCTACTCCTCCGCATCTCCCTCTGCAAATCTCTTCACTGGCTCCCATTCCCTCAACGAATCCAATTCAAATTACTAATACTGACCTACAAGGCCATCTATAACCTGTCTCCCCCATATGTCTCTGAACTAATCTCCCGATACCTTCCCTCACGTAATCTCCGGTCCTCCCAAGACCTCCTTCTCTCCACACGTATTCGCTCCTCACCCAACCGCCTCCAAGACTTCTCCCAAATATCCCCCATCCTCTGGAATTCTTTGCCCCAACACGTCCGACTATCAACCACACTCAGATCCTTCAGACGGAACCTGAAAACCCATCTCTTCAGGAAAGTTTACAGCCTGCAATGACCCTGCTACCTCCTCACCACTACCGGAGATATCGCTTCAACCAACACCGGAACTGCTGTAATCCCCCAACCTGCTGTCTCCGTCCCCCATCCTGTAGAATGTAAGCCCGAAAGGGCAGGGTCCTCTCCCCTCTGTACCAGTCTGTGATTGTTAGTTTGTTTACTGTAAGTGATATCTGTAATTTGTATGTAACCCCTTCTCATGTACAGCACCATGGAATCAATGGTGCTATATAAATAAATAATAATAATAATTATGTACTGGAGTATGAAAACCAGAATTTAGTAAAAATAAATACAGTCAGAGAAGGAAGTAAATGAGATATATCAATTCTAAACACACCCTGATATTGCCAAGTTGGAATTAAAATTACAAAGACATCTAGAAAATTTTAAAACGGAAATTAAGGAACGTAAACATAAGAAATATATATAAGATCTGGGGACTTTGAAACAGGTCAGGTCTACAGACAAATGTCTGGGGGACCAAGGTATAACAATTCTAGAGGACCAAAATACAATAATCCCAGGTCTACTCACGTCTCCGAGACTGATTTTTCCCAATCGGATAGTTCCACCGGTGGAACATCTATTTCTCAGGGGTACTAAGAGGAAGAATGAGCCTAGGAGAAATTATAAACAAAGGAAAAATTCCTTTTCTAAATCATGGATGAATTTACCAGTGGAAAATCCACGTCCAAAAAGAAAAGCATTTTCATCAGTAGATGGGTCTTCCTCTTTATGCTCCTCTGTTGTGGGGTCCGGAATGGATCCGATGCAACAGGCTATACCATCATTATTTAGAAACTTGACCTCGTTACAGAGAGCGAATCTTGTGGGTATGGGTCAACCAACAGTACTACCTAAGGAGGCAAGGTAGATTCAGCTTACCACGCCGTATAATGCAAAGTCTCTCTGGACAATCAATTTCACATGCTGTTGTGCAAATGGAATAGACAACAGATGGAAATAATTGGCAATTATCAAGACACACTCAATAAAGGAGTGGTTCTGCAGGTGGAGACCACAGACCACATCTCAGTACCAATGCTTTCTGGCTGATGTTTTGGTCACTTTTGAACGTTGGTTGTGCTTTCACATTCGTGGTAGCATGAGACAGACTACATCCCACACAAGTGGCTCAGGTAGTGCAGTTCATCCAGGAGGGCACATCAATGTGAGCTGTGGCAAGAAGGTTTGCTGTGTCTGTCAGCGTAGTGTCCAGAGGCTGGAGGCGCTACCAGGAGACAGGCCAGTACACCAGGAGACGTGGAGGAGGCCATAGGAGGGCAACAACTCAGCAATAGGACCGCTACCTCCACCTTTGTGGAAGGAGGAACAGGTGGAGCACTGCCAGAGCAAAATTACCTCCAGCAGGCCACAAATGTGCATGTGACCTGCACAAACGGTCAGAAACTGACTCCATGAGGATGGTCTGAGTGTCCGACATCCACAGATGGGGTTGTGCTCACAGCCCAACACTGTGCAGGACACTTGGCATTTGCCACAGAACACCAGGATTGGCAAATTCACCACTGGCGCCCTGTGCTCTTCACAGATGAAAGCAGATTCACACTGAGCATATGTGACAGATGTGACAGAGTCTGGAGATGCCGTGGAGAGCGATCTGCTGCAAGCAACATCCTTCAGCATGACCGGTTTGGCAGTGGGTCAGTAATGGTGTGGGGTGGCATTTCTTTGGAGGGCCGCACAGCCTTCCATGTGCTCGCCAGAGGTAGCCTGACTGCCATTAGGTACTGAGATAAGATACTCAGACATTTGTGAGACCATATGCTGGTGCAGTTGGCCCTGGGTTCCTCCTAATGCAGGACAATGCCAGACCTCATGTGGCTGGAGTGTGTCAGCAGTTCCTGCAAGATGAAGGCATTGAAGCTATGGACTGGCCCTCCCGTTCCCCAGACCTGAATCCGATTGAGCACATCTGGCACATCATGTCTTGCTCCATCCACCAATGTCACATTGCACCACAGGAGTTGGCGGATGCTTTAGTCCAGGTCTGGGAGGAGATCGCTCAGGAGACGATCCGCCGCCTCATCAGGAGCATGCCCAGGTGTTGTAGGGAGGTCATACAGGTACAGGGAGGTCATACAGGCACGTGGTGGCCACACACACTGCTGAGCATCATTTTGACTTGTTTTAAGGACATTACATTCCACTTTAATTTTGTGTGCGACTCCAAATCCAGGCCTCCATTGGTTAATAAATTTGATTTCCATTGATGATTTTTGTGTGATTTTGTTGTCAGCACATTCAACTTTGCACAGAACAAAGTATTCAGTGAGAATATTTCATTGATTCAGATCTAGGATGTGTTATATAGAGTGTTCCCTTTAGTTTTTTGAGCAGTGTATATATATATATATATATATATATATATATATATATATATAAAATGGCAATGGTGGCATATGTAATATGTGTATATAATTAGTTTGTTTGCTGTAATCCTGAGATTCATAAAAAAAAGAAAAAAATCTGTTTGAAAATGGCACAGGCCACGTCAGTGCAGTAGCAGCTATCGGTGATCAGATAGCTGCTACTGCGCGCCTGGCGTTGCCGGCGCCATCTTGGAGGATGAAATAAAAATTAAACAACAACCACAAGACGGATTTCGTCAACCAATGTATCATTTTAATCAGTATAACGGCGCCGACCTGACACTGTGTGTAGGTTACTGTGCACAATCCTGCTGACAGGTTCCCTTCAACTTGTGATTTGTTCTCATTGTGTATATATACTTCTGTTTTCATAAAGAGGAGGAAGACTCATCTATTGATGAAAATGCATTTCTTTTTGGATGTGAATTTTCTAAATTCATCCATGATTTAGAAAAAGAATTCTTCCTTTGTTTATAATTTCTCCTAGGGTCACTCTTCCTTTTAGTACCGCCCTGAGAAATAGATGTTCCACAGGTGAAACTATCCGATTGGGAAAAATCAGTCTCGGAGATGTGAGTAGACCTGGGATTATTGTATTTTGGTCCTCTCAAATTGTTATATCTTGGTCCCCCAGACATTTGTCTGTAGACCTGACCTGTTTCAAATTCCCCCAGATCCCTTATATATTTCTTATGTTTATGTTCCTTAATTTCCCTTTTCAAATTTTCTAGATGTCTTTGTAAGTTTAATTCTAATTTGGCAAAATCAGGGTGGATTTAGAATTGATATATCTTATTTACTTCCTTCTCTAACTGTATATTTATTTTTACTAGATTCTGCGTTTCATACTCCAGTACATAATTCATTAAGCGTAAAGAGCAATCAGTCAGTTTTATGACTCTAACAGAATAACCAGTATACTTATGTTCACATACATGTACTGACTATGCAAATTTTGAAAGTTTTTTTCCTTTAATAGTCTTATTAAAGGTTACATTTGATGGTCTTTTGTTGTTATTATTATTAATATTTATTTATATAGCGCCATTGATTCCATGGTGCTGTACATGAGAAGGGGTTACATACAAATTACAGATGTCACTTCCAGTAAACAAACTAACAATCACAGACTGTTATAGGGGGGAGAGAGGACCTGTCCTTCGAACTTACATTCTACAGGATGGTGGGGAAGGAGACAGCAGGTTTGGGGGATTGCAGCAGTTCCGGTGTTGGTTAAGGCGATATCTCCGGTAGTGGTGAGGAGGCAGCGGGGATCATTGCAGGCTGTAGGCTTTCCTGAAGAGGTGGGTTTTCAGGTTCCGTCTAAAGGATCCGAGTGTGGTTGATAGCCGGACGTGTTGGGGCAAAGAATTCCAGAGGATGGGGGCTATTCGGGAGAAGTCTTGGAGGCGGTTGGGTGAAGAGCGAATAAGTGTTGAGGAGAGAAGGAGGTCTTGGGAGGATTGGAGATTACGTGAGGGAAGATATCGGGTGATTAGTTCAGAGATATATGGAGGAGACAGGCTATAGATGGCCTTGTAGGTCAGTATTAGTAATTTGAATTGGATACGCTGAGGGAGTGGGAGCCAGTGAAGAGATTTGCAGAGTGGAGAAGCAAAGGAGTAGCGAGGAGAGAGATGAATTAGTCGGGCAGCAGAGTTAAGGATGGACTGGAGAGGTGCGAGGGTGTTAGCAGGGAGGCCACAGAAAAGGATGTTGCAGTAGTCAAAATTGGGAGATGATGAGGGCATGCACAAGCATTTTAGTAGAGTGAGTGTTGAGGAAGGGACGGATTCTGGAAACATTTTTCAGCTGGAGGCAGCAGGAGGTGGAGAGAGCTTGGATGTGCGGTTTGAACGACAGGGCAGAATCAAGGGTTACTTCGAGGCAGCGGACCTCCGGTACGGGGGAAAGCATGATGTCGTCAATTGTTATAGATAGGTCAGGTAAGGAAGAACTGTGAGATGGGGGAAAGATGATCAGTTCTGATTTGTCCACTTTCAGTTTGAGGAAGCGGGAGGAGAAGATGGAGGATATGGCTGATAGACACTCCGGGATTTTGGAGAGCAGAGGTGACATCTGGGCCAGCGAGGTAGATCTGAGTATCATCGGCATAAAGGTGGTACTGGAATCCGTGGGACATTATGAGTTTCCCCAGGCCAAGTGAATCGATTGAGAAGAGTAGGGGTCCAAGCACAGAGCTTTGGGGGACTCCAACAGAGAGAGGGTGGGATGAGGAGGTAGTGTGGGAGTGGGAGACGCTGAATGTGCGGTTGGAGAGGTATGAGGAGATCCAGGATAGGGCGAGGTCTTTGATGCCAAAGGAAGAGAGGATCTGTAGTAGGAGGCAGTGGTAAACTGTGTCGAAGGTAGAGGACAGGTCTAGAAGGTATAGAGTATTGTCCGTTCACTTTGGCTGTAAGTAGGTCTTTAGTAATTTTGGTCAGGGCTGTCTCAGTGGAGAGATGGGGGCGGAAACCAGATTGTAGATTGTCAAAGGGCAGGTTAGATGAGAGATGGAAGGAAAGTTCAGCGTGGACGTGCTGCTCCAGGAGTTTGGAAGCGAATGAGAGCAGCGATATTGGGCGATAGCTTGTTAGGGTTTATTTGCCTTTTGGCAACTTGTCAACAACTCTTACGATTACCCTACGCTAATTATTTGAACAGCATCAGTTGTTAATTAGTAAATCTAATGGAGTCGTTAGTTAAATCCATCTAGTCTGTTATTAATAGTATGGAAGGAAAAGTACGGCTGATGAAGGCAGATTCACCGCTAAAAAGCTTTGTGAGGAGATAATGACCAAGTAAAGAAGTTTCTTTTCTATCTAAAACAAGTGTCTGCCTTGGTCTGAGCACCCTAATCAGCCTTATTTTTCCTTCCTTGCATTTTACACCCTTCTGGGTGAGCGGATGGGTGCAGCACGGACCCAGCAGCCTATCAGCCATCCTGCAAGATCTGAAAGACGGAGGACCTGCGGTGACATCAGTGTCACGTGACTTTCCACGTGACCGGCTAACTTCCAAACCCGGAGGCCAGGACAGCAAATGATGCACAATAAGCACTGCATGCTCTGCAATCGTGGTTATGCCGGCAGCATAACAATGGAAGGTTAGTGTACTTTTTTCTTAACCTCCTCCACTTGACCAACGGGTATCACACCAGGAGAGCCCCCTCCTCTCTCCTATTTTGTTCTTAATAGTGTGACAGATTTCCTTTTCACAAAACCAGAATTTAGAGGGATTGTTATTGGAGGCAGGCTACACATGTTTTCTCAACTGCGACTAAAGATTAAACAACAACCACAAGACGGATTTCATCAACCAAGGTATCATTTTAATCAATATAACGACACTAACCTGACAGTAGTTTACGGAGCACAATCCTGCTGACAGGTTCACTTTGAAAGGTGGGTGGAGACAATTAGATTAGTTAATGCAGAAATGGCGTGTGGCATCAGGAGTATTTCAAATTGTCTAACTGCAGGAGAAAAAAAGTGGAGAATAAAAATATATGTAATATACTATGAATATATCATGATTGTACAAAAAATAGAGACTGTCCCATACATATATTTTATATAGCGAGCAATGTCATCAGCTGGTGAGTCTAATATATATAAGGAAGGTTATTTTTATAGTTCATACCTCTTGGATACTTAGTATCCAAGTGAAGAATCCAATATGCTTCAGGTAAAGTTAGTTTCTTTTGCCAGTTACCTCTATAGATTGAATTAGTAACTTTCTCAACCCCGAAGAAGGAAAAACTAGATGTATCGCCCCTATTGAATTAAAGAAAAATGTTTTGCCGCCCCAGAATAGGTGCTGTTGTTACTCTTAATATTGGCAATATATTCAGCAATTCTTTTTTTCAGTTTTATTGTGCATCCGATGTATTTCATGTCACAGGTGGAACACTCAATGCAGTATACTATATGATCGGAATCGTAATTAGTAAATGGATTGATATTGTATGTGTGACCACAGGGGAGAAAAAAGGTTTTCTTTTTATTATCAGCGAATATACAGACATTGCAATGATCTCCAGCACATTTGATCAAGAGAGGGGTGGACTGTGACACAGTACATGAACGTGCTACAGGAGTTACACACGGCAATTTTTAAGAAAGAAACCCTTGCTCTGCCTCCCGTCCATCACTGCATCCCGCGTTCCTGCTAGAACCTTACAGCAGCACCACCAGCTACCGTTCTAGAGGCCACGAGCAGCCTTATTCAACCAGTCTCTTTTTTAGGGAATCTCCACCCGTCATAGCTGAGTCAGATATGAGAGTGTCCAACTTACAGGTCTTTAACTTGTCATCACAAGTCTTGAATGAGGCACATGTTTCCCATTTGAAGAAGGACCTCTCATTTACTCCTTTTCCTTGTTTTGATTCCTTTAGTTGGACTAAGGATCTTAATTTGTTTGCACGCAAGTTGGCATTGCATAAATAAAAACAAAAGATGGCATGGATTTAAGTAGGAGGGAGATGGAAGTGATCCAGATGTTAGAGGAACTGGAGTACAATCATCCTAACATATCTCCGCCTTTTTCCTCTCTGAGACCTAAGAGCAAAAACACTTGAGCCTTTTCTCCATACCATAATATAGACATGTTTGTCAACATGCTGGAGCAAGATATTAGGAAGTTGTTAATGAGTAAAGGGATGAGATCTACTAATCTGAGTCAAGAGGAAACTATTGCCTTAAGGGAGTTACAGGAAAGTAAGTCTAATCATTAAGCCCTCCGATAAGGATGGCAACATAGTCCTAATGGATGTGGGAAACCTATGTTAACTTGAGGTCAGACCCTACTGAAGGCTACCTAAAAGAATTATTTACCCTTTTTAAGGGACCAAGGGAAAGTAATTTATTGTCTTAGGATGAATTTAGGAAAATGCACAAACCAGACCCTACAATTGTAACCTTTAATGCCTTGCCCAAGGTACACAAATGCATTAGACCTATACCAGGAAGATCTATAGTGTCTGTTGATAATTCATTGATGGAGGGTGCCAGCCAGTACCTTGATGAATTATTATCTCCTTTTGCACAGACTCTGCCTTCATTTATCCAAGATACAAAAGATATGGTTCTTAAGTTGAAGAATTTAGAAGCACTTTACTGTAATATCGATCACGAGTTAGGTATCACAGCAGTGTCACATTTCCTTTCCACTAAATTGAGACAATTATTGATACATAGTGAATTTTTGTATTCACTTTTACGTTTTGTACTCACTCACATTTATTTTACCTTTAGTGGTACCTTCTTCCATCAGGTAAGGGGTACTGCGATGGGTACTTCTTGTGCACCGACTAAGGCTAATTTATTTTTAGGGTGGTGGGAGGATGTGCAGGTTTTTGTGAAGACCTAATTTTTTGCACAAGTCACATTTTATTTTGGAGTAGATACATTGATGACGTTTTAGTTCTATGAGCTGGTGATGCACAATTATTTTCTGATTTCATATCTATCCTCAGCAGTAATAAGATTGGTATGCACTTCACTCTGGAAATTATAGATAAGGAAATTAATTTCCAAGATATAACCATATTGATTGATACAGGAGGTAATATCCAAACACACCCACTAGTAGCTTCTTGCATTGGGAAAGCTGGCACCTCCCATCCTTGATGAAAGCCAGTATACCCGTTCAACAGTACTTTAGGGCAAGGTGCAACAGTTCAAGTGATGCCTTGTTTGGTAAAGAAAGTAAAAATCTTTTTCAAAGATTCTCCTCAAGAGGATACCCTAAAAAAGTCCTACATAGGGCATTTAATAGTGCTAAGATGACGAATAGAGACAGATTGTTGGATGTGGCCCCTAGAAGGGGAGAGAAGTCAACTGTGAGGTTCATAGGGACTTACGATGAAAAAGCTACGGGGGCATATAACATCTTACGGAAGTATTGGGTTATTTGACACATAGTAATTTTAAACTATAAAAAATGGGCTTGATATAACAACTAGGGGAATGAAAGAGGGATCTTACCCTTGTGGGTCCTGTATATTTTGTAAGCACCTACCAAATATGAGGGAGTTTACTAACCCCGTGGACAATAGGAAATTCTATATAATGGACAACATAAACTGTAAGACCAATGGGGTGGTTTATGCAATAATGTGTCCATGGGAAAAAATTCTGAAACTTTCCCACGCTAATCAGTTCATCCCCAGTCAGGCGGGGAGTCTGCACAGACATGATTTCATTCATTCTGCAGTGGTTTACAGCTGGACAGGTCGCATTAGCACCAGTCCCTGTTGTAAACTAGTTAACCCCTTGTGATGGATTGCAGTGGGAGACCTGACTAAACGGCGGAGAGGTATGGATATTGTTGAATTTTTATTTTTTTTGTTACAGGAGAACAAGGGATTCAGTTGGATTGGCAGCATAATAAATTTTGTCAAAAGCTTTGTGTATTATTTCATTAAAAGAATTTTTAATTAATATGTGTGTGTCTTTTTTAACCCTTTACTACTGTAGGATTAATAATGGATAGGTGTCTTATTTACATCTCTCCATTATTAACTCGGCTTAATGTCACCTTTCAAAAGCAAGGTGACATTAACCCCTTATTAACCCATGAGACACCACTAAAGACAATGGGAATAGAGAGGCTAAGTGATGCGCCTTTTCTGGGGTGGCTGGGGGCAGATGTTTGTAGCCAGGGGGTGGCCTATAACCATGGTCTCTCTCTAGGCTATTTTAATATCTGTCCTCAGTCACTGGCTTTCCCTCTCTGGCGGAGAAAATTGCGTGGGAGCCCATGCAATTTTTTTCCCCGATTATAGCCTTAAATTTAACCCCTAGAGTTCCAAATTTTTCCTAACACAAATTAATAAATGTATTAAACACTGAGATATATAGATTGTTTTGATATGACATGGTTTACAATATGTAAACCATGTGTCATATCATGTCGGGTTCTATAATGATTTTACAGAAGCCGGCAATTGATTTAGCGGCTATTATGCTATGTAGAACTCTATGAACTATAAATATATATATATATATATATATGTCTCAATGATTTTATTCTGTATTTATTTATAGACTGTATTCTATTTGTATATATCTATTCTTTCGTTTGTGTTTTAAAACCTGTCATTGGGATCCATTATATATCCATTTTGCAAGCCGGTGAGAAAATCTCGCCATACGGATGCAAAACAGATATTACACGGAAGCTTAGATGCGAGAAAATCGCTTCCTCGCATTACAATCGGATCACATACAGATCACTGTTCATGAAACATTTGTGCGATTCTGGTCCGTGAAAAACGGACCGTATTTTTATACGTTGTGTGTGACTCCAGCCTAATAGAATATGCAGATTTTAAAAGTTTTTTTCCTTTAATAGTCTTATTAAAAGTTTAATTTTATGGTCTTTAGTTAGGGTTTATTTGCCTTTTGGCAACTTGTCAAAAACTTATGGAGTGGGCATAATCCCAGTGGAGCAACAATTCGTCATCCATCCACCCCCCCTTCCTGATCAAAGGCATCCATGCCCTTTCCTTCATCATGATTATGGAGTGCCGATGGGGTTGGCTTTTGGAAAAGGGGAGGAAAAAATTAGATGAGCATGGTGGCTCAGTGGTTAGCACAGCAGCCTTGCAGCGCTGTGGTCTTGGATTCAAATCCCACCATGGACAACATCTGCAAGGAGTTTGTATGTTCTCCCCTTGTTTGCGTGGGTTTCCTCCAGGTTCTCCGGTTTCCTCCTACTCTCCAAAGACATACTGATAGGGAATTTAGATTGTGAGCCTCTATTGGGACAGGGTTGGAGATGTCTGTAAAGCGCTATGGATTAAATGGTGCTATATAAGCGCGTAAAATAACTAATAATATCTCCTCACACAACTTTACAATATTTTTATTCCTACCTTTTTTGAGGTCACCTTCTAATATGAAGAGATAGAGCAACACTATGTCTTAGGCTGGAGTCACACGGCCGTAAAACTCCTGTGATAATCGCATCACACTGCAGGGACTGGCCTGACACCTCTCCTGACCTGAGCAAGACAGCATGATGGATTACTTTGCAGCGGTCAATCTCAGGTCAGGAGAGCAGACAGCCAGTACGAGTTTTACAATGCGATTCTCGCACGTGAAATACGGCAGTGTGTCTCTGCTCTCTTAGGGTTCGGAAACCAACCCTCTCATTGTCTTATCCGAGTCATAGTATTGTGGCTCTATTGATGAACTTTTTATATATAGGTGTGATCAATGTTAAAATAAAATTATCTGACTTTCTATGTGAGGTCAGAAATATTTAACCCCTTACCGACATCGGGCTTAATAGTACGCCGATGTTGGTATCCCTCCCTTTGATTTGGGCTCCGGCGGTGAGCCCACATCTTTCCTGGGACATGTCAGCTGTTTTGAACAGCTGACATGTGCCCGCAATAGCCGCTGACAGTGGCATTTAAATGGTACTTCCGGCAATCTCGCTGTAATACGCACACCGGTGACCCGTTTTACGTGATCGCGTGTCACCGGTGTGTCAGCATGACAACCCGAAGTCTCCTGGAGACTTCTATGCAGGGCCGGCGTCAGCACCCGGCATACCCGGGGCCCTGAGTAGGCGGGGGGCCCACTCGCTGTCGGGAACCTCGGTGTCTGTTAGCGGTACCAGCGCCTCCACTGGGCCCCCCGCTTGCTCAGGGCCCCAGCAGCAGCCGACGCAATACTTACCTCTCCCCGTGCCTCCGCTGCCGCAGCTCCGGGCTCCAGGGGGCGCCTGCAGGGCGCCCGCGCTTCCAGTCACAGCAGCGGCTGTGGCAGAGAGAGCGAGGACGCCGGACAGGTGAGGTGATGTGAGGTGTATGTGTGTGTGTGTAATGCGGTGCTTTGTGTGTGTATGTGAGAGAGTGCTAAGGTGCTGTATGTGTGATGGTGGTGGGGGGAGGCAGTGATGATGATGATGGGGAGGCGATGATGATGGGGAGGCAATGATGATGTTGATGGGGAGGCGATGATGATGGGGAGGCAATGATGATGATGATGGGGAAACGATGATGATGGGGAGGCAATGATGATGATGATGGGGAGGCAATGATGATGATAATGGGGAAGCAATGATGAAGATGATGGGGAGTCTTTCCACAGCGCCCTTTCCTGAGCCGTAACAGCGCAGAACGCAGCACAGTGCAGAGGAGAGCTCCATATTTTGTATGGAGCATTATATGGGGACCAGTATCCTGTATGTAGCATTATTTGGGGTCCAATATTCTTTATGGAGCATTTTATTTGGCCCATAATACTGTATGGAGGACTATGTGGTGCCCATAATATTGTATGGAGAACTGTACTGTCCGGTCTGTACTGTGCTCTGTGAGGATTTGGCGGTTTTTGAGCTATTGTAGAATTTACAGTAGATATCACTCATGTAATGGAAGAAGAGAAGTGTTTGGCATTGTACTATACCCATATTTCTCTGCAGTATCTGTGAATCATGAATCGTGGTCTGTGTTAAAGGGGCCCACTGAGACTCTTTCGCCCGGGGCCCATAAAAACCTGGAGCCGGCCCTGCTTCTATGGTTCCAGTGGTCGGTGCTCATAGCAAGTCAGTAATTCTGCTATATAGAGGCGATCTGCTCATTGCCTCTATGTAGCAGAGGTGATAGTGGCAGCTTCTAGTCTCCCATGGAGGCTATTGAAGCATGCCAAAAGTAAAAAAAAAATGTTTTAAAAATATAAAAAATTAAAAAAATATAAAAGTTTAAATCACCCCCATTTTGCCCCATTCAAAATAAAACAATAAAAATAAAAATCTGGAAGAAAAAGGTGTAATAACTTCAAGAGGACCTTTGCATCGTCTGGATTTATTCATGCAATATAATCCTTTTTGGACACACTGGAAGGAAGGTGAAACATCCAACGGGACCTGTGAACCACCGCTACTTTCATGTTTTGGTAGCCATTCTACCACTTTCCACATTATCATTTCTATTATAATTATATGAGTTATGTTTTTTTAATGTTAGGTTATTATCTCTCATTATTTTTACATATCTGTTCTCCATCCTTTTAGCGCGAATATTTACTATTTTTTACAGTCTACATATGTACATTTGACAAATAGAGGTTAGTTTGTCATTAATATTCGCAGCTTTTATAAAGATTTGGATTTTATTGGTGCGTCGGAGTTACTTTTACAATTCATATATTGATATTTTTTAACCTCCACCCAGTGGCTGCATCAATTTTTATTTATTTATTAACATTCATACATTTCCTATACCTTTTAAAAAATGTATTATTTTTTTGGTTATTAGTCCCATTTTGGCAACTGAGAAATGAGCGAACTATTTTCTGACAGGAAAGAAAGGCTATATACGATTCAAAGATTTTTTTCATGTGGCCAATAATGATCCTCCTCCAGAGATCAGTAAAGAGGACATCCAAGAGGCCATTAAGTCCTTAAAATTATTAGAACAATATTTAATAAAGGAAATGCGTGATTTATGGGAATTTGCGACACTGGAAAGGTATTTAGCCTTTAATTGTATACCAAGGGGCCTTGTGATTTACAAAACTTTATCAGGAGACATTGGCAATACTGAAACCATCTCAGAGTGGGATGCTATGTTTAATGATTTTTCTAAACGTGCAGTATCCTTTATTATTGACAGGAGGAAATTAGAACTAACTAAAATTAGAAATGAAATATCTGGTCTCTTTGAGGCCATTAAACCATACGAACAACATCCGTCTATCATTCATCTATCTGCCAATATAAGGAAAAGAATACAAACGAAAGAAAAAGAAATTATGGAAAAACAACGGAAAAAATTTGGTAGAGACATTCCCAGCAGCGAAAATGGGCATTTCCGTTACACCCATACTAATCAAGGTAACCGGTTGAATGTACAAACCACTAACAATTGCCTATGTGACAATCAGTGTTCCCTAAGGAGAAGTAGTCATTTGGTCACATTGGATGTTATTGAAGGGGATGATAGTCCCTCCCTTACTTCTAGTGAGAGATTTTCGATACACCTCACTCTGGAAGCATTTAGTAGCAACCATAATGTAATTTCAGATGCAATTTCAAATGCGGTGACTACTCATAATAAAGAAAATACCAACAGTGACTGAAAACTCTTATATTCAGGCATCTTCTTCAAATATGGAACCAACACATCCCCGTCAAAATAAAAAAAAAAATCCTCCCCAACGAAAACCCATCTCTAAAACCAAGCAAAGCCATCTCCCTTTTTTTCAAGTGGGCCAAAAAAGAAAGGTAAAAGGGGATGTAGGGGCGGGAAATCTACCCAAAAAAGGGGAATCTGCATGCCAAACAGAACAAACAAATAACGCCAGAGGACCATCAGCAAAAAATCTTTAATTTGAGTAAATATGTATTAAACAGCAACGAAACTCCTTTATTGAATAAAGGCCTTAAATATGCTCCTAGTTCCAAGTTTAATAAATTTCAAGCATTTATTGAAATAAAGAATTTTATGAGTCGTTTAGCCATAAAAAAATACTATATCAAGAATCCTGCTGGTAAAGAGAGGATGGGTACTAATTTGGATATGGCTGATCTATATACACACACGAATTTGAAAAAGAAGTCCAATTTTCATCCCATCCATGAATACTCTGAGGCTTTTGAGGCATTTCAGAAGAATGTCATTCGTGACATCAGGAATATTCCAGATAAAAGATGTGCCAAGTTCAACTACAATCTAGCCAAAGAAGAGCGTATGGCAATTCAGAAATTACAAAATAACCAAGATATAACAATAAGACCAGCAGACAAGGGAGGAGGGATAGTGATTCTAAACACGGAGGATTACAATAAGGAATCCTTGAGAATATTGGGAGATATACGGACATATAAAGTGATGAAATCAGATCCATTAAATTACTATATTAATGAGTTACAAAACCTCATAAAAGGAGGACTTCAAAAAGGGTTCTTAAATAAACAGGAATTTGATTTTGTGAACGTTACACATCCTAGGGTTCCTTATTTCTATTATCTACCCAAAATTCACAAAGATATGTATAACCCCAAGGGGAGACCAATTATATCTGCTATAGGGGGTCTTACATCTAATTTATCCAGATATGTTGACTGCCATTTGCAGAAATTATGCCCACATCTTCCATCCCATCTGAAGGATACTTCCCACATTTTAAGGATTTTACAAAACATTAAATGGGAAGACCATTATATTATGGGCACCTTAGATATCACCTCTCTATATACGGTTATACAACATGGAAAAGGATGTGAGGCAGCCAAATATTTCATGATAAGAAGCTATTTGATACCTGATGAACAGATTGATTTTATTCTTGAGTGCATCCAATTTATATTATCTCACAACTACTTCCGTTTCGGGATGAACTATTACTCCCAGCAATGGGGTACTGCAATGGGCACCAGGTTCGCACCGAGTTATGCTAATTTATATGTCGGGAAGTGGGAAGACGAGATTATCTATCCCCACGGAAATCTTCGGGCGAACTTCGTGCTCTGGCATCGTTTTATAGATGATATTGTTTTTATTTGGTAGGGTGGCCCTCTTTTATTGTCCAATTTTATTAATGAAATAAATAAAAATGAATATTTTTTAAATTTTACTTCTTCTAGTACCTGTAGTATCAATTTTTTAGACTTAAATATTTTTATAGATAATAATATGATACATACCAAGATGTATCATAAACCTACAGATTCTAATAATTACATAGCACTAGATAGTTGTCACCTTCCCAGCTGGCTTTTAAATGTTCCTCAAAGTCAGTTTATCAGAGCTCACCGGAATTGCTCAAAGACTCATGATTTTAATAATGAAGCCAATACCCTGCTTGAAAGGTTCCAACAAAAAGGATATTGTAGAGAAACGTTAATGGAAACGAAGGTCCGAGTAGAATCAGTGCCACGAGAACAGCGGGTAACACAGAGAGTAAGAACAGACAATAACACTATGGTTGAAGAGATCCCGATTATAACGCAATATAATTCCAATAGTAATATTTTGAGAAAAATTGTATAAAGATACTGGGACATTCTCAAGGAGGATAAAGTTATTGGTGAAGGAATACCGGAACGACCTCGCTTCATTTATAGAAAGGCAAAAAATCTGGGTAATCTTTTAGCTCCCACCGCCCCTAGATCTCTGGTTGGGACTACCTTAGGACATCCACCCTCCGTTTTTTTTCCCTGCAAAAAATGCATACCATGTAAAAAACTAAGAACCATCAAGCAATTTAACATTGCTCATCAATCCATACAAATGGATATTAAAGACTTCATCACGTGTTCCACCACAGGCGTGATTTATGGCATTACATGCCCGTGCGGGAAATTATATATAGGACGGACTATATGCCCTATGTGTGTAAGAATAGGGGAACATCTTCGTAATATTAACAACAAATATACGGGACATCCTCTATCACAACATTTCTTCAAATATCATGGGGGATCATTGAGTAATATAAAAGTTACTGGTATTAAAATTGTAAATAAGAACTGGAGAAGAGGTAACTTTATACACCAGATGTCTAGAGAGGAGAGCAGACTGATCTTTGAAATGAACACCCTTGCCCCTAATGGCTTGAACAATGAGATAGAGCTATTTGCGTTTAATGTATGAATATGGAGAAAATGGTGGCATGTATATAAAGCGCACATGATGCACATAGGACCATCCCTGACGAAGGAATCAGCAGTATTCCGAAACGCGTAGGAAGTGTGGTCCTGTGTGCGCTCCATAGCCGGTCACGTGCCTTCTGACACCTGACAGTGACGTCACGCAAGGTCCTGCAGCCACGGCAGGTCCGGCCGGGACGGAACCCCTCCATAAACATACCCTGCGTGCGACCTGCCATCTGGAAGAAAAAGGTGTAATAACTTCAATAGGACCTTTGCATCGTCTGGATTTATTCATGCAATATAATCCTTTTTGGACACACTGGAAGGAAGGTGAAACATCCAACGGGACCTGTGAACCATCCGGATTATAGCAGCATTCCTGGACAAAGGTACCGCTACTTTCATGTTTTGGCAGCCATTCTACCACTTTTCACATTATCATTTCTATTATCATTATATGAGTTATGTTTTTTTAATGTTAGGTTATTATCTCTCATTATTTTTACATATCTGTTCTCCATCCTTTTAGCGCGAATATTTACTATTTTTTACAGTCTACAAAAATAAAATTAAACATACACATATTTGGCATCACCACGTTCAGAATCACCCGATCTATCAATAAAAAAAAGGATTAACCTGATAGCTGAATCACGTAGCGAGAAAAAAATTCAAAATGCCAGAATTACGTTATTTTTGGTTGCTGCAACATTGCATTAAAATGCAATAACAGGAGACCAAAAGATTGTATCTGCACCAAAATGGTATCATTAAAAACATCAGCTCGGCACGCAAAATGGAGAAGGAACAGGTCTCAAAAAATGGCGCAATTTTTTTTTAACAAAGTTTGAAATTTTTTTCACTACTTAGATAAAAAAGAACCTAGACATGTTTGGTGTCTATTACCTCGTAATTACCTGGAGAATCATAATGGCAGGTCAGTTTTAGCATTTAGTGAACCTAGCAAAAATGACTAACAAAAAACAAGTATGGGATTGCACCTTTTTTGCAATTTCACAGCACTTGGAATTATTTTCCCATTTTTGAGTACACAATATGTAAATCCAATGGTATAGTTCAAAAGTACAACTCGTCCCGCAAAAAACAAGCGCTCACACGGCCATATTGACGGAAAAATAAAAAAGTTATGGCTTTGGGAAGAAGGGAAAACGAAAACGCAAGACCGAAAAAATCTTAGAGGGTTAAAGGGTTAATTCTTTCCATGTGACAAAATTGATCAAAGGGTTTATTCATTCCTTCTGTAGACCAAATGTTTGAGTACATTTGAACCTAATTATCTAATTGTAATGTAAGTATGTGTTCACACCAACTTTTTTTTGTTGTGCAGAAACTCTCCAGTTATCCAATCAAAACTGGGTTTTTTGAGCTCTTTGTTTTTTGAAGAGTTTTAACTCCAAAAAATTCAGCAAACAAACTCAGTATGGGCACACCCATAGGCCATGTGCACAAGTTGAGTATTTGATGATTTTTTTTACCTCAATATGTGTAAGCCAAAACCAGGAGAGGAACAATCAGAGGAAATTTATAATAGAAACACTTCACTACGTTTGTATTTTTCATCTACTCCTGGTTTTGGCTTACAAATACTGAGATAAAAACTCACCGTATACTCAATGTGGTCTAATGGTCTAACAGCTTTCAGGGTTGTCTAAAAAGAAACATGTTGCGATGTCCATTCAAAAATACTTAAAAATTCCTATGATCTAATTTGATTCATATATCACTTTTATGGCTCGTATTATAGAACTTTTTGTAGTTTGTTGCCCAATGCATTTTTGTCTAGGGAATTGGGTCAACATTGGCATTTTAACCCCTTCCCGACATGCGCTGTTCTATTACTGCTCTGCGAGAATTGCGTTCCTGCAAATAGCAGTACTAGTATGGAGCACCAATCACGTGGCCTGACGCTGAGTGCCACAGCGATCGGGTGCAGGTGTCAGCTGTTTGACACCTTTTGCTGGTTATTAATTATGGGGGTGATACCTTTGCTGATTATTAATTATAGGGGGACCCCACGTCATTCTTATTTGAGGTCCCCCATTTTAATAGCCAATAAAGGCTAATTACACAGCTTTGAGCTGATATTAATACCCTGGGAAGCTCCATGGGTATTACCCCCTTCCCAGGCTATAAACATCTGCCCCCAGCCGTCGGCTTTCCCTCTGCTGGTTAACAAAATTACATTGGGGCCCAGGCCATTTTTTTCAGAAAAATAATCTTTTAATAATTAAATGCATATACAGTAAGCTGCACACACACTGTACTAATTGTATTTGTCACAGACCTATTCTATTTGTATTTACTGCATCTTCTATCTTGTCGGCTCCTGTAGTGAATTTTCAGAACACGGCAGATGAATTGCCAGCTTTTCTTCTATCTATCTATCTATCTATCTATCTATCTATCTATCTATCTATCTATCTATCTATCTATCTATCTATCTATCTATCTATCTAATTATCTATCTATCGATCTATCTATGTAATATATATACATATATATGCGTGTGTGTCACATCTATATATCTATGTATTCTATGTGTATATATCTATTCTATCTATTCTATTCTAACCTGTCACTCTTTTATTTTACTGTACATGGCACATGAATTGCTGGCTTCTCTAAGGACATTGGTGTATAAAAATCAGACAGCACTCGCTTGGTGCGAGTGCTGTGAGATTTTTTTTCTGGCACCCATTGACTTCTGTTGCGGGATGCAATCCGATTTCCCATTACAATCGCTATATGCTGCAAGTTTTTTCTAGTCCGATCGTGATCCGATCCGAGCTGAAAAATGCAGATGAACACACAGTGATAGAATAACATTGGTCCGAATGCAATCTGACTTTTATTCGGATTGCATTCGTCCGATTTCATAGCAAGTAGGAATGAGCCCTTATGATGATTTCAGGATTTGCTTACATTTCCATTATAACTGTTGGGTGTGATATCCCTAAAAAATCACTAATCATGGCAAAAAGGACGTGGTCAACAGGACAGAATTGGACAAAAGCTTTGATCAGATAAAACTGTTGATAACATAGCAAGGAATCAGTGTAAAATTAGTATCAGGGCCCCTGGAAACCGGACCATTGTCTCTTCTTGCAAGGAGGAGAGACTACTAAGACTCCATAGGCAAGGAGTGACTTTTATCCCATCATCCACCATAAGTACACCCTTAAAAACAGCAACATAAATGAGTTTAATGCTTGATTTTACATAGAACTGCGAGCTTTATGCAAATATACATATATAAAAATTAAAAAAGTAAATGAGTCCTCCGCTCTTACCTAACAGATA
Source organism: Oophaga sylvatica (assembly GCA_033576555.1). Taxonomy (NCBI): domain Eukaryota; kingdom Metazoa; phylum Chordata; class Amphibia; order Anura; family Dendrobatidae; genus Oophaga; species Oophaga sylvatica. The sequence goes on along the minus strand of JARQOD010000003.1, from coordinate 77,428,717 downwards.
GATCTTCAGAGACTTCTTCTTCTGTTCAAAGTCCTAGATGGTGAAAGCTTAGAATGCATTTTCATTTCCTTTTCGAAACTTTTGAAACTTCCTATTTCAAAACTTATGATATAAAAAGTATACCGATTTCAGCAAAAAATACAGACCGCAGACGCAGACTGTGCATCCGTCGTAAGGCCTTTATCAAGAGAGAGCCCAGCCATTCACATTCATCTAGTGTCCATGCATGCAACTTTGCTATATTTTTGATTCAGGAGGTATCCAAAGTCACAGCTGATAACAATGATAGGTTTAGTTTTGTCATCGAGTACAGACATTTTGATAAAGAATAGTGATGAGTGGTTGGATGAAATTGGAACTTGACAGGTTGCTTGAATTGAAGTTAGTAGATGCAAATCTAATGTTCCTTATCATCCTTTGGGGTCTTGCCAGGAACCCAGATTTTAGTAATGAGAGAGTGTAAAAAAAATGATCCCTTAGTACAAGTATTTACCTATCCTACACCAATGGAGCCCACTTCTGGTATTGCCTTTCACCTGGCCTCTTCTTTGCTTTAGCACACAACAATCTTTTAACATTCAGGCCAGTTACTTTCCCTTCTTCCCTTCTGTTTCCACTTCACTCACTGGGCGCAGGTGAGAAGGGGCAGCGATGCGGCAATCTTGGGACTTTGGTGCTGCTCAGTCGGGAAGCTATGACGTTAACTTTTGGCTGTTTAGAAGTCTCATTTCTGGGAGCCCTGGGTGGGACTGTCTTCGATTAAAACTCTCACTGTCAGTTAAAAGTTCATTATGATTCAGTCTTGTGCTTTCATATCCTGCTTAGTTTGTTTGTACTCATGTTGTCTTATCGTCGCATGTATTTTAACCTTTCTTTTGCCATCTAATTTTGTATCGACTGCGCTCCTGATTTTGATCCGGCAAACTGACCACTCCTGTCAGTCTACACCATCGTAAGCAGCTGATGCCATTCACCACAATCCAGAGGTCCCTGTGAAAGTCCAGATCCCTATACAGGGTTAGAGAGTAAAGTCCAGGGCAACCCATGGGATCTGGTAAACAGAGTATCTTCCACTAAGTTTGTCCATCACTGTCCTCTTCAGGCATCTTCACTCAACACCGTGCATCACTGTAGGCATAGTCATGCTTTGGTGCATCACTGTAGGCATAGTCATGCTTTGGTGCATCACTGTAGGCATAGTCATGCTTTGGTGCATCACTGTAGGCATAGTCATGCTTTGATGCATCACTGTAGGCATAGTCATGCTTTGGTGCATCACTATAGGCATAGTCATGCTTTGGTGCATCACTGTAGCTAGTCATGCTTTGGTGCATCACTGTAGGTATAGTCATGCTTTGGTGCATCACTGTAGGCATAGTCATGCTTTGGTGCATCATTGTAGGCATAGTCATGCTTTGGTGCATCACTATAGGCATAGTCATGCTTTGGTGCATCACTGTAGGCATAGTCATGCTTTGGTGCATCACTGTAGGTATAGTCATGCTTTGGTGCATCACTGTAGGCATAGTCATGCTTTGGTGCATCACTGTAGGCATAGTCATGCTTTGGTGCATCACTGTAGGCATAGTCATGCTTTGGTGCATCACTGTAGGTATAGTCATGCTTTGGTGCATCACTGTAGGCATAGTCATGCTTTGGTGCATCACTGTAGGCATAGTCAGGCTTCAGGAGATACATGTGACGTCTACTTGGCACTGGAAGCCCAAACACACAGAGAAGATGCAATCAAGATAAAGTTATTCCAGCACCTCAATAAAATTTAATTTCCCTTTATTTTAAATAATTAAAAATATGGAACGGTGGTCCTCATAATCTTTTTTAACTAGTTTCACAATTTTTATAACTTGATAAATAGTGTGTTGTATTAATTGTTGGTTTTCTTAGCAACCTTAGATAAGCATGTATCCTCTTTGGATTGGGTATTCAGTGGGTTGAAATTGGATCCTTCCGATATATTGACTATAATATACCGGCACTAATAATATGCTTAGTGCTAGGTGTTGTAAAGTGCAGTAGGGTTTATTTTTTTGTTTTGCAAATAATTAATCCTTGTAACTTTTGTTGCAAAGAAATATTTAAGAAACATACAAAACAGAAGCTGAGCGAATTAGTTCCCTAAAATGTCATCATAAATTATATAGAAGGTTCTCTCATCATTTGCGGAGCCGACTTCTTTTTTTTTATCTTCTACCTGCAAATATGACCCCGCATGTAGAGAGCTTCGATAACTACTTGCGGAATTCAAGATTTCAAATGCAATCAAGATAAAGTTGTTCCAGAACCTCGATCAAATATCCTTTTCTTTTTCTGTAAGTGGTTAAAAACAAGGTACAGTGGTCCTTACCATTTTGGCTCACGCGTTTCAAGCACAAAGTATTCTTAATCTTAGAATATCACATGCTGATCAAGTACTGCTGTTTAAAAACTATAAAAAATAATGAATCCACCGCATGTATAGGCATGTAATAGGTCTGGCTTCCTCTAGCTGCATGACCATGTAACTCTTGTACCTGCGTTGTTAACTCAATAGGGGCTAACTTCTACATACCTAGGAGACTTTCTATTGAAAACACATCTAAAGCACCTGTATATATTTACTACATTGACCATTTTTTATATAGAAATAATTTGGTAAGCTCAATCTATTGTACAGTCTCTAGCTTAAATTGACATTGTGCATATAGAAGATCATATCTCTAGGTAACGCCATCTGATATTTCAGAATAAAAAGCCAATGTTCTTATCCTACATGACATTTTTTACTCAAATTTCCACCCTAAGTGTTTTGACTACATTCTCTGTAATAGAATTAAGCAAATGGAATTAGGTAAAAACCCCACAAAAGATAATACTCACCTAACTCCGGCCTACTCCGCTGCTCACTTTGCATCGTATGTCCTCGGCAACTACATGGTTGCACATGTAGAGCAACCAGTCTTAATAGAAGCTCATACGTGGAATGGGAAGATTCTTTTTTTTTTAAATATCAGCACTTGGTCAGTTTGTTAAAGAGGACATTTCACCAAAATTTTCATGTTGAACTGGAAAGACAATGTAATTAACAGTAGTTGCAAAGTAGAACATTATGTTATATATATTTTTTTGTTTGTTTTTTAATTTTCACCACTATGTTGTGAAGCTAGTTGACATCAAAGTATTTGGTGCCTACTGAGTTAATTTTCATTAAGTACAAGTAGATGCTATCAGATAGTTTTCACTGGGGCGGGTACTTCTTTCCACTGCATGACATTGTCCAATAAAAAGCAGACAACAAAACTCAGGTGTAAAAGGACACACCCCCAACTTATAAATGAGCAAAAAATGGGAGTTTAAAGCTAAACATTTAAAATAATATTAAAAATATAAAATTAAAAAACACATAAAAGACACACAACAAACCAGAGACCAAACAGACCCGCCTATAATCAGAGGCTGGTTGGTGTAAATGTTAATGAAAATAGTGTTTTAAAAGAGTTATATACAGTACAGGGTGGGCCATGTATATGGATACACCTAAATAAAGTGGGAATAGTTGGTGATATTAACTTCCTGTTTGTGGCACATTAGTATATGGGAGGGGGAAAACTTTTCAAGATGGGTGGTGACCATGGAGGCAATTTTGAAGTTGGCCATTTTGGATCCAACTTTATTTTTTCCAATGGGAAGAGGGTCATGTGACGCATCAAACTTATTGAGAATTTCACAAGAAAAACAATGGTGTGCTTGGTTTTAATGTAACTTTATTCTTTCATGAGTTATTTACAAGTTTCTCATTGTTTACAGCCATTGACATGTCACAGAGGTTAACACGTGAGGAGCGGATAGAAATTGTGTTGATGTCTGGTGAACGCAGTAACTGGGTCATTGCAGTAGATTTCAATGCAAGACACCCTACACAAGAAAACTGTCACCATTCCCATTTCATTTAGGTGTGTCCATATACATTTCCCACCCAAAAAAGTTTGCCTCATCACTGAACATACTGTTCTGTGTAAACTGAGGGTCCTGTTCCAATTTTTGTTTTACCCATTCTGCAAATTCAGGGTGCCGATCTGGGTCATCCTCATTGAGATGCTGCAGCAGCTGGATTTTGTAAGGGTGCCATTTGGGAGTAGCTAATATCCGCCGAAGGGATGATCGACTGATGCCAGATCGGCGAGCTGAATTTGCAGAATGGGCAAAATTAAAATTGGCCATATGAGGGCTTATTTTTGCGGGACGAGTTACAATTTTGAACGACACCATTGGTTTTACCATGTCATGTACTAGAAAACGGGAAAAAAAATCCAAGTGCGGTGAAATTGCAAAAAAAGTGCAATTCCAAACTTGTTTTTTGTTTGGCTTTTTTTGCTAGGTTCCCTAATTGCAAAAACTGACCTACCGTTACGATTCTCCAGGTCATTACGAGTTCATAGACACCAAACATGTCTAGGTTCTTTGTTATCTAAGTGGTGAAAAAAAATTCCAAACCGCTAAAAAAAAGTGCCATTTTCCGATACCCATAGCATCTCCATTTTTCATGATCATGAGGGCTTAATTTTTGCGTGCCGAGCCATTTTGGTGCAGATACGATCTTTTGATTGCCAGTTATTGCATTTTAACGCAATGTCGCGGCGATCAAAAAAACGTAATTCTGGTGCTTTTATTTTTTTTCTTGCTACGCCATTTAGCGATCAGGTTAATCCTTTTTTTTATTGATAGACCGGGTGATTCTGAAAGAGGGTGATTTGAACTTTTATTTTTTTTATTTTTTCTATATTTTTAAAAACATTTTCTTTTTACTTTTGGCATGCTTCAATAGTCTCCATAGGAGACTAGAAGCTGCCATAGCCCAATCGGCTCTGCTACATAGAGGCGATGGTCAGATCTTCACTATGTAGTAGAATTGCTGACTTGCTATGAGCGCCGACCACTGGGTGGTGCTCACAGCAATCCGGCATTGACAACCATAGAGGTCTGCAGGAGACCTCGGGTTGTCATGCCGACACACCGGTGACCCATGATCACGTGACACAGGTCACCGGTGTTCGATTTTCGGAAGCGCCATTTAAATGCCGCTGTCAGTGTTTGACATTCGTGGAAAACTTCACAGGGTATGAATACTTTTTCAAGGCACTGTATGGTTGCGGCTTTGCTACGTTTTGTGTGTGATTGGGACATTTGCTGAATTGACTAATTGTGAAGAAACCAGATTGAATCTTAAACCCACAAGAATTGACTTTTTATCTGTATATTGGCTTGTGGATTTAAGTGTTTATGTCTGGTGGGTCAAGAAGACAATCTTGCAAGCTGATCTACTATTTAACATACTGTGTAACCATAGAGGTCTCCAGAAGACCTCAGGTTGTCATGCCGACACACCGGTGACCCATGATCACGTGACGTAGGTCACCGATTTTGCGATTGTCGGAAGCGACATTTAAATGCCGCTGTCAGTGTTTGACATTGGTATTTAAATAGTTAATAGCTGCGGGTGGATCACGATTCCACCCACGGCTATTGCGGCATATGTCAGCTGTTCAAAACAGCTGACATGTCTTGGGAAAGATGTGGGCTCCGGCGGGAGAGAGTCCGACATCGGCGTAAATGTACACCTGATGTCGGTAAAGGGTGAAGGATACAGCATGTGTCATTATCAGTTGTGTCATCAACATCAACTGTGAGTGTGTCATCATCATCATCATCATCAACAATCAGTGTGTACTCGTATGAGTGAGGTATTGTCTTTCACGCTCCGGCACACTACATGACAATGGGGGTCCTGGCTGGGTGTGCGTGTGTGAGCTTTGTCCATGGGGGCACTACTCACTTGCAAACTGTATGATGCCTGTGACTTCGGCTGGCCAGGACCAAGTGTTGAGGAGTTCAATGAGAGAGACCACCAGCCAACAATAAACAGATTTTTACTGAACAGTAACTTGGTGGGAATTTATCAATAGATAGTGGGAGTACAACTTCATGAACGTTTCTTTTGCAACATGGAGCATCTTCACACACATTTTCTGCTTTCCTTCTCTAACATCTCTACCTTCACCACCACTCAGTGCAGTACTTCGGGAGTTTTATACTTCAACTTGCAGTTCTTCCTCTTTCTTTTCCCTTAGGGACGATAGCTGGCCACTATGGCCTTTACTTAGTGTCTCTGCTTGCTGACAACTTGAAATTCCCGCCCGGGGCAGTCTCTTCGTCTCAGTCTCTCTGTTCCATCCTGGTCCGTTACCTCTCTGTCTGGTGAACTCAGGGCCGTACTGCTAGGCATCCTGTCCCATGACCCGTCTCCGGTGGATCACTCTGTCATTTGATCACTTTTCCTTCCTTTACTTCCGATCTCGCTATCCACTTCCTCGGTCTCCACTCACGTCAGGGACACCCACATCATGCTGCTTTGCTGAATAGTCAGACCTCAGGTCTGCTTCTCCTGCATGCTGGGCCCTATCTCCTTTCCTGACAGGAAACTGACTTTGTCCCTGCACCTTACCCCTTACAAGTGTTTCATCAAGTGTGTGTACCATTATCTGCAGTGTGTAAATCTAGAAGTGGGAAACAGAGCGCACAATAAGGTGATACTCTATGGAGGGAGAGTAGGAGAGTGCTTGTTACGCTCACCTTTTGGAGTTGTGACAGGCGCAACTCCTATGTAGGCCTGAAGAAAAATAGCTGTTGCCCGGCACTGGTGGATAAATCCTCCATAGAGGATAGTGGATACAGCTGGATGAACACATAGGTGGCCTGCACTGCTGGAGTAAATCAATTCTTCAGAAATGATGATGAGGAAAAGGCTGTTTATTCACAACACGTTTCAACTCCTTATCGGCGTCTTTTTTTAAATGAAAAAATGCTATGTGTGGCAAAAATACTGCACAGCGAGCTATAGAGAGTGTGCAAAGAAGAATAGGCAAACATTTCAGTCTCACGTTGTGCAAAGCTGGTAGAGACATGCTGTACCCAAAAAGACAAATACAGTAATAACAGCAAAAGATGGTCCTACAAAGTATTAACTCAGGGAGCCAAACACAAATGCACGTCACAGTTTTCATATTTATATTTCCGACGGATCCGGCCAAAAACGGATGCAACGCAGTGACATCAGGCGCGATCCGGCGCTAATGTAAGTCAATGCTAAAAAAACGCATCCGGTACCGGATCCGTTTTTTTAGAAAAACGCCGGATCGCGCCTGATTCAAAAAGCCTGATGTGTGAAAGTAGCCTAACAGGAGTGCTTAGGGGGGCAGGAAAATTGATGAAATGAATGGAAACAGCGCTCAGATACAATGGGAATGGTACTGTATGTGGAAGACGCCTGGACGCATCTCTGATTCCCAGGTCCCTGCTGGAAACAATTTTGTCAGAGTATTACTCCACTTTTATGAACTGACAATATAACAAAATAAATGGATTTTACAGTAAAAAATGTAAGGAAACATTTTTTCCTGTATAATGACTTGTATTTAAGGCAAAATTAAAAGGAGAAAAAAACGCCTCCACCACCCCTTAATAGCCGGGGATGTCTCACCTTATTTCCCCGTCACCTATGATTACAGTAGATGACATAATAGAGGGGGAAATAAAACTACAACCATCTTAAATGTAATTTTAAAAGAGGGACTGTGAAAGTCAGAAAGCCTTGGTGGATAATGCAAGAACTGCTTAAAATTAGAAGGAAGAGGGACACTGATACACCCTGTATTAAAAATAAAAGAGGACCTCATACATTGTGTCTCTTCATCACCTATCTTGTGAGACACTAATTGCTGTTCCCCACCATCATCTTCTTCTGACCATGGCTGCTCAAGTATTTGGACATCACTACACATGATCTCCTCATGTCCCTTGTGAAAGGTGCAGGGCAAGAAGGCCAGAATCAATAAATGGAAATGTAAAGAGCTCCGACTTTGGGATCACTTGTCTGCTTGGACTCACCACACCATGGTGGGAGGAAGGAGGATCAGGATGAGGAATATGTAGTCCAAACTCTTGGCTAGTGATACTGGACCATGTGGAAAACAGGGTGGTGCTGGGAAGCATAATGGAAGCATTATCTGCCATCCACCTGACCACCTGTTTGCATTGTTCTGGTTTCAAGAGTGGTGTCCCCCTGCAAAGTGGGACAGAAAGGTAGATCTCATGGATGAGCATGTTTGTTGTGCTCCCACAATAGGCACAGTTTCTCCTGACCCACAGCCTTGACCTCTGTGTGCACCATCAGCAGCACGTCCACTTCCTCATCCCTCATGGCATGCCTTGCACGTTTTAAATTAGCTATATAATGTATCCCTGCAAACTTTCCAGTATTAACAGGAAAAAGAAAATATGTCGCCCTGAAAAGGACTTTTGTTTTTATGTTACAGCAGCAGTAAACCTATAGGACTGTAAGGCATTAAATCCTGCCTGTATGCTTTAATCCAAAACCAGAAATACAGACGTGTGAAGGGGCCTAAGTCGTTGCTACATGCAGTTCATTTTTTATTTTACTTGACACTGATGGCATTTCTTGTTTATCCATAGTCAGGGCGTTACTCTTTATATTTGGTTACATTTGTGATGGATTGCTCCTTATCTACTGTTTCTAGTATGACATCATTTTATTTAATACACTGGCTTTTTACTATTTTTAATTACATTATTATAGACGTATTTCCCTGCTGTGGCTTACTACTGGATCAGGTTTCCCGTGTGCTGTTCTACAGTCATGGCCAAAAGTTTTGAGAATGACACAAATATTATATTTTCACATGATCTGCTGCCCTCTGGTTTTTATGTGTGTTTGACAGATGTTTTTATCACAGACAGAAATATAATTGCAAACATATGAGTAACAAAAGCTTATATTGACAGTTAAGCCCCCGTCTCACATAGCGATATCGCTAGCGAGATCGGTGCTGAGTCACTAATTTTGTGACGCAGCAGCGAGCTCCCCAGTGATATCGCTGTGTGTGACATTCAGCGACGATCAGCCCCCATGCTGGGTATCGCTGATCGTCGCTGAAATGTCAGGACATTTTTTTGATTGCTGGTTTCCCGCTGACAGGCACGCATCGCTGCGTGTGACAGGCGGGGGACCAGCGATCCGCTGGTAACCAAGGTACACAGCGGGTTTCCAGGCGCGGGGCTGTGCCTAGAAACCCTCTGTGTACCTTGGATACCAGCGCCCTGCATCAGGGCGCTGGTATCCAAGGTACACTGCGGGTAACTAAGCGATGTTACCCACAGTGTCGCTTCTACTGATCGCTGCCTGAGCTGCCTGTTTGGCAGCTCAGCAGCGATAATGTAGCGATACACCAGCGATCCTGGTGTATCGCTATGTGAGACCCAGCCTTTAGAATGAGTTAATGCAGCAAGTCAATATTTGCAGTGTTGACCCTTCTTCTTCAGGACCTCTGCAATTTTCCCTGGCATGCTCTCAATCAACTTCTGGACCAAATCCTGACTGATAGCAGTCCATTCTTGCACAATCAATGCTTTCATTTTGTCAGAATTTTTAGGTTTTTGTTTGTCCACCTGTCTCTTGATGATTGACCACAAGTTCTCAATGGGATTAAGATCTGGGGAGTTTCCAGGCCATGGACCGAAAATCTCTATGCTTTGTTCCCTGAGCCATTTAGTTATCACCTTTGCTTTATGGCAAGGTGCTCCATCATGCTGGAAAAGGCATTGTTGATCGCCAAACTGCTCTTGGAGGGTTGGGAGAAGTTGCTCTTGGAGGACATTCTGGTACCATTCTTTATTCATGGCTGTGTTTTTAGGCAAGACTGTGAGAGAGCTGATTCCCTTGGCTGAGAAGCAACCCCACACATGAATGGTTTCAGGATGCTTAACAGTTGGCATGAGACAAGACTGGTTGTAGCGCTCACCTTGTCTTCTCCAAATGAGGTGTTTTCCTGATGTCCCAAACAATCGAAAAGGGGATTCATCAGAGAAAATAACTTTACCCCAGTCCTCAGCAGTCCACTGCCTGTACCTTTTGCAGAATATCAGTCTGTCCATGATGTTTTTTCTGGAAAGAAGTGGCTTCTTTGCTGCCCTCCTTGAGACCAGGCCTTGCTCCAAGAGTCTCCACCTCACAGTGCATGCAGATGCACTCACACCTGCCTGCTGCCATTCCTGAGCAAGCTCTGCACTGCTGGTAGCCCGATCCCGCAGCTGAAACACTTTTAAGAGACTGTCCTGGCGCTTGCAGGTCTTTCTTGGGCGCCCTGGAGCCTTTTTGGCAACAATGGAACCTCTCTCCTTGAAGTTCTTGATGATGCGATAGATTGTTGACTGAGGTGCAATCTTTCTAGCTGCAATACTCTTCCCTGTTAGGCCATTTTTGTGCATTGCAATGATGACTGCACGTGTTTCTTTAGAGATAACCATGGTTAACAGAAGAGAAACAATAATGCCAAGCACCAGCCCCCTTTTAAAATGTCCAGTGGTGTCATTCTTACTTAATCGTGACAGATTGACCTCCAGCCATGTCCTCATCAACACCCACACCTGTGTTAATGGAGCAATCACCAAAAAAAAGGGGTTAGCTGGTCCTTTTAAGGCAGGGCTGCAATGATGTTGAAATGTGTTTTGGGGGATAAAGTTCATTTTCTAGCCAAATATTGACTTTGCAAGTAATTGCTGTTAAGCTGATCACTCTTTATAACATTCTGGAGTATATGCAAATTGCCATTAGAAAAAGTGAAGCAGGAGACTTTGTAAAAATTAATATTTGTGTCATTCTCAAAACTTTTGTCCATGACTGTACATTAACACATAGGTAATATGTGACACACAGGACTTATCGTTGTGCCTTTCGTTGTTTTTGTTCCTCTATGCTTCCTTTTTAGGTTTTATTTGCCACCATTTTTGTAAACAAAACACAACTTTACTCACAGTTTTATAGCTCTTGACGAAGCCGCAGTGTGCGGCAATACCCGTTAGACCTTTTTATCCACCTCCTATTCTTCAGAAACGGTTGTCTAATCTGCTTCTTTTTTGTTCTCTTGCTCATGGGTTGATGTCATTTTTACTTACAGCATTTCCTTATTTCTAGGGATGGGCGAAACCAAACTGTAAAGTTCAGGACCGTACTGAACACATAGTGTTCGGTCACAAGGTCTCGAACACGGGTTTCCATGTGAAACCTGTATTACAGTTCGGGTCCAGTTCGAGTCCAGTTTGGGTTCGGGTCCGGGGCCATTATAATTATACTTACCGGTCCAGCGACGCGTCCTCCCGTCCCGGACAAACAATGCCGGGAAAAACAGAAGACTGCCGAGTGCAGTGAATACTGCCGGCAGTTAATAAGCGGCCTCGGAAGCAGATGCGGCCGGGAGACAACGGGACGGGAGGATGCGTCGCTGGACAGGTAAGTATAATTATAATGGTCTATATCTGTAAAGTCCAAGTTCGGGGTTTGGACGCAAGTTCGCGTCATCTCCGGCCCCGAACTCGAACTTTACAAAAAAACTCAGGTGACCCGCCAATCCCAAACATCGGGGGGGTCGCGCATCACTACTTACCGTATTTCTTTTCTTTAGCGTGCGTGGTTATTTTCTCTACTTTTGATTCTTGTGACTGTAACTGTTATATATTGCCAGCAGATTTTCCTTATTCCCCTTTTTTCATCATCCCTTGGAGGCATATAGATATCACATGCAGCACAAGCTCATCCATCAAATATTTTTTGTTGTTTTACATTATTATTTATAATTGGGGGTATTATCTTTGATATGTTTTTATTGCGTCTTTTGTATTTTTGATTGTTTTTAACAGCTGAGTTATGTCCGTTCTTATTTTTTCAAAATAACATTTAATTTTTTTGAATGTGCAGTCTTTTGTTGTTCTTATATACTTTTTGATTTCCATTGATTGTTTCCAAATGCTTGACAGGCACTCCTAACATATTACTACTTGTGCCCACTACATTTCTTCTCTCTTTCTTGTAAACAATATATATTGGCTGTAATTATTATCTGTAATGTTACATAATTTTTTTTTTTTGTCTTTTGTCAATGTTACCACCGTTCTATGACATCATTTTAATTGTATTATGATGTTGGATGCCTAATTTTAGGAGCTGTATCTGCCCTATAAGTCAGGGTCTGACCCTTTAACAGACATTGCTTCATGACGAAAGACAAATGAGAAGCCAAAAACTCATCCATATGCAACTTTTTTGGAGGAGCTTGCTGCTCATCAATGTACAACAAAGTCTGACTGGCTGAGTGGGACACTAATGATGAAAAACAGAGTATCCCTAGTCATTAAAGTCATAATGCTCACTAAAGGGTCAGATATTGATTTATAGTGTGGGTACCTCCCTTAGGTGGTATTTGCGCATGCCAGCAATAAATTTATAAAAGCAATTTGTCATTAATTAAACAATTGCCCATTTTCAATTGGATAAAAGGGGAGTTTTACTACTATTACAACCCCTTCTTAAATACTGTATTGATCAATGTAGAGTAAAAATAACAAATACTCATATCTCGCACGTTGTTTTAGGCCGGGGTCACACACAACGTCTAAAAAATCGGACCGTTTTAGTCGGACGGTTATCGCACAAAAGGTTCCTGAACATTGATCCGTCTGTCATCCGATTCTCCTGCGATGATGCGATTTAGTCGCATCTGCGCGTACGTTTCACATCAGATTGACATCCGACTTGCGATTTTTTGTGGCAGCCTAACAAAATGGACAAATAACGGTTTTGAGGCCTGAAACTAATTTAAATCATCAGCCATACCCATATTTAAGGTGTCTCCAACAGGTGTGACCCTCCCACCTTTGCACTGGTCTCATTTGGTTACTTGTGCTTAGTGCTTTATTGCTGCTTTGTCACAAACATGAGTGACAGACTGAGCTTTAATACCACTGAGCGTGTGCTGTACAGTTGGGTTATATCCAGACGGTTTGGGGAGCCATACCCTGTGATTGCAGATCCCAGAAGACGCCGAAGAATGTGGGTCCATCCATTTTTGAGGCGAAGGATAAGTAAAGGGCATTTTCACCGTCTCTATTCGTCGCTGCGTACCCATCCCGACAAGTTTTTTCAATATTGTCGAATGAGCCTTGGTACGTTCGATAAGTTGCTGGAGATTGTGCGCCCTGGGATCACGTTTCAGGACACCAGGATGCGTCCAGCTATTTCTGCTGAGGAACGGCTTATCCTATCATTACGGTATGTGTGTCAACGATATGTTGATGATGCTTTCCACAACATAGCTACTTTCCTAGTGTTGTAAGTTACTTATTGTTAACATATTGTCAGGAATGTTATTAGCACGCTTACCAATCTTAATTATTTGCTTGTGTCTAACCCACAGAAGGCATGGCATCTCATTGCATTTAGTGCATGCATGCTTTTATAAACTGACCCATTGTAAGTGTTGGGAATGCTGTGCTTGTTGCTTGCTGTGCTGATGTGAACATGTTTTGTTTTCTTTGTGTATTGCAGGTTCCTTTCCACTGGGCTGTCATATGCTGCTCTGCACTTAGAGTTTTTAATTGGCAAATCCACCATATCAGGCATTGTCCGCTGTACTCAGGGTCGGACTGGCCCACCGGAGAACCGGAGGATTCTCCGGTGGGCCCTAGCATCAGGGGGGCCCTGGCACCTGCTGGCATACAGGGGCCAGTTGCCTAGGGCCCCCACTGCTCCAGGGGCCCCCAGCCGGTGGCGTGTCGCTAATAACGGCACACCATGCAGCTGCCATGGGGGCCCCATGCCAGCAGAGCAGCAGCGGGTGACATGAGGCAGGAGCCCCTGTCCCCGCTGCTAAAGAGAAATGAATATTCACTGCTTCCCATGCCCAAATGGGCGTGGGAAGCAGTGAATATCATTACTTACCTGTCACCCGCTCCACCGCTGAGCGCCGCTGTCCTCGGGTCCTCTTGCTGCGATGTTCAGGCAGAGGGCGCGATGACGTGGTTAGTGTGCGCCGCGCCCTCTGCCTGAGCATTCACTGCCGGAGGACCCGAAGACAGCGGCGCTCAGCGGTGGAGTGGGTGACAGGTAAATCTCTCAGGTGCCGGGGCCCTGAGCAGCGGTGCCACCGGCACCTGTCCCCCATATCGCGCCGGTGTCCTCGCCTGCTCAGGACACCGGCACCTGGCCCCCAGCGACGAGAGGTGAGTATGTCTTTTTTTTTTGCAGCAGCAGCTGCGGCAGCATAAAGGGGCCTATAAAATGCAGCATCTATGGGGGCATAGTCTGTGGAGCATCTATGGGGCATAATCTATGGGGGCATAATCTGTGGAGCATCTATGGGGGCATAATCTGTGGAGCATCTATGGGGCATAATCTATGGGGGCATAATCTGTGGAGCATCTATGGGGCATAATCTATGGGGGCATAATCTGTGGAGCATCTATGGGGGCATAATCTATGGGGGCATAATCTATGGAGCATCTATGGGGGTATAATCTATGGAGCTTCTATGGGGGCATAATCTATGGGGGCATAATCTATGGAGCATTTATGGGGGCATAATCTATGGGGGCATAATCTATGGGGGCATAATCTATGGAGCATTTATGGGGGCATAATCTATGGAGCATCTATAGGGGCATAATCTATGGGGGCACAATCTATGGAGCTTCTATGGGGGCATAATCTATGGAGCATCTATGGGGGCACAATCTATGGAGCTTCTATGGGGGCATAATCCATGGGGCATAATCTGTGGAGCATCTATGAGGGCATAATCTATGGGGGCATAATCTAAGGAGCATCTATGGGGGCATAATCTATGGGGGAATAATCTAAGGAGCATTTATGAGGGCATAATCTATGGAGCTTCTATGGGGGCATAATCTAAGGAGCATCTATGAGGGCACAATCTATGGAGCTTCTATGGGGGCATAATCTAAGGAGCATCTATGGGGGCACAATCTATGGAGCTTCTATGGGGGCATAATCTATGGGGGCATAATCTGTGGAGCATCTATGGGCATAATCTATGGGGGCATAATCTAAGGAGCATCTATGGGGGCATAATCTATGGGGCATAATCTAAGGAGCATTTATGGGGGCATAATCTATGGGGGCATAATCTAAGGAGCATCTATGGGGGCATATCTATGGGGGCATAATCTAAGGAGCATTTATGGGGGCATAATCTATGGAGCATCTATAGGGGCATAATCTATGGGGGCACAATCTATGGAGCATCTATGTGGGCACAATCTATGGAGCTTCTATGGGGCATAATCTAAGGAGCATCTATGGGGGCACAATCTATGGAGCTTCTATGGGGGCATAATCTAAGGAGCATCTATGGGGGCACAATCTATGGAGCTTCTATGGGGGCATAATCTAAGGAGCTTCTATGGGGGCATAATCTAAGGAGCATCTATGGGGCATAATCTATGGAGCATCTATGGGGGCATAATCTATGGGGCATAATCTATGGAGCATCTATGGGGCATAATCTATGGAGCATCTATGGGGGCACAATCTATGGAGCATCTATGAGGGCATAATACATGGGCAGCATATGGGCACAATCTATGGAGCATCTTGTGGGGCATAATACATGGGGCAGGATATGGGGCATAATCTCATTTTCCACCCTAGGCTTATACTCGAGTCGATAAGTTTTCCCAGTTTTTTGTGGCAAAATTAGGGGGGTCGGCTTATACTCGAGTATATATGGTATCTATCTATTATCTAGCTATATCTATCTATATATATATAGCATTATACCCTATGAGGGGGGGCAGCATTATCCTCTATGAGGGGGGCAGCATTATCCCCTATAGGGGGCAGCATTATCCCCTATGAGGGGGCTGCTTTATAATCTATGAGGGAGGCTACCCCAACTCCTGCTATATAATTAAGACATGTACTACCTTATGTTATACCCTGATATTAGTGTGTTTTACTGCACAATTATTGGTCTTGTATTTATTTCTATGTAGCTACATAGTGGGCCCCAAGAATGATTTTCTCTGGTGGGCCCAAGGTGTTCCAGTCCGTCGCTGGCTGTACTTGTGTAGAAATTTGGTCCAGACTACATTAAGAGGTCATGCCTGAGCCCAAAATGCCTGACTGGTTGAGGATTGCACGTGGATTTGAAGACACGTGCCAGTTTCCACACTGTATTGGAGCCCTGGACGGGAAGCACATTCGTGTGCGTAAGCCGCCGAACTCTGGGTCCCAATTCTACAATTATAAACAATTTTTTCCTGTAGTCTTGTTGGCCTTGGTCGACAGTCATTACAGGTTTATAATTGTAGATATTGGGGCCTATGGAAGGACTGGAGACTCCAGAGTCTTCAATTCTTCCATTATGAGTCGGCGGCTGCGCAATAACCAATTGGACCTACCACCACGTCAACTTCCAGACTCCAATCTGGAACCAGTGCCTTATGTTATTGTAGCAGATGAGGCGTTTCCATTGACACGTCATGTTATGATGCCATATCCCCGTCGCAATCTGGACCATCGGCGTAGAATCTTTAATTTTCACCTTTCACGTGCACGACGCCTGGTGGAGTGCACCTTTGGTATTCTTTGTGCCAAATGGCGGGTACTACAATCAGTCATTCAGCTGAGTAAAGCTAATGTAAATGTGGTAGTAAAAGCTTGTGTGGTCCTACATAACTTCACTAGAATGCATGATTGCTCCTCACCTGATGTGGCTGACCTTGGGTCTAGTAATGTGTCTATGCCTATGAGACCACTCATCTCTGCCCGTCGTCCCCTTTCTGGCCTCAAAGTACTTGATGTGTTCACTAATTATTTTGTGTCCCCTGAGGGTGCTACTCCCTGGCAAGAGGAGGCCTTATCTATGTAGTGTGCTTGTTTTGTTGTAGCATAAACAAATTTTTATTTACCTTCTTATTGTTGTAGTGGTGTTCCTACTCTCCTGTTCGTTAGACGTTACACGGGACATCACATATAATAATATCAACATACAACCAATGCGACTTAACACTTTTAATTAGTGTATATTTTAGTCGCTCTCAAAGAAAGCATAGTGGACAAATATGTCCTAGGGTTAACTTCACCTTTGTTTTCAAAATAGTACAATAGTAAACAATATAAAGGCACTCAAAAAGTACTCCAACAATGAGTAAACAAATATGACCTACAAGTTATGGTAGGTGGGGGGTGGTGAAGGTGGAGGTCCAGTTTGGGTGTTTTGGCTTGGTTGATCACCAACCACTGTGTCACCCTGAGTATTGGCAGACTGCCCTGTCTTTTGTGGGTTTCTGCCTGGATCATGATGGGGTTGGGGTAGGGGTACATGGGAAATTGGTGTGGGTAGTCCTGACTATAGGGCTGCCCACTTTGAGTATACCCCCCAATATGCCCATGTCGACCATACCCATGTTGTGGCCAGCCTACAACATTGGGTATGCTCAAGTGGGCATATTGGGAATGGCCACTATGTCCTCTGTATTGCACCTGTTGAGGTACATGCTGGTATGAAGCAGGTTGTGGAGTAGGAGTTGGTATCTGTTGGACACAAGTAGGAGGTGGAGGAGGAGGATGATGATGAGGAGAAGGTTGAGAGGATGAAGCACCCTCTAATCGCTGCCTTCCCAACAAATGTAATTGATTTTCTGATGAAAGCTGTCACCTTTCCAGAAAATCAAAGACAGTGTTGGGATCATTTGGTGGGGTGCCTGCATCAAGAACAATTTGGAGAGCACCTCTGATCTGCAGTCTGTGCTCATGGGGAATCGCCCTGAGGTAGCGTGCCAGACTGCGTCCAAATGCCTCCTCCCCATCATCATGTGCAGCATTGGACAAATACTCCAGAACTCCTCTGTCCACCTGGCTCCTTGTCCCAGACCCAACTCCTTCTCTTCTGCGCCTGCCTCGCCATGGAATCACGGAAGCTTGAGGAGACCCATTCTGAGGCCTAGTAGGGCAGCTGCTTAGGGGATGCTCTTCTTGATGTGGAGCCTGGCTTTCTGACTCCTCAGCTGGTGGTGCTGGTGGTGGTGGTGCTGCTGCTTGGGTGGATGTTGAAGCTGCAGAGGAACGCCCAGCCTCCTCAGCAACATCACCCACTGGGTCGATCAGTACCTCCAAGTCAGAACCAGTCTCCCTCTCGGTAAGGTTAGACTCCGTGCTATATAGGAAAACAAATAATAAAATTAATATTTGATATCAAAAGCAGTAATAGCCTTTCTACAGACATGCACTTACGCTCGCAGATCCATCACCGGCGCCAGAAAATTGAGGCGATCAAAATAGAGGTATTTCCTCTTGCTGCTTCGTGCGGCCCCACTACGCGCCCTCAGCTGCCTCTCCCTTCGATAGTAATCCCGACAGCTGCGCCACCGCCTTGTCACATCTGTCACTGCAAAGTTACACAAAAACAAATGGAGAACATTAGTTATATGGACTTGTCAAATACTTCAGAAATCTGTAGCTATCAACATCCACATTATATTTGTTTGGGGTGTTATGTCTGCACACCAACACCACAAAAGTTGTATGTTATTCAGGGTGGCAAACTACCATGATCATAGTAGAAGGGTACATGCATAGAAACATACGTGTGTGAGGTATGTGTAAGAACAACTAGCATAACTTTGGGCCAAAGCTTTGCCCTTAACAGAAGGGCCACAGATGAAGTAAATGAGCTACACATTTCATGGGTGCTCAAGGTGGCTACAACCATTTCACACCCTGAGTAGGCGACCATCATTGATGGCTGTGAATATTTGGATGTTGTTTGTGTACACACATAACAATATGGCATTTACATTGTAAACCGTTTCAGACGAATTTTTGTTTGGGACAATATAAGCGGAGAAAACAGATATAGAAAATTGCTGTTGGCAGATACAGTGAAATATATAAACTTTTGTATGGTTGTAACTATTGTACTTACTAATGCGCTCTTGGTCCTCCCGAGATCTCTCCGCAAAATTGCGGAACATTTGCCCACATATTCGCCTCCATGCCGCCTCCTTGCGCGACCTGTCAGAATAATGGGCATCGCGCTGGTCCCAAAGTTCTGGCCTCTCCTGGACCAGAAATATCAGCATTTCGACGTTGATGTGGGTAGCCATGGTTCTGGATTCCATGGAGGCGTTGTTCCTGTTTTTTTTATTATATCTGCAAGCCTAATTAGCATGTGAAGCCTTCCTGACAATTCCTGATGCAATTTCTTGTCACCTGGAGTAGTCGTGCGATTTAATCGCAAGTCACACGTGCGGTTCGTTTGTAATCCCACTTTTCATCGCACCCATAGACTTGCATTGGCGATTGTCGACCCACAATCGGTGACAATCGCAGCATGCTGCAATTTCACTCACACGTCTAAAACGGACGACAAAAAATCGGATGGTGGGAGCTGCTCCATAGATTAACATTGGTCCGACTGCAATGCGATATTTCATCACTTTGGTGAACCAAAAGAAGTCCAAACAATCAAAGCCCTTCCAATTAGAAAAACCAAAACAAAAAGGAAATAGGCAAATAATACAAAAATATATTTATTGAATAAGGTAAATCACAATACAGGAGAAAAAACATCAAAGTACAGCAACACCAGGAGCACATGTAAAATGTAGACAGTAGCCCAGAACTAACCACTTAGCCCAAGACAAAGAATCGCCTATACAAATGTAAAGATGGTGATATATAATCACTCACCATATACTCCTTATACACATGAATCTCAAATGAGGGATAAATCTATAAGGAAAGTATATTAAATGGCAAAGAGACTTAGTCTCCATATATAATGTGAGTCAGCCCAAGTATAAAACTTACAATATATGTAATTACGGTACAACTAAGATACCTTAATGATATAGTAGCTACTAAACTAATAGGGCAAAAAATGTACACATAGAGGGAGGTCAAGAAATCCGACACTAGAATATACAGTGCACTGGAGTATCCAAGTATACACTCCAAAATCCTAATAATGAGGTCCAGTGACCAAATGTATCAAATTGAGGCAATAAAATCTGCCCCTAAAGTATCACGTAGGACCACCCCACAATGTGCAAAGCATATGGCACCATGAACTATATAGTATAGTATCATCAATCATGGAATACAATGCAGTAGTAATAATCAAAGCCCTGCATTGTATTCCATGATTGATGATACTATACTATATTGCCATTTAATATACTTTCCTTATAGATTTATCCCTCATTTGAGATTCATGTACTAGAGTCTTGTATAAGGAGTATATGGTGAGTGATTATATATCACCATCTTTACATTTGTATAGGCGATTCTTTGTCTTGGGCTAAGTGGTTAGTTCTGGGCTACTGTCTACATTTTACATGTGCTCCTGGTGTTGCTGTACTTTGATGTTTTTTCTCCTGTATTGTGATTTTCCTTATTCAATAAATATATTTTTGTATTATTTGCCTATTTCCTTTTTGTTTTTTTATTTCATCACTTTGCAGTCGTCCGATTTTGTCGCCAGTGTGACCCCGGCATTACTGAGGATGTTGATGCCGGTTCTTGTTATACCACGTGAGCACTGTAGCCAGTCAGCGGTCACTGATGGTCTGTTTCGCTCTTCCTTCGGATAAAGTTCATGCGTCTGAAGGAAGTGCGAGAACTGCAGCCTATTACTGGCCGCATTCCGTATGATGTCGTAATTTTAAGCAAGCTTGTGTTGAACCTCATTAGACACTGAAGTCCTGGCTTAGCATGACAAGGCTCAGGGATTGAGTGATTGTGTCAATGATAAGAAGATGCAACAAGAACCAGTCGGGTGGTGGTGAGAAAAAAGGTGTCGGAGGTGAACGGTAGAGTGACCATTGGTATTTTTTTAATATTTTATGTCTTATATTTATTATTCTCTGGGATAAATTCCTCTTATAATCCACACAAATAAGATGATTTAGAACTTTGCCTGATGCACTGATGTTACAGCCTCTCATCAGCAAAAATAATTTCCGAGGTCAAAGATGCATCTAAATATTAAAGGAAATCTAAGATCATGGATTTTTCTAATATGATCTTCCCACATATATTTGAGACCTAGCCAAAGATTTTTTTGACCTTTTAGCAAACAAATGGCGAGGACAAGATTTTTTACATTTGTAAAAACTTGTCCAGCCAGTTAGACCACACTAGAGCTCTACTTAGCTACTTAAGATAATTTGGGGTCAATTATGTTTCATTTGTCCGGATGCCACTGCTGACTCCTGTACATTTCTGAATAACATAAAAATATGTCAAAAATTATATACGTGTTCTGTTTATAAGCACAGAGCACACAGGGTGACAACCACAAATCTACATAATCTTGTACTTTCAGTAAATTATATTAGGTTTTTGTCAAACCAGTCATCTTTAACCCTCCCTACAGTAGGCTTAGCTTTGCACGTTGCCTGTGACATGCATGCTGCTGAACTAGGCACTGGCGGGAGCCTTTCCTGTGCATTAGAATGCTGAGGGCAGAATGACCCTAATAATAGTGGTAGGACTGGCTGACCAGGTAATATATAATGTAATATAGAAGTATAAAGCCATTACTTAAACATGCCTTATCCTTTTGTTTTCAAGGGAGAACAGTTGCGACCAGAGGTCTAGCAGCATCTTCCTTCCCTCTCCCCATTCTGAACATATTTGTCCAACACCAATCTAAAGTGTATAGCCATCATTAGGTATGTTTTTCCAGCTTGTGGCTCACAATTTGGAAAAATCTCTTTAGTTATAGCTTCTGTCATCTAGTTTCTCCCCAGTTGATATCTGGACAATGTACCAAAGCTACTGCCTGCAGGCAACAATTTTACAGTCAAAATGGAGAAGGTATAGTCTTAAAAACAATTGGAAGGTGGTTTTGAAGTGGAAGCAATATCATAATGAGGGGGTTAATGAAGTGGTCATAAACTCATAATTATTTCTTGAAGCTGCTTGAGTTTCTCTTAAAGATGAGGACAAGTGACTACTGCCTCATGGTGTTGTGTTACCTTCGTCTAGGTCAGCGTTGCAATCCCGTAGGTTAAACTAGAGGAGTTTGAGTTCTTTTTAAGCCCCATCTCCAGGACTGGAGCAAAACCACCCAATTTTAAGTGAAATTTACATAAACTCTTCCTCTTATGCTACCCACAGATCTTTATTTTGGCTCATATGTAGGAGGAGACATCACATGTGACTTTCAGGTCTGTTGGGCTGTTCAATAAGATGAGGAACTGAGAAAGAGGCACATGATCAGAAAGCAAAAGCTTACAGACCTTCGTTACGTGATATGGATTACAAATTATCTTCCAGACGAGAACTGAATTGAATTGAATTGAATATAACTTTGAAAGACAGGATAAGCCCTTTAACGTAAGCAGGATATTAAACCAGCTTCCTGAAAAAAGGAAACAATGGAGAATATCTGCTGCTGAATAATATTGTGAACCTAAAGTCATTGTTATTCATAGTTCTACAGAAATGTCAAAAAATGGTGTGAAAATCGAAAATGAAACAGGTTGTAATTAGCTACAGTACTTGTGTCTAAGGATACGAAAGTTTTTTTTCTTAAAATGGATGTTGGGTGATTTTCCCTTTACATAACTGGTAACTCAGACAATTTGAAGTTTTACAATAATGTATATTCAGTGGTTACTTTATGATATAAACCAGCTCTTTAGTACTTACCAACATTAATCCTACCTGTAGGACCGCCATGGAA
Organism: Oophaga sylvatica; assembly: GCA_033576555.1. NCBI lineage: Eukaryota > Metazoa > Chordata > Amphibia > Anura > Dendrobatidae > Oophaga > Oophaga sylvatica. The sequence continues at coordinate 77,406,101 of JARQOD010000003.1, read as the reverse complement.
GAACCCTTCAAGAATGTTCTGAATTTCTTTCTGAAATTTCGTATAGTCCTGGCAAATTCAGGACAGTTGGCAACGATGCAATGAGAAAAAACCCCAGTCATGGCCACCATCAGTGACAGACAAAAATGGTAAAGGGCATCTGTTAAAAATGGATGGTCCCCTCATATCAGAAAGCTCATGATAAAGCCACTATTTTTTCTCTACAACTATCATTGCCGAAAGTGTTGACACCCTTGAAATGGTGTACAATAATAAATTATATTGTGGTACCATGTTAGCCAGAAAAATCGATGTGAATACTTTTCCATCCAATTATGACAAGAGCATTCTTAAGGTGATACCTTTATTGGCTAACCAGAAAATTATATGTTCGCTAGCTTTCAGAGCTCAAGGCTCCTTCTTCAGGCAAGATTCCAAATGTAATCTTGCCTGAAGAAGGAGCCTTGAGCTCTGAAAGCTAGCGAACATATAATTTTCTGGTTAGCCAATAAAGGTATCACCTTAAGAATGCTCTTGTCATAATTGGATGGAAAAGTATTCACATCGACACCCTTGAAATAATTCCAGAAAATGAAGTATTTCTCCAAAATATTTATGGCAATTGCACTTGTTTTGTTATACACATGTTTAGTTCCTTGGGTGTATTGGAACAACACAAAAAAACAGGGAAAAAAAGGCAAAAAGGCAAATGGAACATAATTTCATAGAAAACCCCTAAGATAGGCTGGTCAAAATTTCTGAAATTGTGGGTAAACAAGTTTCTTTCAAGCATGTGATGCTCGGTCAAACTCACCTGTGTCTGAAGACTTGCAAACCAGAATTGTTGAAAAATATCAACAATCTCAAGGTTACAAGGCCATCTTCAGAATCTTGATGTTCATTTGTCCACGCTGCGCAACATAATCAAGAAGTTTACAACCCATCGCACTGTAGCTAATTTTCCTGGATGTGGACGGCAGAGAAAAATTGATGACAGTGGACCCCATCACCTATTGGGCCCCTAAGCAGCTGCAGATGTTGCGCCAATGGTATGTCCATTCCTGGCCACCATGATTTTTAAGGAAATGTGAGAACGAAAAAAATGGAAACAAATAAAATATTTGGTTTATTCAGTTCAATTCATATTCAGTAAAGAAATATATGCAAACATTTTGGATGTAAGATTGCAAACATACATGTGCATGATTGGAAAAATTCACTATACAATATATACATGTACATTAAGAGCTCAATATTAATCATTTACCCGTAAACTGTTTGATATTTGACTTATTTTAGAAGACTTTTTATAATTTCTTACTATTTTTGAAAAAACAATTTCCCTATTTTTTATAGACATTTTTACACAAAAATTCACATCTTCGGATTCCTATACTTATATATCCTATGCCTGCTACCATGTGCAAACTTTCACGGTAATTTACAGTGGAATAATTACGGTATCTTTTGGATTATAAGACGCACTTTTTTTCCCCAAAATTTGGGGGGAAAATGCGGATATACCTTACCAGCCATGGTAGAGCAGGGTCCCAGGGTCGCTGATGGACGAGGCAAGCATGGACCGTTGCTACAGGCCGCATGCTGGGATGAGGGATGAGGGGGTGTATCGATGCGTGGCACGCCGCTGCGGGTGTTCGGTGGTGCGGGTGTTCGGTGCTGCAGGGGCTCTGCCGACATCTTGTGTAAGCCCAGAGCCCTCGCAGTTAGATGGTTTCCTATGCGATGTGCACTCTGGGAAATTGGCTGCCGGGGCGATGCATGCGCAGATGGTGATCTCGGCACCAAGATCTCGGGAGATGAGATCTCAGCGCTGAAATCTCATCTCCCGAGATCTTGGCTCTGAGATCTCCATCTGCGCTGACGCCGCCCCCGGCAGCCATTTTCCCGGAGTCCAAACCATCTAACTGCGGGGGCTCTGGGCTTTCACAAGATGTCGGCAGAAACCCCACAGCACCGAAAACCCGCACCACCGAAGATCTGCAGCAGAGCACCGCATATCCGAACACCCGCAGCGCCGAACACCCTCAACGGCACACCGCACATCTGTACATCCTCTCATCCCAGCCGGCGGCCTGCAGCAATGCTCCACTCTTGCCTCCCCCAGCAGCGACCCTGGGACTCCGCTTCACCGCAGCCACCACCCCGGTAAGCAATAAGATGCATGGATTTTATAAGAAGCATCACCATTTTATTAAAAAACATTTTTTTCCCTATTTTTCTCCTCAAAATTTGGGGTGCGTTTTATAATCCGGTGCGTCTTATGATCCGCAAAATACGGTATATTGTCCTATTACATGATTTACAGATAAGTCTGCCATTACCTGTTCTTGTAATTAAATTCTACTATCTTGCTCTATTTAATAAGCAAATATATACATTAAAATATGTGATTTTTTACATAAGGGCCTATGGGAGGCGGGTGGCTGACAAATCCAACGCAGGCATTCATGAAAACAATGTACATCTAGTAGTGGTGAGCGAACGTGCTCGTATATGGCGTTGTCCGAACATGCTTGTGTGCTAACCTAGAGTCTTCTGCACACTCGAAAAATATGTTCGAGTCTAACAAACAGGCAATCCCTGTCGAATAGCCATGAGACATGCAGCCGCGGGACTTGAACATATTTTTCGAGCACTCGGTTAGCACTTTAGCTTGCTCAGGTAACACCTTATCCAAGTATGTTCACTCATCACTAACATCCATTAAAAAATGTATATATTAACCTATTCCTTTTTATAACATGGGACCTTTGGGGTGATGGATGGCCGATAGATGGCATCCGTCTGACATGTTTTATGGCATGCATCTCTAGATATGTCTGGTTTAGAAACAAATTAAGGAAAGCTCGTCTGTAGGTCCTATTATAAGCTTGTTGATTGCAGTGCGCTACAATAACAGCAGGGGTGGGCATACAATTGGTGCAACTAGTACAGTCGCATAGGGGCCTAAGAGATAAAGGGGCCATTTCCATCTCGAAAGGAGCAAGCAAAGACACTTAAAGGGGCCCATGTACTGTTCTTGCACAGAGGCCATTTTCAGCCCGTGTCCAGCACTGAATAACAAGGTTGTATAGCTACTCTGTTTGCCTTTCATTCAAAGTAGCGCCTGCTACATCTGTTTGTTCCTGAGTCATCTATCGAGTCCCTCACATTATTTAATATTAAAATATAAGATTCTTTTTTTTTAATATTGGGATACATAACATAAGTGATATAACTTATGTGATTTTAGCTTATAAAACCATTTTATGGCATACAGATACTGTACATAATATGTAATTGAGGCAAGATTCTCAAATTTTTTGGGAAAATGGGAAAACCTACATCTTATGAATTAAAATTTTGCAGACACGAACTGACCAGCAAACACTATATGTATTGGCAAATATGAAAACTAATGCAAAACTAAGGCATCATCATGCAATTCTCCACAGTGCTTTGATTCCCCACTATTCTATGCAGGTACTAAATGAACATTTGCTGCTCAGCCTGATTCACTTTAATAAAAATGAGCTGAAACACCAGACACAGCCCATGCACAGAAGTATCACTGTTTGTAGAAAAAAAACAGGAAATCCTATTTTTTTTCTAAATCCCAAACGTGCTCCCAATTTATCAGATTGAGCAGTTTGACACATTTCTGCTGGGTGTGTTGGAAGATTTGGTGGTGGTATTCTATTTTCTCATTATGGAGATATGGTGGAGGACAGGTGCTTTCTTCTCTGGGCAGGAGGCAGATAAACTTAAAGTAGCTCATCAGTGAAAATAAGTTTTCACCTATTCACAAGATAGGTGATATCTTGCTGATGGGACCCTCACCAACCAGAAGAATAGGAGTTTTTTTTTCTCTGATGGAGATGGAGGATTAGGACAGATGCCTAACGAACAATCCATTCATTCTCTATAGGGGTTCTCAGAAAAACACAGAGCTCAACAGCCTCATAAGGAATGAATGGAGAGCAGGTCGCACTTGGGCACTGCTACACCATTCTAACAGGGAAAAAAATTACCCGTTCTGCCAATTGATGCAGATCTCAGCACTTGGACCTCCACCAGTCAAAAAGTGGATAGGTGAAAACTGTTTTTCAAAGACAACCCCCTAAAACCATCGTATTACTAAGGAGGGTGGATGAAGGTGACACCTTTGGATAACAAATTGAAAATATGTATTTACAAAAAGTAGTGACTAGTGATGTATCAGCGTCATCGAAATAGGTTACACCATTTAGGAATCACCCTTCCTATGTTTTTCTTTAGTCCAGTGTAAAACGTGCATTTCCTGTCAACTTAAGATGGTTCACACATGGTATTTTCTTAGAGTAACCAGATTCTTCTTTGATTCTGCACAGGTTGTCTCCCTTATACAGTTTGTGGTTGCAGTAATGGTGGTATGGTTGGGTTATCTTCTCCAGGTACTTCTGTTTAAAAAGAAAAGAAAATACTATTAGGCAATTGAGAGATAACCCAAAC
>JARQOD010000003.1:77265700-77401531 GCA_033576555.1 Oophaga sylvatica | reverse complement strand
CCTTATCTCACCTTTCTTTCCTGTGCTCCAGCACTGTCCCTTCTGCGGAGGTGGGGGAGGAGGGGTGGCGCCGGAGTATGCACTGTCCAGGGCCATATTGCTGAAGACACACTGCAAATGTGTCTTCAGTAAAATGGCGCGGGATAGCGCATCCCAAGCGCGATTCTACGCGCACTCTTCCCCCGGTCTCCGGCGAGAAGAGAAGCGCCGCGGCAAGCTCCTCCCGGTCAGGTAAGTACTAAGTATGGCGCAGGAGATCGGGGTATGCATTTCGGTCTACACGTACCGCGATCTCCGATCCCATACACACCCCTGTACCGCTGGGGAGCCTTTCGTCTGGGGGCCGACTGCGCAGGCGGTTGCACTTGCGCAGTTATAAAGGCTTCAAGGACGCTTACAGCGTATATTATAGATCTGTGGTGAAAGATGCCACTTTGTGTCTGCAATAAGTTTTGGAAATGTAACACCCCTGGTTTGGGTCCATATGCTGGATTAGGTGTATGGAAGACCTGTCATCCCTATTATACTATTTCTATTCTCAGAAATGTATGCCACTTTTGTGAAGTAAGCCTTCATTTGTTTAAATGTGAACACTCCTGGTGAGTGCCTGTCTGCTGGATTGGGTAATTGTTCCAAATCGTCCCTATTATATTATTTCTACTGTGGTGAAATTGATCCCACTTTTGTGGTGTCTGCCAATAATTTTTGGAAATGTGAACACTCCTGGTTGCGTCTCCTTATGCGTGTTGCCTGTAGCAGTGGGCCTCCGAGACACAGGCCTCCATCTCCTTGGACTCAACTACCCTGTTGCATCCTTAAATTTTTCTGACAATGGATCTACAAACTGGTTTTTGTACCACCTGATTGTGTAGTGACCAGAAAAACCATTATTAATGTATTTTATATTTTTATTGGTAAGTGTGCTCTATTTCTTACATGATTTCAATTGTGATACCGGCTCCTTTTTTTGCCTTGGGAGAAGGTAAATTATTTAATATTATGCTGCCCTCTCCTGCCTTGTTTTGGTATTCAATTTGTAGTACTTTTGCTGCCCTCTGCTGCCTTAGTTTGGCATTACAAAAACTTGTTTTCTGATTTAAAAATAATTGGCAGTTGGAGGTGGTGGGAGACTAAAAAACGGGGAGTACGAGCGGTTCCCGTGGTAAAAGGAGGTGGGAAAATTGGGGCTCCTCTTTGGGACCACGGAAGTACAAATAGCACCCGATTCAGAGTGCCTGCGTTTTTCCAGCGACAGAGAGCTGAGATGCAGAACTGCACACCCAGATTTCCGAGATACCTGATCCGATTAAGGTTGGTTAATCTTTCCCCTTCCGCAGCACAGTGATAAAATGGAAATTTATTTGCCATCCTCCAAAAGGCCGGAACGAAAAGGCTTGATGTCGCAATGTGTAAGAAAAGTATATCTGCTACCCAGCTTTTATGTTGGAAAAATATGAGAAATGTTATCAACTTCATAAAGTTCAGCTTCAAAATTGCACAGGACCCCCGGTGTATGATTCTTTTGTCCGCAGCCTCACACCTTGCGGGCATCAACATAAGGCATCATACTCACGGGCGCCGAAAATGGATGAAATCAGGGAAAAAAAATCGGTTTCAAATCTACCAAGTTAGTCAAGGGGTAGTTCTCATTTGCGATTTTTTTCTCTCAGATATTGTTGTGAGAAAAAAATCGCAGCATCTGCGATTTGAGCTTTTGGCATGATAATCGCCCAAGCAAGTCAAGGGGTTGCGATTAAAAAAGACAGCACTCGCCCATGCAGTGCGGGCCGATTTATATACACCATTTCTCCTTTGAAAAGCCGGCAATCATCCCCGGCTACTGAAAAATCACACTGGCAGCTCACAAAACATAGATACATACCATAGAATACATAAATATATATATATACATGTCTTGGACACATACATATATAAAAAATTTATAGTTCATACACTTTTACAACTGTAATAGCCGCTAATTCAATTGCCGGCTTTTGTGAAATCACAAAAGCCGACATGAATGATACATTGTTTCCACACATTTTTAAACCCTGTCATTTCATGTATTTTGATATATTTTTTAACTTACATTACATAAGTGTATTTGTGCAAAATTTTCAGACATGTAGGGGTTAATTAAAGGGGTAAATTCGTTGAAAAAAAATGCGTGGGGTCCCGCTGTATTTTCTCCACCAACAGACAAAGCAATCGAGTGGGGGCAATAATAATAGCCTAGGGAGGGTACATTTTTTTTGTGCCCCCCCTGGCACTAACATCTCCCCCAGACACCCCAGAAAGGGGAAATCTCTAAATTTGATTTGCCCTTTCTGGCCTTTGCCCGTTATTCCCATTGCCCTGTAGCGGTGGGCGAATGGGTTAATAAGGGGTTAAAGGCACCTTGCAATTGAAAGGTGACTGTAAGCCAGGTTAATAATTGAAGCGTCAATTGACAACTATCAATTATTAATCCTATTGTATGAAAGAAAAATCAAACACGCACAGTTTAATAAAAAAGAAGTTTAATGAAATTTAAACACACAGTTTTTGACCATTTTATTTTCCTGCTAAAACCATTTCCTGTATAAAAAAAATAAAAAAGCAAAATTATTCTTACCATCCGATGTCAGTCAGGTCCCACGGTGTAATCCACAAAAGGGTTAACAGTTACAGCTCGCAGAGAGCTAATGCTGTCCCGAGCTCTAAAACCCCGAATGAATAATTCCCTACCAGCAAAGGAGAGGAAGAGATTAATAATAACTTAATTGATTTATTGGCACTTTCACTTCATGACCGACCTAAGGTGAAAGTGGGACACAATCAATTAAGCTTCATTCATTATCACATCCTCTCCTGTCGGCAGGAGATAAGTCATTCTTCAGGAGCTATCAGTAGCACTCAGCATTACGCGCTGCTTAGCTATTGCTAGTTAACCCTTTGTGAAGGATTACATCGTGGGGACGTGACAGATCGCCAGATAGGTAAGAATAATGTTGTTTTATTATTTTTTATTTATTTTAGGAGATCAAGGGCTTCGCACGGATTAAGAGTAAAATAAAAGAATGGTCAAAAAAATGTGTTTTTATTTCATTAAAATTATTTATTCTTAAAGTGTGTGTGTTTTTTTATTTACTTCAATAGGATTAATAATTGATAGTTGTCTAATTGACAGCTCTCAATTATTAACCTGGCTTACAGTCACCTTTCAATTGCAAGGTGGCTATAACCCCTTATTAACCCATTCGCCACCGCTACATGGCAATGGGAATAGACGGGCAAAGTGCCAGAAAGGGCAAATCTAATTAGAGATTTGCCCTTTCTGGGGTGTCTGGGGCAGATGTTAGTAGCCAGGGGGGGCACAAAAAAATGTACCCTCCCTAGGCTATTATTATCTGTCCCCACTCGCTGCTTTGTCTGTCTGGTGGAGAAAATACAGCGGGAGCCCACGCATTTTTTTTCAACGAATTTACACCTTTAATTAACCCCTACATGTCTGAAATTTTGCACACATACACTTATGTAATTGTAAGTTAAAAACATATATCAAAATACATGAAATGACATGGTTACCTGTGTCTAAACAATGTATCATTTCATGTCGGCTTTTGTGATTTCACAAAAGCCGTCAATTGAATTAGCAGCTATTACAGTATGTAGAAGTGTATGAACTTTAAATATATGTATATACACTACCGGTCAAAAGTTTAGGGTCACTTAGAAATTTCCTTATTTTTGAAAGAAAAGCAGTTTTTTTCCAATGAAGCTAACATTAAATGATTCAGAAATACACTCTATACAGTGTTAATGTGGTAAATGACTATTCTAGCGGCAAACGTCTAGTTTGTAATGCAATATCTTCATAGGTGTATAGAGGCCCATTTCCAACAACCATCACTCCAGTGTACTTATGGTATTTTGTGTTCGCTAACTGTGTAAGAAGGCTAATAGATGGTTAAAATACCCTTTAAAAACCCTTGTGCAAGTATGTTAACACAGCTGAAAACCGTTTGGTTGATTAGAGAAGCTATAAACCTGACCTTCCTTTGAGCTTGTTGAGAATCTGGAGCATTACATTTGTTGGTTCCATTAAACTCTCAAAATGGCCAAAAAAAAAGAACTTTCTTGTAAACTTGACAGTCTATTCTTGTTCTTAGAAATGAAGGCTATTCCATGCGAAAAATTACCAAGAAACTGAAGAATTCATACAATGGTGTGTAGTACTCCCTTTAGAGGAGTGCACAAACAAGCTCTAACCAGAGAAGAAAGACAAGTGGGAGGCCCCGCTGCACAACTGAGCAACAAGACAAGTACATTAGAGTCTTTAGTTTGAAAAATTGACGCCTCACAGGTCCTCAACTGGCAGCTTCATTAAACAGTACACATTAAACGCCAGTGTCAACATCTACAGTGAAGAGGCGATTTGGGGATGCTGGCTTTCAGGGCAGATTGGCAAAACAAAAGCCATATTTAAGACTGGATTAATGAAAGGAAAAGATTAATATGGGCAAAAGAACACAGACATTGGACAGAGGAATATTGGCTTTTGTTTTGCCAATCTGCCCTGAAGGCCATCATCCCCAAATCGCCTCTTCACTGTAGATGTTGACACTGGCGTTTAATGTGTACTGTTTAATGAAGCTGCCAGTTGAGGACCTGTGAGGCGTCAATTTTTCAAACTAAAGACTCTAATGTACTTGTCTTGTTGCTCAGTTGTGCAGTGGGGCCTCCACTTGTCTTTCTTCTCTGGTTAGAGCTTGTTTGTGCACTCCTCTAAAGGCAGTACTACACACCATTGTATGAATTCTTCAGTTTCTTGGTAATTTTTCGCATGGAATAGCCTTCATTTCTAAGAACAAGAATAGACTGTCGAGTTTCACAAGAAAGTTCTTTTTTTTTGGTCATTTTGAGAGTTTAATTGAACCAACAAATGTAATGCTCCAGATTCTCAACAAGCTCAAAGGAAGGTCAGGTTTATAGCTTCTCTAATCAACCAAACAGTTTTCAGCTGTGTTAACATACTTGCACAAGGGTTTTAAAGGGTATTTTAACCATCTATTAGCCTTCTTACACAGTTAGCGAACACAAAATACCATAAGTACACTGGAGTGATGGTTGTTGGAAATGGGCCTCTATACACCTATGAAGATATTGCATTACAAACTAGACGTTTGCCGCTAGAATAGTCATTTACCACATTAACACTGTATAGAGTGTATTTCTGAATCATTTAATGTTAGCTTCATTGGAAAAAAACTGCTTTTCTTTCAAAAATAAGGAAATTTCTAAGTGACCCTAAACTTTTGACCGGTAGTGTATATGTCACAATTACATATATATATATATATATATATATATATATAATATATATATATATATATGTATTCTATGTGTGTATATGTATTGTTTCTATTCTTTATTAAAGCTGTCAGTGTGATTTTACAGTATAGCTGGGGATGAATTAGCGGCTATTATACTATGTAGAAGTGTATGACCTATATATATATATATAATATATATTTTATATATATAATAATTATTTGCTTTTTGTGTACATTTTTTTTTTACAATGTGATTTTTACATGACTTTTTACATAGAGATAACTGCTCTATGTAAAACTTCATGTTAAAATCGCATTGCATACAGATGAAAACTGATAGAAAACTGATGGAAAACGCATGGTGCGATTTAAAATCGCATCAAAATCGCATGCCTTTTTACAACAAATGTACCGTTTTTTCCTGCAGAAAACGGACCGATTTTTTTCCAGCCAGTGAGTATGAGCCCTTACTCACAGTCTCATATGTCAGTCATCTTCCCCCTTGCCACCTAACATAGGGATTGTTAGAGCCATCGGAGCCACCGTGACTGAACCATCCTCCGAGATACTAGGCTCTGCATCTCACAAGGTGGTGCGAAAATTAAAATTATGGCGTCACAAACAGGATTCGAACCAAGGTTGGAGTTATAAAATTTATTGTTGCACTAAAATGCATGTTCATCGGATGTTACGATACTTTCATGATTATTTAGTGCCCCCAAGTTTGTACAGGGGGAAGAGAGAATATTGCTCTATTTCTGGTATCTCAACATATATCTCAGTACATATTTTGCAGTCATTCGGGTTTCCACTGATATATTTACAGGTCTGCCAATTAACCTTTGATGGAACTTTATCTCGGAGTTCCGATGTGACCTATGGGAGAAGTATTGTATGGAGCCCATAGAATTGCTATAGACTGAGGTTCTGCCCTCACCTAGCACCCCACTGCAACTCATATTTTGCTTAGTTACCAGTCTACACCCCGTACCAGGAGGTGTATGTGCTGTTCCATTTGTCTGGGTTATGTATTGTATTATTTCCATGCTGTGTATAATCTATTCTTTCATGCTCTCTGCTGTCACCTGGTGGCCCTTTCTGTGTGGCAGCCTGTAACTAATTAATTCTGGTACATGCCTTTCACTTCCTGTGCTGAGGTCACTCCTTCTTCTTCCTGTTAGCAGCCATTTGCTTGTTAGTTCTTTATGGGAGAGACACTCTTTGCACCGAGCTGTGAAAGGCATCAGTTTTCGACCACTCACTCCTGCTGGTCACACTTGCAGCCACACTTGGTGCTACGTCTTGCAGCACCTCGTTTCACCTGCATTTCTGGAGAAGTTACTGTATACCAATCATATGCTGTATGTCCAGATTTCCAAATAAACAAGTCTGGACTTCACAATCCCTGGTGTGCATCATCTCTCTGGACGATGAACAGCACTGGTCCTGTCTGTTCTGCATGAGGAAGCGGAAGGTAGGAAAAACTCTCCCAGCCCCAATCAACTATACCTCCATTCGCCTCATGTGGGGACAGAACAGTCGAAAACTGCCTTGAAGCCCGGCCAGAATTACCTTTATATCCCTATCCACGTGCCTGCACTCTGCCTGCTCACATACTCCAGCCCTGCTCTGCTAATAAACTATCTGCAGCGTCACCCCAGACTGCATTGTGCATAGAGACTCTCTGTATGTTATACTACATCGCTGCAGATTTTCGGACTGTAAAACCCCACAATTCTCTAAAAACACCTTGGGAATCTTACCAGGACGTCTTAACTAAGCTGCACTGCGATTTCTGGCCCCCAATTCAAAAGTTCAGTTTCTTAAAGAGACAGCGCACCTTAAATCAAAATGGCCGAAAAAGACCCTGCACAGTCCCCACTGCTGAAACAGAGCAAATACAACCTGACACTGCCCATCATGATAGACCAGGAAGCAGAACCCACGCTTCCAGGAGACCAAGTCGTTCGACAAAAAACGCTCTGTCAAACCAACCATAAAAGCTGTCGAAAATTATCACAATATGAAGGATGAGTACAATGACAACCTGGACGACCTATGGGAACGAGTCACCTCCCTCATGTCAAGCGTCCAACGCCACAAAGATGATGCAGTGAGTTTACAGGATACTATAAGACCGCTAGACACGGCCCATGGTAGATACAAGAGACTGTCCGCAAGGTATGCCGCCTTCCTAAAAGACTCTAATATTGACGAAGCCTCATCAGAGTTATGCAAAGTAGATTCCACAGACAGAGAAAGGAACGCCGCCGTGCAAGACACCAAAGATAAAGCGGAGCTCCGTATTGCTCATCTGCAAGAATCAAAATCCAACAAGTCAGGTTCATCCAGACGCTCTTCTCGGTCATACAAATCATCCTGCTCAAGAACTTCAGCCCTCAGCGACAGAATTCTAGAGGCCCGCTTAAATGCAGAGAGATCCAAACTAAGACGTTCCTTTACAGAAAAGAAAGCAGAGGCAGTAGCCAAGAAAGCTGAAGCAGAGGCAGTAGCCAAGAAAGCAGAGACAGAAGCCAAGAAAGCAGAAGCAGAGGCAGTAGCCAAGAAAGCTGAAGCAATGCAGAAGCCAAGAAAGCAGAAGCAGAAGCCAAGAAAGCAGAGGCAGAATCCAAGAACGCAGAGGCAGAAGCAGAGGCTCAAGCAAAGATTCTTCAAACACAAATGGAGGAAGAAATCGCGCTAGCCAAAGTAAAAATGCTTGAGCAAGCATTGAAGCAAAACCTCGAACCGATTTGCCTACCACCACAAGAAGAAGACGACCCAGCTGTTCGTACCAGCGACTAAGTGCAGAAACAGATATCTGCAGCACACATCTTCTCCTGCGACGTTCAACCCAACATTGCGGAAACGTCCAAGTCAGCCCAACTTACGGTGCCAGTGGCATCCACAGCCTCCGCAGGGACCCAAGACCAACGCCATGATGTGTCCCCTCAGGAGCAGTCATCACCGCAAAACGACCACAAGGCACACTCCAGCCCGCCTCCACAGTTCAGGCAGCAGTCATCTGAATCTTCAGAGATTAAACCACCACAGCTCAACCCTGCAGCAACATCATTTCACCCGGGAACAATTCACCCTTCCACGCCTCACAGCTTATACACCCAAGGGGCACCACAAGCTAACACGGTAACAAGGAGTGAAGGATCAGACATGTCCGAGTTTGCCAGGTTCATGGTGGGCAGAGAGCTAATCAACACCAGTCTCTCAAAATTCGACGACCGTGCAGAGAACTACAGAGCCTGGAAAGCAGCCTTCAAGGCCGCCATTGCTGACCTCAACCTATCCGCGGAGCAGGAGCTCGACCTCATGGTCAAACGGTTGGGTCCAGAATCCACAAACCGTATCAAGAGTCTTAGGACCGTCTATGTGGAACAAGCTGAAGCAGGTCTGGCGGCTGCCTGGTAGAGATTCAAAAGAACCTACGGCAGCGCTGAAGCCATAGAAAAGTCCCTATTTAAGAGACTGCAGAATGTTCCAAGCATCAATTTTAAGGAAGCCCACAAACTTCTTGACTTAAGTGATCTGCTTATGGAGCTGGAACTTGCGAAAAGAGATCCCCGTCCGTCTGGACTGTGCTACCTGGACACTGCCCATGGGGTGAACCCAATCATCTCAAAGTTGATACATAGTCTGCAAGAGAAGTGGGCAGTGTGCGTCTCCAGGTACAAAAGGTCACATGACGTCACCTTTCCTCCGTTCATTCATTTCTGCAAGTTTGTCGATGAACAGGTCCAAATGAGGAATGACCCTAGTCTAGACTTCCTGGAGTCCAACACTGCAGCTCCAGCAACATCCTCATCAAGGTATGAAAGCATCACACACGACGCAAGGACTTGAGGAACAGTGTAAGTGTCAGGAAGACTAACCTGCCACCACCTGCAGTACCCGCTGATAAGCAGTACACTATTCCGTCGAGGGATAAATCTTTCAATCGGGAGTGTCCCATTCACAAAAAAACACGCTCATTGAACAAATGTAGAGGCTTCAGGTCCAAAACCATGCAGGAGAGCAAGAAAATCCTCAGCGAACTTGGGGTATGTTTCAAGTGCTGTGCCTCATTAGAACATATGGCCAAGGACTGTAAATCTTCCATTAAGTGTGAAGAGTGTCATAGCGACAAACACCCATCAGCCTTACATCCAACCTCAGCCACCAGCAATCCAGCAGTCGCAGTGACCCTAGTCCAGCAGCAAGCCATGGCGGGGAGCCACAGAACCACGACAAGTTTGCCGCGGCTTTCTCCTGCTCATGCTCAGAGGTATGTGGGGAGAACCAAGGTGCTAAATGCTGTGCCAGGATATGCCTAATCAGAGTTTATCCAGAAGGGCATCCAGAGAAGGCAGTAAAAATGTATGCCATCATTGATGACCAGAGCAATCGATCTCTAGCTGGACCTAAGTTCTTTGAAGCCTTTGGTATCAGGGACCAGCAACGCCCTATACTCTGATTACCTGCTCGGTTCGCATAGAGACTAGCGGTAGAAGGGCATAAGGTTTTATTGCTTCCCCTATCAACAGAGACATAGAAATACCCCTACCTACATTAATCAAATGCGATGAAATACCCGACCAAAGGGATGAAATCCCTACCCCAGAAGCTGCGTCCCACCAACCACACTTAAGGCACTTAACCAGCGTTATCCCACCTATGGACACAGATGCTGAAATCTTACTTCTGCTCGGCAGAGACAATTTAAGGATACATAAGGTCCGCCAACAGTGTAATGGTCCTGACTACGCCCCCTATGCCCAGAAACTCGACTTGGGGTGGGTAGTCATAGGAAATGTATGCTTGGACCGAACAGGAGTCAATTCCGTTAAGATCTACGTACGCCGGGACGGACGCACTACTTTCTGCAAACCATGCCCTCTTCACTACGAGGTGAAAGAGAAGCCTCCAGATCCCGTACAGCTGCCTGATGTCATCCCTTCTCCCTATGCAAACGACTTGGGAAGATCAGTGTTTCGTACCACTAAGGATGACAACAAAGTAGCCCCGTCAATGGAAGACAAGGAATTTGTCAAGATAATGGACAATGAGTTCCTTAAGGACGAGACTAATCACTGGGTTTTTCCCCTACCCTTCAGAGCTACCAAGGTAAGGCTCCCAAACAACCGTGAACAAGCGTCCAGATTCAACTCTCTCCAGCGCACACTAAGCAACAAACCGGAGATGAAAGAGCACATTGTCACCTTTATGGGCAAAATATTCCATAATAACCATGCCGAGCCAGCTCCTCCCTTAAAGGAAAACGAGGAGTGCTGGCACCTACCCTCATTCGGAGTATATCACCCACGAAAGCCTAAGCAAATTAGAGTTGTCTTTGATTCAAGCGCCAAACATCAAGGCATATCTCTCAACGATGTCCTCCTCACGGGCCCTAATCTAACAAACAACCTAGTAGGAGTGTTGATGAGGTTAATGAAAGAGCCCATCGCCATCACTGCTGACATTGAACAGATTTTCCACTGTTTCATAGTCAGAGAGGATCACAGGTATTTCCTCAGGTTCTCGTGGCACAAGGACAACGACCCCAGCAAAGAGATGGTGGAGTATCGCATGAGGGTGCACGTATTCGGGAACAGCCCTTCGCCCGCTGTGGCAACCTATGGCCTGCGGAGAAATGCACTGGAAGGAGAGTCAGAATATGGAACAGACGCCAGAGACTTTGTAGAGAAAGACTTCTACGTAGATGATGGACTGAAATCTCTACCCACAGAAGAAGCAGCGATTTACCTGCTTAAGAGGACCCAAGGTATGCTGTACCGAGCCAAGCTTAGACTGCACAAAATTTCTTCAAACAGCCCAGCTGTCATGAGAGCCTATGAGTCAAGTGACCATGCACCAGGATTCAAGGACATAGACCTGGGACCAGACCGTCCGCCTGTGCAGTGAAGCTTAGGCCTGAGGTGGAACCTGTCAGCCGACACCTTCGGGTTTCAAATCAACTGTGCAGACAAACCATTCACTAAACGTGGTGTCCTGTCAGTGGTGAACAGCTTACACGATCCACTTTTCTTTCGTAGCACCAATTACCATACAAGGTAAATCCCTTCTGAGACAGCTTTCCGAAACCGTCAAAGACTGGGATTCCCCACTCCCTCCTGATAAGGAACCAAAATGGGATACCTGGAAGCAGTCCTTGTGTGCCTTGGATGAGATCCACATACCAAGATGCTACGCCACAACCTCACTTGCCAATAGCAGTAGGACAAAACTCCATGTGTTCTCGGATGCATCCACGAGGCCATTTCAGCCGTTGTCTATCTGAATGTGACGGGATCCGACAATCAAGATCACGTTGGGTTCGTCTTCTGCAAGGCTAAGTTGGCTCCCAAGCCTGACCACACTATTCCCAGGCTCGAACTCAGTGGGACTGTGCTTACGGTAGAACTCGCAGACTTTATACAGCATGAGCTGGACACCAACATAGATGACGTACAATACTACACTGACAGTAAGGTCGTGTTAGGTTACATCCACAACCAAACAAGCGCGCTTCTACGTGTACGTCAGTAACCGCATCGAGAGAATAAGGAAGTCTTCCAAGCCTGAGCAGTGGCACTATATCCCATCTGAGCTTAATCCAGCGGACCACACCACTAGACCTATGTCTATAAGTTCTTTTGCTAACTCTTCTTGGCTTTCAGGTCCGAAGTTTCTGATGGAACAGAAAGGAAGTGAACGTGTCCAGGAAGACTTCAGCATCCATGATCCGGATAACGATCCAGAAGTCCACTCCAAGGTTAATGCTCTGGCCACGAACACTAAACCAACCTCCAGCCTCGGTTGCCAGCGCTTCGAACGCTTCTCCAACTGGATGAAACTCGTCAAGACCATCGCAAGGTTAGTCCACATTGTGAGATCTTATCACGACTCACATGGAGACAAAGACTGTCATGGTTGGCACATCTGCCTTAAACTGCTCTCTACCGCGGACATTCCGGTAGGATAAAGACGAGCAGAACACTGCACTAGTACTTCCATTGGATTACCGTTGGGTCGAGGTATAGTTTGGCCTAGTGCGGCTTCTCTGATCCGAAGATGGGTTTCCTTTGGATTACCTTAGGAACTGACTTAAAGACGTTCATTTACCTCGTTTCGAAGTTATTATTGCATTTCATGCATGTTTATGTGTTTGTTTTTCTAGGTTGTTGGACTTTATTTCAAAGCACTAGTATAGTGAAATCTGTTATGGATTTTCAGATGGGGAGTGTGCTGTTCCATTTGTCTGGGTTATGTATTGTATTATTTCCATGCTGTGTATAATCTATTTTTTCATGCTCTCTGCTGTCACCTGGTGGCCCTTTCTATGTGGCAGCCTGTAACTAATTAATTCTGGTACATGCCTTTCACTTCCTGTGCTGAGGTCACTCCTTCTTCTTCCTGTTAGCAGCCATTCGCTTGTTAGTTCTTTATGGGAGAGACACCTTTGCACCGAGCTGTGAAAGGCATCAGTTTTCGACCACTCACTCCTGCTGGTCACACTTGCAGCCACACTTGGTGCTACGTCCTGCTGCACCTCTTTTACCTGCATTTCTGGAGAAGTTACTGTATACCAATCATATGCTGTATGTCCAGATTTCAAATAAGCAAGTCTGGACTTCACAATCCCTGGTGTGCATCATCTCTCTGGACGCTGAACAGCACTGGTCCTGTCTGCTCTGCATGAGGAAGCGGAAGGTAGGAAAACTCTCCCAGCCCCAATCAACTATACCTTCATTCTCCTCATGTAGGGACAGAACAATGTAGACGCTGGTGTCACACCCGCTGTTTGGGAATTGTCATTATAAAAGTACTTTGGCTCAAACTAGATGTTGACCTGTAGTATTTTATAAAATATATGGTGGCAAACGCCGGGGACGGCTCCGTTTAAACTAGGGGGTATATGTAGTGACCAGAAAAACCATTATTAATGTACTGTATGTTATATGTTATATGGTAAGTATGCTCTATTTCTTACAAGATTTCAATTGTGATACCGGCTCCTTGTTTTGCATTGGAGGAAGTTAATTATTTAATATTATGCTGCCCTCTCCTGCCTTGTTTTGATATTACAATTTGTAGTACTATGCTGCCCTCTGCTGCCTTAGTTTGGCATTACAACTTGTTTTTCTGATTTGAAACAAGTGGCAGTTGGAGGTGCGGTGAGACTGAAAACGTGGAGTTACGTGCGGTTCCTGTGGTGAGAGGAGGTAGGAAATTGGGGCTCCTCGTTTGGGACCAGCGGAAGTACAAATAGCACCCGATTCAGAGTGCCCTGCGTTTTCCAGCGACAGAGAGCTGAGACTGCAGAACTGCACTGCAGATTTCCTGGATACTCTGATCCGATTAAGGTCGGTTAATCTTTCCCCTATCCACAGCACAGTGAGTAAAATGGAAATTTACTGCCATCCTCCCAAGGCCGGACCGAGAAAAGGCTTGATAGTCGCAATGTGTAAGAAAAAGTAAATCTGCTACCCATGACTGTTATGTTGGAAAATATATGAAATGTTATCAATCTTCAGTAAAGTTCAGCTTGCAAGTTTGCACAGGACCCCCGATGTATGATTCTTTTGTCCGCGGCCTCACACCTTGCAGACATCAACATAACTCACAGTCTCATATATCAGTCATCTTCCCTCCTTTATAATTGCCACCTAACCTAGGGATTGTTAGAGCCATCGGAGCCACCGTGACTGAACCATCCTCTGAGATACTAGGCTCTGCATCTCACAAGGCGTGCGACAATTGTGGCTCAGCATGAAAGCAGTTAGAGGTGTTCATGTGGTATCAGAGCTGCCAGCAAAAGAGGCCTACACCGATCCTCACTCACCTCGTCTTACTGTGACGTTCAATTGAAAGCTGTAAATGCTGTCCCAGAACCCGATACCTCATGCCTGGCTGATTGCTGCAGTGCCATGATGCAATTTGTACTGTGGGTGAATTGAGGCCACTTTCCTGGTGTCTGTGCCTCATTTGATGTGTTTTGGCAGCATTTGGGGCCATTATAAGGTTTTGTACATGTGTTTATTTTTGCCTCCCATTGACATGAATGGCGTTCGGCTATGTTCGGCAAATATTCGACGAATTAATAGGCGAATATTGCAAATTCGGCCAACGTAATCCGAACCGAACATTGAAATATTCGCTCAACTCTAGTAATGATGGCCTTACTTAAGATAGGGCTATTCATTTTATAGAAAATCTCTTAAAATTAATGAAAGCTTATTAGTATAAAAGTTTGAACAATTTAAAAAAATGTTGAATATATTTACCTCTGATAACGATCCTATTTCGCCTTTTTATCAAGTAACCAAGTGCAGCAGCGACCAAAGCAACAACTAGAAATATGGCGACTATTGAGACAGTAGAATTCTTGCTGTTTATTGTGGATAGTTTTGCTGAAAAGAAAGGTTCAGTTAGTTTAATACATTTTTCTATTCACTATAGTCCAGTGGTCTTAATAGTAAGAGACTATTTGATAAGGTTATTTGTACACCATTCCTACTACTTGAGTATTGTATGGTAGCGTGGCAATTAGAGTTGAGCGGATATTTTGAAATTAGAATTTTTATATTTCTCTGAATTTTACCTCAAAAATTTGATTTGTGGTGAGTAAAATTGTGTGAATCTCAATACTGGAAAGCTTGTAATTGTTCGGAAAAAACACGCGGGAGAGGAGAGAGAGAACCCTGCAGATCTGCTGACCATGAAAGATTACACACTACGAGAAAGTGTGAGAGGATCCCGCTGACCATAACAGCTTACACTCTACAGGAGACAGAGAGGACCCCACTGCTAGGAGCTTACACTCTACGAGGGAGAGAGAGAGAGGACCCCACTGACCATAAAAGCTTACATTCTACAAGAGAGAGAGAAGACCCTGTTGACCATAGGAGCTTATTGCTCTACAGCAGACCTGGGCAATGTGCGGCCTGCAGGCCACATCTGGCCCTCTTGCTATCTCAGTCTGGCCCACAGACCAAGACAGCTGTGGGGCTGGAAACCGGAGGTCCACGGTCCACACTGTGCCTGCCCACTCGCTGTCTCCGTTGTCTCCATAGGCGCTGACTGCACTGGTGGAGGAGGTGCCTTCGGCCACTTCCTCTACTAATCAGCGTGTGAAACAGCTGACACGATGACATCATTTCATCGCGTCAGCTGTGTACTGTGGAGAGTCAGAGCTTCAGAGGCAGGGAGAGAAGCAGAGCACCGGGGAATGGGACCGAGTTGAGAATGTGGTGCTCTATTTTTTTTCATGTGTATGGGATGTTTGAGTGGGCATGGGGAGGCTATGGGGGTGACATGCTGCACATGGTGCTGCAAATGGGGGTAACGTGCTGCACATGGTGCTGCATATGGGGATGACATTCTGCACATGGTACTGCATATGGGGGTGACATCCTGAAACGGTGCTTGCTATGGGGGTGACATGCTGAACATGGGGAGGCTATAGGGGCATTATGCTGTACTTGTGGAGGCTATGGAGGCCTCATGCAGTATATGGTGAAGCAATGTCAGCCTTATGCAGTGTATATAGGGAGTCTGTGTGGGGGTCATGCAGTGTATATAGGGAGGCTTTATGGGGCTCATGCAGTATATAGGGAGGTTGTGTGGGGCTCATGCAGTGTATAGGGAGGCTATGTGGGGCTCATTTTGTATATAGGGAAGTTGTGTGTTGCCCATACTGTATATGGAGAGGCTCTGGGGCTTATGCTTCAAATAGGGAGGCTAGGTGGGGCTCATGCTGCATATGGGAGAGGCTAGTGTGGGGCTCCGCAAATGGGGTAGGTTTGTGTGGGGCTCATGACGCATATGGGGAGGCTGATGTGGGGCTCATGATGCATATGGGGAGGAAGATGTGGGGCACATGATGCACATGGGGAGGCTATGTGGGGCTCATGCGGCATATGGGGGAGGCTGGTGTGGGGCTCATGTGGCATATGGGGAGGCTGGTGTGGGGCTCATCCTGCATATGGGGAGGCTGTGTGGGGCTCATGCAGCATACGGGGGAGGCTGTGTGGGGCTCATGCGGCATATGGTGAGGCTGGGTGGGGCTCATGCAGCATATGGATGAGGCTGTGTGGGGCTCATGCGGCATATGGGGGAGGCTGGTGTGGGGCTCATCCTGCATATGGGGAGGCTGTGTGGGGCTCATGTGGCATATGGGGGAGGCTGTGTGGGCTCATGCAGCATATGGGAGAGGCTGTTGTGGGGCTCATTCCGTATATGGGGTAGCCTGATGTGGGGCTCATGATGCATATGGGGGAGCCTGGTGTTGGGGCTCATGCCGCATATTGGGGACGAAGGTGTGGGTCTCATGCCACATATGGGCGAAGCTGTGTGGGGCTCATGCCGCATATGGTGAGGCTGGGTGGGGCTCATGCCGCATTTGGGGAGGCTGTGTGGGGCTCATTCTGCATATGGGGGAGGCTGTGTGGGGCTCATGATTCTGCATGGTTCAGTGGACACATGCGGAATCACCTGCATTCAAAAGCTGGCAGCACTTTGGATTCAGCGGACATGTGCTGCGTCCAAAGCGCTGACTGGTACTGAATGTGTGGACATACCTTCACGGTCTCTCATGTGGCCCCTTGGGAAAATTAATTGCCCACCCCTGCTCTACAGGAATTAGAGAGGATCCCGCTGACCATAAGCGCATACACTCTACAGGAGACAGAGAGAAAAAGACAGAGATGATCCCGCTACCATAAGAGCTTACATTCTGCAGGAGAGAAACCTGCTGTGCAAAAGATTACAAACTACAAAACAGAGGACCTCGCTGATGATAAGAGCTTACACACAAGTGTTGAGCGAGTGTGAGAAGATCCCGCTGACTATAAGAACTTTCATTCTACAGGAGCGAGAGAGGACCCTGCTGATCATAGGAGCTTACAACCTACAGGAGAGAGCCGGGAGGACCTGTTGACCATAAGAGCTTATATTCTACAGAAGACCAGAAGATAGAGAATTAGCCAGTCTGGAGATGGAAACTGTGCTCCACTGGGAGCCGCCGATGTCTGATGGCCCAAGTACAATCCACCATTGTACAAGGTATGATAATCCACTAGATCTCATAACTGTAGGGTATTATGGTGAGGCCACCGCGGCCATGCAAAATGACATTAGTCCACTCTCTGCTTCAGCAGTGTGGGAAATAGTGCCAGGCTAACTTGCTTTTGTGAACAGCGAAACTAATTTCAAAATGTTCAAATTTGAGTGAAACTGTGATTTTCAGGAAATTGAACTCAAACTCGATCTTCCAAAGATCAATCCCGCTCATCTCTAGTGACAATGTTACTTACGGTGTCAAGCACTGCGCAGTGTATGCAGGTGGCAGTAATATTTAGAATTTTTTTATTAAGACAGCTGAATGGAAGTATTATTTGCTAGTATTTGGCACTATAATTTGGGTACCATACTGTAGTATGTGTTTATTTAGGTACTGTTCGGTATGGTTATTTTGCACTGTATGTAGATATTCGAGCGCTGTATGGTATTATTTGCATAGACAGTGTGTGAAATCACTAATTGTACAATATATCACTTTAAGGCTAAGTTCACATAGGGCATTTTTGCTGTGCTTTTATGCTAATTTTAAGCTGCTTTTTGCAGTACCAGCAAAGCCTATGAGATTTCAGAAATCTCATGCACACACATTGGTTTGTTTTTTGTCATCAGTATTTTGTGCTTTTCATGTTTTTTTGGACATAGAGCGTGTCACGTCTTTCAGCGTTTTGTTAGCGTTTTTCACCTACTGATTTGAATGGGTGGAGAAAAAACGCTGCAGGTATATTTTACAGTGCTTTTGCTGCAGAAAAGTCAAGGACAGCAGGATGAGACCTCACAGCTCTGCTACATGTAGATGGCAGGCTGCATGGTTGCATGATGCAACCATACTTCCTGTCATCCAGCAAAGACACTGAGCAGCGTCTGCTATTGCTGCTCAGTGTCTTGCGGTGAACTCCTATAACCTTCCTGACGGCACCGAGACGCCTCTCCATTACTGACCTCTGAGCTTGATGTCACCTGACAATACAAAGGTGACATAAAGCCCCCCAACTATTACCCCACTTGCCACCGTATCAGGGCAAGTATGAAGAGCAAGGCTAAGGGCCCGATTTGTCACATCTTATAGATGCGCCTTATGTTTAGCCTGGGGGAGGCCAATATCCATGTCCCCTTCCTAGGCTATTAATATCCGCCCACAGCTGTCTGCCTAGCCTTTGCTGATTATTAATTATAGGGGGACCCTACATCATTTTTTGGGGGGTCCCACATTTTAATAGCCAGTAAAGGCTAAGTATACAGCTGTGATCTGATATTAATAACCTGGGAAGCTCCATGGGTATTACCCCCTTCCCAGGCTATAAACATCTGCCCTTAGCCATCAGGTTTCCCTCTGCTGGTTAATAAAATTATGTGGGAGCCCACTCCATTTTTTCAGAAAAATAATCTTTTAATAATTCAATATATGTATAGTGAGCTGCACACACACTGTACTAATTGTATATGACACTGACATCTGTATATCTATCTATTCTATATGTATACTGTATTTAATCCATCTATTCTATCCTGTTAGGTCCTGCTGTGATTTTACACTACGCGGCTTCTGAATTGCCTGCTTTTATTCTATCCATTTATCTATCTATCCCATATCTCATACAGTGGGTAAATAAGTAATTGATCTGTGGCACCCCAGGAGTTCAGTTGCCACAGTGACCTTACCTCCCTCCAGGGGGAGTGATGTCATGCCTGGAAGCAAGGAAGGGATCCCATTAACAGGTAACACACAGCATACAGCACTTTTCCTACTCCAGACCAGAAGGGGGAGCTCTAACACCTGATTTCAAGGGAGCTTCCCCGGAACATTCTGGCTGGGAGAGGAGTTAGAGTTAATTAGTGTCTGAGCAGGGTTGAGGTAGGACGTGTGGAGAGAAGCTGGGGACAGGAGCTATAGCTGAGCTCATAATACTTGGTGGCAAAACCCTTGTTGGCAAACACAGCAGTCAGACGTTTTTTGTAGTTGATGAGGTTTGCGCACGTCACAAGGAATTTTGGTCCACTCCTCTTTGCAGATCATCTCTAAATCATTAAGATTTTGAGGTTGTCGCTTGGCAACTTGGAGCTTCAACTCCCTCCATAAGTTTTCTATGGGATTAAGGTCTGGAGAATGGCTAGGCCACTCCATGACCTTAATGTGCTTCTTTTTGAGCCACTCCTTTGTTGCCTTGGCTGTATGTTTTCGGTGACTGTCTTGCTGGAAGACCCAGCCAAGACCCATTTTTAATGTCCTGGCGGAGGGAAGGATGTTGTCACTCAGGATTTTACGGTACATGGCTCCATCCATTCTCCCATTGATGAGGTGAAGTAGTCATGTTCCCTTAGCAGAGAAACACTCCAAAACATAATGTTTCTACCTCCATGCTTGACAGTGGGGACAGCATTCTTTGGGTCATAGGCAGCATTTCTCTTCTTGAGTTAATGCCAAAGAGCTAAATTTTTGTCTCATCTGACCACAGCACCTTCCCAATCACTCACAGAATCATCCAGGTGTTCATTGGTAAACTTCAGATGGGCCTGCACATGTGCCTTCTTGAGCAGGGGGACCTTGCGGGCACTGCAGGATTTTAAACCTTTACGGCATAATGTGTTACCAGTGGTTTTCTTGGTGACTGTGGTCCCAGCTGCCTTGAGATCATTAACAAGTTCCCACCGTGTAGTTTTAGGCTGATCTCTCACCTTCCTCATGATCAAGGATACCGCACGAGGTGAGATTTTGCATGGTGACCCAGATCGATGTTGATTGACAGTCATTTCTTCCATTTTCTTACTATTGCACCAGCAGTTGTCTCCTTCTCACCCAGCGTCTTACTTATGGTTTTGTAGCCCATTCCAGCTTGTGCAGGTCTATGATCTTGTCCCCGACATCCTTATAAAGCTCTTTGGTCTTGCCCATGTTGTAGAGGTTAGAGTCTGACTGATTAATTGAGTCTGTGGACAGGAGTCTTTTATAAAGGTGACTATGTAAGACAGTGTTAGGGTCTGCGGAACGCACCAAAGATATAAAGTGGAGAGGTGCGTTCGCAGCCCGGGGTCCACCGTGCAAGCAAAGCCTGCTGCTAGTAAGATGACGAAAGTAGCGAACTCTGTTATCCCGCAGAGTCGCTAAAATAAACGCCGTAGCGCGTTGTGGCAGTAAGTGCAGACTCTGTTAATTCACAGAGCCGCTAACGGGATGCCACAGTGCTATATGGCGATATGTGCGAACTCACTTAGCTTCAGTGAGCCGCAAAGTAAAACGCTAGGGCGCTGTCTAGCGTCGAGAGCGAACCCTGTTACGTCACAGAGCCGCTGAGAACAAACACCGTGTCCTGTCAGGCTCTCAGGCACACGGTTAATTGCTAAGCGAGCATAATACGTGGTCATGCGCTAATGTCCTCGCGGGAGTCACCCGCAATCTATGGCGTCTGAACGCCAGACCCTGAATACGGCAATCAAACTCCTCACCGGTTATGCCGGTATTCTAGTGGCTTATTTCAGCCGGGTCCCTAACCACACACACGCATGACCACACTGGCGCATAGCATACAATGGTTGATATTAGCGCATGGCGGCCCAGCCATGCTACCCTTTTATAGCAACAGCTACAGGACCTTCCAGGAACAAGGACCAATGAGAACCTGTTCAGAAGACTAGTAGTAACAGGGCCTTCCTGGCGGGCCAATAGGAGCTGCTGCAGTACCTGAGCATGTGACCCCTGATCTCCAATGAGAGATCTCACCTTGGGCACGCTCAGAAGGGAAAATGCAGGACTTTATCCCAAAGACGTCTGCTCCAGAACTGGCTATAATAGCAGATCCAGGAAAGGCAGCAACAAGTCACTGCCCAGTAGTGGAGTGGGCAAGACGCTTGGAACGACGTCTCTGCTGAGCAGGCTCCACTGCGGCCGGAGATGAATGGGAGACCGCAGCGGCACTGGTTCGAGACTCCCCTTGTGCAGGAGCGGAACTCGAACCCTAACATTACCCCCCCTCCTAGGGCCCCCCCTTCTCTGGGCTTCGCTGCGCTCAAAGGCAGCGATGAGCTGCGGAGCGTGAACATGCTCGGCAGGCTCCCAAGACCTATCCTCAGGCCCATAGCCCCTCCAGTCCACCAAATAAAACTTTTTGCCCCGTACCACCTTACACCCCACGATGGCGTTCACCTCATGGTCATCCGCAGATGAACCCGATGTCCCGGCAGATGACTCAGAAAACCGGGACATGAGCACGGGTTTCAGGAGGGACACGTGAAAGGTGTCGGAGATACCCAGGCGTGGTGGAAGAGCTAAACGGTATACCACAGGGTTAACCTGCTCGAGGACCTTGAAAGGACCCAGGTAGCGGGGTGCCAACTTAGTGGACTCAACTCGCAGCCTGATGTTACGGGCGGAGAGCCACACCAAATCCCCAGGAGCAAATGTAGGAGAGGGGCGCCGATGGGCATCGGCCGAAGACCTCATCCTCTCTTTGGAGGCCTGAATGGCATCCTGCGTGCGGTCCCAAATGTCCCGTGCCTCCACAGCCCAGTCTGCCACCCTGGAATCGGCGGAAGACACGGGCATAGGCACTGGTACCCGCGGATGCTGACCGTAGTTCAGGAGGAATGGGGTCTGTCCGGTGGAATCAGCCACAGCATTGTTTAATGCAAACTCAGCCCATGGTAGCAAGGATGCCCAGTCATCCTGCCTGGCTGAGACAAAATGTCGTAGATAGGTGACCAAGGTCTGGTTGGCCCTCTCTACCAACCCATTCGTCTCAGGATGGTACGCTGAAGAGAGATTTAACTCAATACTGAGTAGACGACAAAGCTCTCTCCAGAACCGAGACGCAAACTGGGGACCTCGGTCACTGACAATCTTGTCCGGCATGCCGTGTAAACGGAAGATGTGCCTAACAAACAACGCTGCCAGAGCCCGTGCAGAAGGTAACCGTGGTAGTGGCACCAGATGCACCATTTTAGAGAAATGGTCGGTGATTACCCAAATGATGGTGCAACCCCGAGACTTGGGCAAGCCCACCACAAAGTCCATCCCAACCATCTCCCAGGGCCTGTCTGCCACCGGCAAAGGGTAAAGTAACCCAGCTGGCCGTTGTCGTGGAGACTTATTTTTGGCGCAGGAGACACACGCCCGAACATAGTCTCCAACATCACGGACCATATGCGGCCACCAATATGTCCTCGCCAGCAATTCAGATGTCCTCTTTGCCCCAAAGTGTCCACCCACCCTGGACGAATGTGCCCAAGAGAGTACCTCCGGTCGCAAATTAGTAGGCACAAAAGTCTTGCCTGGGGGCACAGACTCTAGCGAAACCGGGGCCACTGTTCTCAGGCTCTCTGTGGGGACGATAAGCCGAGGCTCCTCCACCTCCTCCTCCGAGGACACCACAGAGCGAGAGAGAGCGTCGGCACGAATGTTCTTCTCTCCCGAGAGGAAATGCAGTGTGAAATGAAACCGGGAGAAGAACAAGGACCATCTGGCTTGGCGAGAATTAAGCCGCTGGGCTGTCTGAAGATATACCAGGTTTTTGTGATCCGTAAAGACTTGGAAGGGAAAGCGAGCTCCCTCCAACAGATGTCTCCACTCCGAGAAGGCCAACTTCATTGCTAGCAACTCCCTGTCCCCGATGGAATAATTCCTCTCTGCTGGTGTGAAGGTCTTGGAGAAAAAGAAGCATGGATGCTTCCGACCTTGAGCATCCTTTTGGAAGAGGACTGCTCCAGCACCAACGGACGAGGCATCCACCTCCAATATAAATGGCTTATCAACATCGGGGCGATGTAGGATGGGAGCTCTAGCGAAATGAGACTTAATAGACGTGAAGGCCTTGGAGACCTCTTCAGACCACAATTTGGGATTAGCTCCCTTTTTGGTAAGGGCAACCACGGGAGCTACCAAAGTTGAGAAGTGGGGAATGAACTGACGGTAGTAATTAATGAACCCCATAAAGCGCTGCACCGCCTTTAGAGAGTGGGGTTCTTGCCAGTCCATCACCGCCTGTAGTTTGGCAGGATCCATAGCCAATCCCTGGCGGAGATGATATAGCCCAGGAAAGGTAAGGACTCCTGCTCAAACACACATTTCTCCAACTTTGCGTAAAGGGAATTTGCCCGTAGGAGGTCGAAGACCCTGCCAACATCCCTCCGGTGGGAGTCAATATCTGGAGAGAAGATGAGTATATCATCCAGATAGACTACGACCGAGGTGGAGAGCATATCCCGGAAGATGTCATTGACAAAGTCTTGGAAAACGGCTGGAGCATTACAGAGCCCAAAGGGCATCACCAGATATTCGTAATGCCCATCCCTGGTATTAAAAGCCGTCTTCCATTCGTCCCCCTCACGGATGCGAATCAGGTTATAAGCACCGCGCAGATCTAGTTTAGTGAATACCCTTGCTCCCCGAAGCCTATCAAATAGCTCAGAGATCAGGGGCAACGGGTACTTGTTTTTAACGGTGATGGCGTTAAGACCCCTGTAATCAATACACGGACGCAATTCTCCGTTTTTCTTCTGCACGAAGAAAAATCCCGCCCCTGCCGGTGACACCGACTTCCTAATAAACCCTCTTGCCAGGTTCTCCTGAATATATTGCGACATGGCCTCTGTCTCAGGAAGAGAGAGGGGATAGACCCTTCCCCGAGGAGGTTCTGCGCCAGGCAAGAGGTCGATAGGACAGTCATAGGGGCGATGAGGCGGAAGAGTCTCCGCAGCCTTCTTGGAGAACACGTCTGCATATGACCAGTAGTGCTTGGGAAGTGGAGTAAGATCTGCGGGTAACTCAGTAGTGGTAACCTGAACGCAACTTCTGACACATCTGCCTGTACATGCATCACTCCAACCCAGTATCCTACCCGAAGTCCACTCTATATGTGGGGAGTGAAACGGAGCCAAGGTATACCTAGTAGGATCTCGTCTATTCCCTCGGGAAGGACGAGTAGGGAAATAAATTCCTGATGGGAAGGAGATACAGACAATGCAAGTGGGACAGTCTGGTGTGTAATTTGTGAGGGCAATGACGACCCATTCACTACCCGAACAGTCACTGATTTGTCAAGCGCCACCAGAGGTATTGCATGACGGCGAGCAAAGCTAGAGGACATGAAATTCCCCTCTGCTCCTGAGTCCACGCAAAGGTCGGCGGTGAGAATGGAAGTACCAACAGTGATTGTCCCTTTAAATGTTATCTTGGAGGAAAATGCCGCTGTCTCTAGTGAACCTCCTCCCAGGGCCACTAGACGCGATCGCTTCCCCGATCGCTGTGGACATCTGTTGGCATAGTGTCCTGTCTGCTGACAATGGTTACAAACCACGGATACTCGGACGGACCGAGACTTAGGTCCTGCATGAGGAACTTCTGTGGCCTTTTGAGGTTCGGACGCCAGATCGGGGAATTCGAGAGGTTTGGCAAAGGTAGGAGCTAACCGAAACCTCTGCCTACACTGGGCCCGCTCCAACCTCCGCTCGTGAAAACGGAGGTCAATGCGGGTAGATATGGAGATAAGCTTCTCCAGTGTGGCGGGAATCTCCCTGGTAGCCAAAGCGTCTTTAACATGGTCAGCCAGTCCCCGCCAGTAGATAGGAATAAGAACTTTATCAGACCAATCTAGCTCAGCAGCCAGAGTCCGAAACTGGACGGAAAACTGACTGACCAAAGACGAACCCTGTGTCAATGCCAGCAGTTGTAGCGCCATATCGTGGGTGACCTGGGGTCCTAAAAAGACCTTTTTAAGAGCCTCCAAGAAACGAGGAGCACTCTGTACCACACGATCATCGCGCTCCCACAGCGGCGTTGCCCACTCCAACGCTCTGCCCGAGAGTAGAGAAAGTACAAAACCCACTTGTGCCCGATCCGTGGGAAAACGTGCAGCCAGAAGCTCGAGATGTATAGAGCACTGACTCACGAATCCCCGACATTGCTTGCTATCACCGGCAAACTTGTCAGGAAGCGGGAGGTGGGATAATGTAGGGGCAGAGGTGGCAGAGGACAAACTGGCTGCAGCCACGCTAGCAGCCTGAACAGCGACTGCGGTAACATCCACAGCTGAGGTTGTGCTCTCAAGAGCCTCCAACCTACCCTTCAGCTGCTGGATGTACTGCAATAGACGCTGTTCGTCCGCCATTTTACTAGCCAGACCCTGGCGCTAATATTATGTTAGGGTCTGCGGAACGCACCAAAGATATAAAGTGGAGAGGTGCGTTCGCAGCCCGGGGTCCACCGTGCAAGCAAAGCCTGCTGCTAGTAAGATGACGAAAGTAGCGAACTCTGTTATCCCGCAGAGTCGCTAAAATAAACGCCGTAGCGCGTTGTGGCAGTAAGTGCAGACTCTGTTAATTCACAGAGCCGCTAACGGGATGCCACAGTGCTATATGGCGATATGTGCGAACTCACTTAGCTTCAGTGAGCCGCAAAGTAAAACGCTAGGGCGCTGTCTAGCGTCGAGAGCGAACCCTGTTACGTCACAGAGCCGCTGAGAACAAACACCGTGTCCTGTCAGGCTCTCAGGCACACGGTTAATTGCTAAGCGAGCATAATACGTGGTCATGCACTAATGTCCTCGCGGGAGTCACCCGCAATCTATGGCGTCTGAACGCCAGACCCTGAATACGGCAATCAAACTCCTCACCGGTTATGCCGGTATTCTAGTGGCTTATTTCAGCCGGGTCCCTAACCACACACACGCATGACCACACTGGCGCATAGCATACAATGGTTGATATTAGCGCATGGCGGCCCAGCCATGCTACCCTTTTATAGCAACAGCTACAGGACCTTCCAGGAACAAGGACCAATGAGAACCTGTTCAGAAGACTAGTAGTAACAGGGCCTTCCTGGCGGGCCAATAGGAGCTGCTGCAGTACCTGAGCATGTGACCCCTGATCTCCAATGAGAGATCTCACTCTGGGCACGCTCAGAAGGGAAAATGCAGGACTTTATCCCAAAGACGTCTGCTCCAGAACTGGCTATAATAGCAGATCCAGGAAAGGCAGCAACAAGTCACTGCCCAGTAGTGGAGTGGGCAAGACGCTTGGAACGATGTCTCTGCTGAGCAGGCTCCACTGCGGCCGGAGATGAATGGGAGACCGCAGCGGCACCGGTTCGAGACTCCCCTTGTGCAGGAGTGGGAACTCGAATCCTAACAGACAGCAGTCTTTAATGCAGGTAACGAGTTGATTAGGAGCGTCTAACTGGTCTGTAGGAGCCAGAACTCTTTATGGTTGGTAGGGGATCTTATTTCTCACATCAAAATGCAAATAAATGTATATAATTTATACGATGTGATTTTCTGGATTTTATTTTTGATATTCTTTCTCTTAATGTTAAAATTAACCTACCCTTAAAATTATAGACTGTTCATGTCTTTGTCAGCGGGCAAACTTACAAAACCAGCAAGGGATCAAATATTTATTTCCCCCACTGTATCTATCTATGTCACTGTCATCTTTATATCTATCTATTCTATGTGTATATACTACATGTAATCTACCTATCCTTTCCCGTTGGGTTATGCAGTGATTTTAGTGTACGCAGCTGCTGAATTGCCAGGTTTACAAAGGACATATGTGTGTAAAAATCAGACAACACTCGCATGGTCCGAGTGCTGTGCGATTTTTTTTACAGTCCGATCTTGATCTACAGGTATGGTTAAACAGGAAGTAGTTTTTTTTCTCTGGGCCACTAAACTTTATGAGTATGCACAAAGAGACACAAGATAGCCCAAAAAATGCATGAAAAAAATGCACCAAAACTGCAACAAAAAACGCACCAAAACATGCTGTTTTGCAGCAGCTTTTTTCCTGCCAAGAAATAAGGTTTTGCTGCAGAAAAAAAAGCAGCAAAAACGTCCAGTGTGAACTTAGCCTTACTTAGTAGTGATCTCAGCATTAATATTTTAACAAGTATATTATTTGGCCAATGGATAACACTGCTTGGACACCATAGTGTATGGTATAAACAAAAGATATCACATAGGGATCATTAAACGTACGTTTAGGTCTAGTTTTTTATGTCTTCTGAAGACTCACATCACAGAACAAGCAAAATGTAGTGGTATTCACCTGGTGTTTCAAAGCATACTTCTTTCTCTTCATGTATACCATCTGAGGCAGCACAGCATATTTGATTATCTTCCATCTCCATCTCCTCCGTCAAATTCAGAGTACTCCTTAACTTATAACCTTTAGTTAATATTTCATTTGCTTTGGTCATCTTGTACACATATCTATGATTATTCCTCCAGATTATTGATAAATTGCTTTCACTCTCTGCTTCACATACACACTCTTTTGTTTCAAGGTTTTTAGAAATCTTTGGATCACATATACCTGGGAGAAAAATGAAATATATAGACATGTTAGATAACTTGCACTGGGGTAGTGCTAGGGGTACAAGCCTTATGTTTTCCCTGCTTTTTCAGAAAAATACCAGCTTTCCTGAAAAATCCAGGAGATTCCCCGAAAAAGTGGAGGCCTGAACTCTTGTAAGAGTTGGCAAATCTCCCAAGTGTATGCTAAAATCTCCCGGATACTGTGTTTTCTACTTGCCACAGCTTCTTGTACATTCTTATGGCCCTTGAGTGCAAAGGCTTGGTGGACCGCAATGCTCATTAGAGCCCACAAACTTTGCTATTTTTGCAAATGAGCATGACAGGTATCCACGCAAGCAAGCAGAGAGTAATGGTGAGATCTGTCTTGTAATGCTGGTGGGAGACAACAGAGGAAAAGTCCATAAGAACTGTGCTTCCACCAAGGAATGTGTGTGAGTTTCTAGGAGGTCCAAGTGATACTGTACAAAGAGAAAGACTTTGGGTATTTCTACCATGAGGAAGAGATTGAGAATTTATTTTCTCCATCTTCTTCATCTTGTATATGTCTGCATAAATCATTTCACAGACACCCATTGTTAGGGTTTGAGTTCCTGCACAAGGGGAGTCTCAAACCAGTCCCACTGCAGTCTCTTATTCATCTCCGTCCGCAGTGGAGCCTGCTCAGCTTAGATGTCTCGCCCAGTCTGGCAGTGTGCAGAGGATTACTGCTGTTCCTCCAGGTTCTGCTATTGTGGCCAGTACTGGTTAGCGGCGAGCAGACGTCTTTGTTTTCCCCTTCTGAGCATGCCCAGAGTGAGATCTCTCATTGGAGATCAGGGGTCACATGCTCAGGTACTGCAGCAGCTCCTATTGGTCCGCCAGGAAGGTCCTGTGACTACTGGTGTTCTGGAACAAGTTTCATTGGTCCTTGTTTCTGGCAGGTCCTGTAGCTGTTGCTATAA
The DNA here is from genome assembly GCA_033576555.1 of Oophaga sylvatica. Classification (NCBI taxonomy): domain Eukaryota; kingdom Metazoa; phylum Chordata; class Amphibia; order Anura; family Dendrobatidae; genus Oophaga; species Oophaga sylvatica. The sequence continues at coordinate 77,372,899 of JARQOD010000003.1, read as the reverse complement.
AAGGGTAGCATGGCTGGGCCGCAATGCGCTAATATCAACCATTATATGCTTTGCGCCAGTGTGGTCATGTGTGTGTGTGGTTAGGGCCCAGCTGAAATAAGCCCCTAGAATACCGACTTAATCGGTGAGGAGTTTGGTATGCAAGCTGGTCAGGGTCGGTGTCCTAGATGCCCTAGATCAGGGTTCCCCAACTCCAGTCCTCAAGGCCCACCAACAGATCAGGTTTTCAGGATTTCCTTTGTATTGCACAGGTGAGGCAATTATCACCTGAGCAATACAAAGGAAATCCTGAAAACATGACCTGTTGGTGGGCCTTGAGGACTGGAGTTGGGGAACCCTGCCCTAGATTACCGGCATAACCGGTGAGGAGTTTGATTGCCGTATTCAGGGTCTGGCGTTCAGACGCCATAGATTGCGGGTGACTCCCGCGAGGACATTAGCGCATGATCACGTTCTATGTTCGCTTAGCAGTTAACTGTGTACCTGGATGCCTGACAGGACACAGAAGTTTGTCTCAGCGGCTCTGTGACGTAACAGGGTTCGCTTTTTTTGCCACAGCGCATTACGGCGTTTATTTTGGCGACTCTGCGGGATAACAGAGTTCGCTTCTTGCTCCATTTTACTAGCAGCAGGCAACGCCTGCACGATGGACCCCGGGCTGCGAACGCACCTCTCCACATCAAATATTTGGTGTGTTCCGCAGACCCTAACATAATATTAGCACCAGGGTCTGGCTAGTAAAATGGCGGATGACCAGCGTATACTACGGGATATCCAGCAGCTGGAGGGTAGGTTAGCGGCTCTAGAGAGCACAACCTCAGCTGTGGATGTTACCGCAGTCGCTGTTCAGGCTGATAGTGTGGCTGCAGCCAGTGTGTCCACTGCCACCTCTGCCCCCACAATATCCCACTTCCCGCTTCCAGACAAGTTTGCTGGTGACAGCAAGCAATGTCGGGGATTCGTGAGTCAGTGCTCTATACAACTCGAGCTTCTGGCTGCACGTTTCCCCACGGATCGGGCACAAGTGGGCTTTGTAATATCTCTTCTGTCGGGCAGAGCGTTGGAGTGGGCCACCCCGCTGTGGGAGCGTGACGACCGTGTGGTGCGGAGTGCTCCTCGTTTTCTGGAGGCTCTAAAAAAGGTCTTTCTAGGACCTCAGGTTACCCACGATGCAGCGCCCCAACTTCTGGCAAGTTCACAGGGTTCGTCCTTGGTCAGCTGTTTTGCTGTCCAATTTCGGACTCTGTCCTCGGAGTTGGACTGGCCGGATAAAGTCCTCATTCCCGTGTTTTGGAGAGGACTAGCGGGCCATGTGAAAGACGCCTTGGCTACCAAGGAGATTCCCACCACACTGGAGAAGCTTATCGCCATATCTACCTGCATCGACCTTCGTTTTCACGAGCGGAGGTTGGAGCGGTCCCAGTGTAGGCAGAGGTTCCGGCTGGCTCCCACCTTCACCAGACCCCTAGAATCTTCCAGCCAGGCGCCCGACTCCCATGAGGCCATGGAGGTTTCTCGAGCGGGACCTAAGTCCCGGGCCGCTCGAGTACCCGTGGTCTGTAATCTCTGAGCTCTTTGATAGGCTCCGAGGAGCAAGAGTATTTACCAAGCTTGATCTACGTGGTGCCTATAACCTAATTCGCATCCGTGAGGGGGACGAGTGGAAGACAGCTTTTAATACCAGGGATGGGCATTATGAATACCTGGTGATGCCCTTCGGGCTCTGTACTGCTCCCGCTGTTTTCCAAGACTTTGTCAATGATATCTTCCGGGATATGCTCTCCACCTCTGTAGTAGTCTATCTGGATGATATTCTCATCTTTTCACCAGATATAGACTCTCACCGGAGGGATGTCAACAAAGTCTTCTACCTCTTACGGGCAAACTCCCTCTATGCCAAGCTGGAGAAATGTGTGTTTGAGCAGGAGTCCTTACCTTTTCTGGGCTATATCATCTCTGCCCAGGGATTGGCTATGGATCCTTCCAAACTACAGGCTGTAATGGACTGGCAAGAACCCCATTCTCTTAAAGCGGTGCAGCGCTTTATGGGGTTCATTAATTATTATCGCCAGTTCATTCCCCATTTCTCGACTTTGGTAGCTCCCTTGGTAGCCCTCACCAAGAAGGGAGCAAATCCCAAGTTGTGGTCTGAGGAGGTCTCCAAGGCGTTCTCTTCCATCAAGTCGCATTTTGCCAGTGCTCCCATATTACATCGCCCTGATGTTGATAAGCCGTTTATTTTAGAGATGGACGCCTCTTCTGTTGGTGCTGGAGCAGTCCTTTATCAAAAGGATGCTCAAGGTCGGAAGCATCCCTGCTTCTTCTTTTCTAAGACCTTTACACCAGCAGAGAGGAATTATTCCATCGGGGACAGGGAGTTGCTGGCTATGAAATTGGCCTTCTCTGAGTGGAGACATCTTCTGGAGGGGGCTCGTTTTCCCTTCCAAGTCTTCACCGACCACAAAAACTTGGTATATTTGCAAATGGCTCAGCGGCTAAATTCTCGCCAGGCCAGATGGTCCCTATTCTTCTCTCGGTTCAACTTCACCCTCCATTTTCTCTCCGGTGAGAAGAATGTTCGGGCCGACGCTCTCTCTCACTCCTTAGTGTCATCAGAGGAGGAGGATGAGGAGCCTTGGCTTATTGTCCCCGAAGAAAGCCTGAGAACTGTAGCCCCGGTTTCGCTAGAGTCTGTGCCTCCGGGCAAGACTTTTGTGCCCACTAATTTGCAACCAGAGGTACTCTCTTGGGCACACTCGTCCAGTGTGGGTGGACACTTTGGGGCAAAGAAGACAACTGAGTTATTGGCGAGGACATACTAGTGGCCACATATGGTCCGTGACGTCAGGGAGTATGTTCAGGCGTGTGTCTCCTGCGCCAGGAATAAGTCCCCTCGACAACGGCCAGCTGGGTTACTTTTTCCTTTGCCGGTGGCAGACAGGCCCTGGGAGATGGTCGGGATGGACTTTGTGGTGGGCTTACCCAAGTCTCGGGGTTGCACTATCATTTGGGTGATCACAGACCACTTCTCCAAAATGGTGCACTTAGTGCCGCTACCACCGTTACCTTCTGCACGGGCCTTGGCAGCATTATTTATTAGACACATCTTCCATCTACACGGTATGCCAGACAAGATTGTCAGCGATCGAGGTCCCCAATTTGTGTCTCGGTTCTGGAGAGAGTTGTGTCATCTACTCTGCATTGAGTTGAACCTCTCCTCTGCATATCATCCCGAGACGAATGGGTTGGTAGAGAGGGCCAACCAGACCTTGGTCACCTACTTGCGACATTTTGTCTCTGCCAGGCAGGATGACTGGGCATCCTTGCTCCCGTGGGCGGAGTTCGCGCTAAACAATGCTGTGGCTGACTCCACCGGACAGACCCCATTCCTCTTAAATTACGGCCAGCATCCGCGGGTACCGGTGCCCATGCCCGTGGCTTCCGCCGACTCCAGGGTGGCAGACTGGGCTGTGGAAGCATGGGACATATGAGACCGCACCCAGGATGCCATTCAGGCTTCCAAGGAAAGGATGAGGTCTTCTGCCGATGCCCATCGGCGTCCAGCTCCGACATTTGCTCCTGGCGACCTAGTGTGGCTCTCCGCCCAAAACATCAGGCTACTGGTGGAATCCACTAAGTTGGCACCCCGCTATTTGGGTCCCTTCAAGGTTCTCGAGCAGGTGAACCCTGTGATTTACCGTTTGGCCCTTCCGCCTCGCCTTGGTATCTCCGACACCTTCCATGTGTCCCTCCTAAAACCCGTGGTCATCTCCCGGTTGCCTGAGTCATCTGCCAGGACGTCAGGTTCGTCTTCGGACGACTACGAGGTGAATGCCATTGTAGGGTGCAAGGTGGTACGGGGCAAAAAAATTTTTTGGGTGGATTGGAGGGGTTATGGGCCTGAGGATAGGTCCTGGGAGCCTGCCGAGCATGTTCATGCTCCGCAGCTCATCGCTGCCTTTGGGCATAGCGAGGCCCAGAGAAGGGGGGGCTCTAGGAGGGGGGGTAATGTTAGGGTTCGAGTTCCCGATGCTGCACAAGGGGAGTCTCGAACCAGTCCCGCTGCAGTCTACCATTCATCTCTGTCTGCAGTGGAGCCTGCTCAGCTTAGATGTCGGTCCCAGTGTCTCGCCCAGTCTGGCAGTGTGCAGAGGATTACTGCTGTTCCTCCAGGTTCTGCTATTGTGGCCAGTACTGGTTAGCGGCGAGCAGACGTCTTTAGGACAAAGTCCTTGTTTTCCCCTTCTGAGCATGCCCAGAGTGAGATCTCTCATTGGAGATCAGGGGTCACATGCTCAGGTACTGCAGCAGCTCCTATTGGTCCGCCAGGAAGGTCCTGTGACTACTGGTGTTCTGGAACAAGTTTCATTGGTCCTTGTTTCTGGCAGGTCCTGTAGCTGTTGCTATAAAAGGGTAGCATGGCTGGGCCGCCATGCGCTAATATCAATCTTTATATGCTTTGCGCCAGTGTGGTCATGCGTGTACACATGTTTCCTGGAAAATGCACAGATAAGGTAATTGTGAAGCCTGATATTCATTCACATCACACATTTCCTTCCGCCATCTCTCTCCAGGCCAGACTGTGTTTTCCATCTGGAACAATCTGGTCTCTTCCGTGGAGGCGGGATTTGCGCTTCCTCTTTTTGGCATAGAAAATGAAGAGGAGGCGGATCTCCTTAGCAGTGGGGCAGGCTCTCACATTATAGTAGCATTTTGAGAGGGCGCCCATCACTTTCGCGCCACAGGGGGGTACACGCCCACGAATGCACGCCCACCTTCTTCACCAGCGCCTCAGGGCGCGAATATGGTGGCAAAATGGCGGAAAATGGCGCCAAAAATCACAAAAATAGCAAACAGTCTTTTTGCACAAAACAGTCCAATAGGCACACAGGACTCACATCCAGTAAGCTTCGTATCCTGTTCGTGACGCCAAAGAATGAGTCGCACATAGTACCAGGGCTATGGGGTACTCGGCACCGAGCCCATGGAAGTCTATGGGGGATGTCACTGGCAGCAGAGCTCGGTCCGTGGCCCTGGGCGCTCATACAATGGGGAATATTTACAGGGGATTTTAGTAATAGTTTGTGACGCCACCTGTGGTTTCTGATCAGATAGACCAGCGCTGCAATATGGATCTTCTGAGGGGATGTTATTAGGCAGCTAGATGTTAAGTCCCCCACAGGTGGGACTGTTCCCTCAAAGTCAATGGTGTTGCAGAATAAGTCAGTCACACACAATTCAGTCTCTTTCCATACCTTTACTGATGTTGTTGGCAGGTATGTCCCGGGAAGCTGGTCAGGTTGGAGAATGCACATTCAGGGAATTGCTGAGCAGGTTTAAGGCCTCCTTTCTCCTTAAAGTGTATGTGAGTCCTAACTTGCATGAAGTCAAGTTTAACTCTTTCTATAGCAGCTACGCCCGGCTGACATTGTGGTAGAGTCTTTTCTGTCTCTGGTACCCAGATGTTGGCAAGAACGAGGTCCTTACTTTTGCAGCGTCCCGCTCAAAGTCCCTGTTCTCCCTGACTCCAGTTACGTATCAACGCTTAGGGCTACCTTCTGTGACTTGAAGTCCAGCAAGGATTCCGGTGTATCTTATTACTAGACGTGAAGTACTAGCAATGCTTCGGACCCCGGTGTCGGTTAATTAAGTGAAGGTGATCTGTCACCTGGGTCACTTGTCCTTCTTTCTCCACTTGCCTGTCGCCCTGCTCTTGCCCTTAACATAAGCACGGGTAGCAGCGGTAGTAGATGTCAGCTTTCCTTCCAGTGCTCACTGACCTGTCCTCAGTTGCCTCGTTGTATTAACTGCAGTAGTTCCCTTCCTTCTTTCCTTCCTAAGACTCTGTCCAGAGTGGCTATCAGGAGCTTCTGTCGACTGATCTCATGCACGCTCTGAGAGTTACTTTCCACGTTCATAGGGAACACAGGAGCTTGTTCTGAGGTAACTGCTTCAGGTTCAGATGTAACTCTGACTAGGCTAGAGTGATTCCTTCCCACTCGTACTAGCCTCCACTTCAGAATAAGATGAGCTACAGGAGCTCTGTCAGATCTCAGTCTTATCTCCTCTCCCTCCAAGACTAGAACTTGAACTGCTCCTCTCTGTCCTGAGACAGGAACTAATCTGCACAGATCTCTCTACTGCTACGTCACACTAACTTAAATAGTCTAAGTTGCCCTCTGGTGGCAGTGTTGGAAATGTGTGATGTGAATGAATATCAGGCTTCACAATTACCTTATCTGTGCATTTTCCAGGAAACATGTGTACCAAGCGCAGCTGGGCCACACACGTGTGTGTGGTTAGGGCCCGGCTGAAATAAGCCCCTAGAATACCGACTTATTCGGTGAGGAGTTTGGTATGCTAGCTGGTCAGGGTTGGTGTCCTAGATACCCTAGATTACCGGCATAACCGGTGAAGAGTTTGATTGCCATATTCAGGGTCTGGCGTTCAGACGCCATAGATTGCGGGTGACTCCGCGAGGACATTAGCGCATGATCACGTTCGCTTAGCACTCACTGTGTACCTGGGTGCCTGACAGGACACAGAAGTTTGTCTCTGCGGTCTGTGACATAACAGGGTTCGCTTTCAACGCTAGACAGCGCCCTAGCGTGTTTATTTTGCGACTCAGTGGTGTTAAGTGAGTTCGCACACATCGCCATATAGCGCTGCGGCACTCCTTCTAGCGGCTCTGTGGAATAACAGATTTCGCACATATTGCCACAGCGCGTTACGGCATTTATTTTGGCGACTCTGCGGGATAACAGAGTTCACTTCTTGCGCCATTTTACTAGCAGCAGGCAACACCTGCACGGTGGACCCCGGGCTGCGAACGCACCTCTCCACATCAAATATTTGGTGCGTTCCGCAGACCCTAACACCCATTGACTTGAATGGGTGCATGTCATCTAATTTGTGGAACAAATTGCACCATGCAGCATTTTTTTCCACAGACAGATTTGGTCTGTGGAAAAAAATGCAGATCTGGAATGCCAGAGTGCTTTCAAAATGAAACATCAAATAGCACTTGTCCGAGTTATACGCCTATGTGAGTGAACCCCAAGGGTATGTGCACACAGCATATTTTTCGAACAGGTACTCTCTGTAATCCGTCTGTAAAAGTGCTCAATAAACATTAAAGAAGTTTTCACACAAACAAAGTTCATTGAAATCACTAGATCTTGAAATAATATTAATTTCCACAATTGGACGTGTATAAATAAAATGTTCGTGTGCTGAGATAATCTTATAAAAGTGCCCCTACTGTGTACTGTGTAATGGCTGTGTCTGACCTTGCATGAATTTGGTCTGATCATACCATATCTCCTGGGCAGGGGAGGAAGCAAAGAGAGTATACAGACACTACAGCACGGGATTGCTAATTATTTTTCTTTGATGGAAAAGAATCTTTAAAAACAAGCAGGGAAATGTTTCACCTCCCAAACAGAATCAGCTGTGATCCCCTGCTGTCCTGTCTGTATCCTATTTTGCTTCCTCCCTTGCCCAGGAGCTGTGGTATGATCATACCATGTTTCTGCACTGTCAGACACAGAAATTACACAGCAGGGGCACATTTATAAGATTACCTCAACTTATTATTATTCCAAGATCTATAGTTTGGTGAGCGAACTTCTAACTGGGCCCTACGAGGAATGGATAAATTATCTGGGAATGATTGGCTTGCAAAAAAAGAAGGCTAAGAGTAGACTTAACCCCTTCACCCCCAAGGGTGGTTTGCACGTTAATGACCGTGCCAATTTTTACAATTCTGATCACTGTCTTTTTATGAGGCTATAACTCTGGAATGCTTCAACGGATCTTCACGATTCTGAGACTGTTTTCTCGTGACATATTGTACTTCCTGATAGTGGTAAAATTTCTTCAATATAATTTGCAGTTATTATGAAAAAAATGGAAATATGGCGAAAATTTTGAAAATTTTGCAATTTTCAAAGTTTGAATTTTTATTCCCTTAAAACAGACAAATCTCACACAAAATAGTTACAAATTAACATTTCCCACATGTCTACTTTACATCAGCACAATTTTGAAACCAATTTTATTTTATTTTTTACGAAATTATAAGGGTTAAAAGTTGACCAGCGATTTCTCATTTTTACAACAAATTGTACAAAACCATTTTTTTTAGGGACCTCCTCACATTTTAAGTCACTTTGAGGGGTCTATATGGCAGAAAATACCCAAAATTTACACCATTCTAAAAACTGCACCCCTCAAGGTATTCAAAGCCACATTCAAGAAGTTTATTAACCCTTCAGGTGATTCACAGGAGCTGAAGAAACTTAGAAGTAAAAAATTAACATTTAACATTTTAGTCACAAAAATGATCTTTTACAAACAATTTTTTCATTTTAACAAGGGTAAAAGGAGAAAATGGACAGAAAAAGTTGTTGTGCAATTTCTCCTGAGTACGCCGATACCCCATATGTGGGGGAAAACCACTGACTGGGCGCATGGCAGGGCTTGGAAAGGAAGGAGTGCCGTTTGACTTTTTCAAACCAAAATTGGCGGGAATTGAGATTGGACGCCATGTCGCGTTTGGAGAGCCCCTGATGTGCCTAAACAGTGGAAACCCCCCACATGTGACACCATTTTGGAAACTAGATTCCCTAAGGAACTTATCTAGATCTGTTGTGAGCACTTTGAACCTTCAAGTGTTTCACACAAGTTTATAACGTAGAGCCGTAAAATTAAAAAATCATATTTTTTCCACAAAAATGATCTTTTCACCCCAATTTTTATTTTCCCAAGGGTAACAACACCTTCAAAGTTATTGTGCAATTTGTCCTGAGTACGCTGATACTCAATATGTGGGGGTAAACCACTGTTTTGGTGCATGGCAGAGCTCGGAAGGGAAGGAGCACAGTTTGACTTTTTCAACGCAGAATTGGCTGTATGCCATGTCGCGTTTGGAGAGCCCCTGATGTGCCTAAACAGTGGAAACCCCCCACAAGTGACACCATTTTGGAAACTAGACCCCTTAAGGAACTTATCTAGATCTGTTGGGAGCACGTTCAACCCCAAATGTTTCACTAAAGTTTATAATGCCTGGGTGTGAAAAAAAAATAATTCCACAAAAAATGATTTTTAGTCCCCAATTTTCCAATTTTTGATTTTTCACAAGGAAATTGGACCCCAAAAGTTGTTTTCCAATTTGTCCTGAGTACGTTGATACCCCATATGTGGGGGGAAAATACTGTTTGGGCGCACGGCAAGGCTCGGAAAGGAAGTAATGACATTTTGGAATGATGACTTTGATGGGTGTCATGTTCAGTTTGCAGAGTCCCTGATGTGCCTAAACAGGGGAAACCCCACACAAATGACACCATTTTGGAAACTAAGGAAATTATCTAGATCTGTGGTGAGCACTTTGAACCCCCAAGTGCTTCACACAAGTTTATAATGCCCGGGCATGAAAATAAAAAATCCTATTTTTTCCCACAAAAATGATCTTTTAGTCACTAATTTTTTTATTTTCCCAAGGGTAAGGGGAGAAATTGGACCCCTAAAGTTGTTGTCCAATTTGTTCTGAATATGCTGATACCCTATATGTGGGAGAAAACTACTGTGTTGGCGCACGTCAGTGCTCGGAATAGAAGTAGTGACGTTTAGTAATGCAGACTTTGATGGAATGGTCTGCGGGTGTCATGTCGCGTTTGGAGAGCCCCTGATGTGCTTAAACAGTGGAAACCCCTCACAAGTGACCCCATTTTGTAAACTAAACCCCCAAAGGAACTTATCTAGATGTGTGGTGAGCGCTTTGAACCCCGAGTGCTTCACAGAAGTTTATAATGCCCGGGCGTGACAATAAAAAAATCATATTTTTTCTACAAACATGATCTTTTAGTCCCCAGTTTTTTATATTCCCAAGGGTAACAGGAGAAATTGGACCCAAAAGTTGTTTTCCAATTTGTCCTGAGTACGCTGATACCCTATATGTGGGAGAAAACTACTGTATGGGCACACGTCGGGGCTCGGTAGTGAAGTAGTGACGTTTTGCATTGCAGACTTTGATGGAATGGTCTGCGGGTGTCATATAGTGTTTGGAGAGCCCCTGATGTGCCTAAACAGTGGAAACCCCTTACAAGTGACCCCATTTTGGAAACTAGACCCCCAAAGGAACTTATTTAGATGTGTGTTGAGAACTTTGAACCCCCAAGTGCTTCACAGAAGTTTATAACGTAGAGCCATAAAAATAATAAATCATATTTTTTCCACAAAAACGATATTTTCACCCCCAATTTTTTATTTTCCCAAGGGTAACAGAAGAAATTGGACCCCAAGAGTTATTGTGCAATTTGTCCTGAGTATGCTGATACCCCATATGTGGGGTAAACTACTGTTTGGGCGCGTGGCAGAGCTCAGAAGGGAAGGAGCACTGTTAGACTTTTTCAACGCCGAATTGGCTGGAATTGAGATCAGACGCCATGTCACATTTGGAGAGCCCCTGATGTGCCTAAACAGTGGAAACCCCCCAATTCTAACTCCAACCCTAACCCCAACACACCCCTAACACTAATCCCAACCCTAATCATAACCCTAACCACAAACCCAACCCTAACACACCCGTAACCCTAGTCCCAACCCTAACCCTAACTTTAGCCCCAACTCTAACCCTAACTTTAGCCCCAACCCTAACCCCAACTTTAGCCCCAACCCTAACCCTAACCCTAATGGGAAAATGGAAATAAATACATTTTTTAAATTGTATTATTTTTCCCTAACTAAGGAGGTGATAAAGGGGGGTTTCATTTACTATTTATAGCGGGTTTTTATGATTGGCAGCTGTCACACGCTAAAAGACGCTTTTTATTGCAAAAAGTAGTTTTTGCATCATCACATTTTGAGAGCTATAATTTTTCTATATTTTGGCCCACAGAGTCATATGAGGTCTTATTTTTTGTGGGACGAGGTGACGTTTTTAATTGGTACCATTTTTGGGCACATGACATTTTTTGATCGCTTTTTATTACGATTTTTGGGGGCAGAATGAACAAAAACCAGCAATTTATTAGTTTCTTTTGGGGAGGGCGTTTATACCATTCCGCGTGTGGTAAAATTGATAATGCATTTTTATTCTTCGGGTCAGTACGTTAACAGTGATACCTCATTTGTATTAATTTTTTAGGTTTTGGCGCTTTTGAACAACGAAAATGATTATATATAAAAAATAATTATTTTTGATTGGCTTTATTCTGCGAGCTATAACTTTTTTATTGTTTCGCTGATGATGCTGTATTGCAGCTTTTTTTTTGTGGGACAAGATGACGTTTTCAGCGGTACCATGTTTGTTTATATCCGTCTTTTTGATCGTGTGCTATTCCACTTTTTGTTCGGCGGTATGATGATAAATCATTGTTTTTTAGCCTTGTTTCTTTTTTTTAAGGGGTTCATTAAAGGAGTTAACTAATGGGACAGTTTTATAGTACGGGTCGTTACGGACGCGGCAATACTAAATATGTGTACTTTTGTTTGTTTTTTTACATTAAAGAGATGAATTTATTGGGATTATTTATTTAGGAATTTTTTTTAGAAATGTTTATTTTTATTTTTTTTTACATTTTTACTTTGTCCCAGGGTGGGACTTTACTGTGTAGGGTCAGATTGCTGGTGTGACAGTATGCACAGCACTCTGTCACACCAGCGATCGCACAGGCAGTGCTGCAGGCTTCCTCAGCGCCTGCTCTCAGCAGGCACTGAGGAAGCCTCCTCCCTGCAGGACCCGGCGGCCATCTTGGATCCAGGGTCCTGCAGTGAGGAGAGTCCCTCGGAACAGCGCGACACATCGCACTGTTCTGAGGGTCTCAGGGGAGCGCGCAGGGAGCCCCCTCCCTGCGCGATGCTTCCCTGTGCCCCCGGTACACCGCGATCATGTTTGAATGCGGTGTGCCAGGGGTTAATGTGCCGGGAGCGGTCCGTGACCGCTGCTGGCACATAGTGCCGGGTGTCAGCATTGATAATCAGCTGACACCCGGCTGCGATCAGCTGCGCTCCCCCCGGGAGCGCAGCTGATCGCATGGGACATACTATTCCGTCCCTGGGAATTAAGTACCAGGTCACATGGACGGAATAGTACGTCCCATGGAATTAAGGGGTTAATAGCTGTCTATAAATATCTGAAGGGCTGTCACAGTGTAGAGGGATCATCCCAATTCTCATTTGCACATAGAAACACGAGAAGCAATGGAATGAAACTGAAAGGGAGAATATACAGATTAGGAATTAGAAAAAACTTTTTGACAGTGAGAGTGATCAATGAGTGGAACAGGCTTCCACGAGAGGTGGTGAGTTCTCCTTCAATGGAAGTCTTCAAACAGAGGCTGGACAGACATCTGCCTGAGATGATTTAGTGAATCCTGCATTGAGCAGGGGGTTGGACACGATGACCCTGGAGGTCTATGATACAATGATTAAAATTAATTTGGTTTGTAGGACAAGCCCTTGAAAAAAACTGCACATATGCACAGCATTGTAAAAGCAATCTGCTGTGCACATGTTCATTCTTTTTTAATGTCTTTTTACTGTTCCACGTTTTTAAAGGTGTGAAGTTGATAAAAAGCACTCACCGCTCAATTCTTCAGGGCACTCACTAGTCGAAAAAAACAAAAGCCGGTGGCAAAGCCGACTACTACACAAGAAGAAAGACACACAAAGAAAATATGCTTCAAAAAGAAGTGACTCGGCTTTTTTCCTATAGCCTTTTCTGCTTGAGAAACTCATTGGGTATGTGGACATTTCATAAAGGTCACCAAGTGGTTAAGGTTTGCTTTGAGTTTGCTAGCATTATTAGCGAGAGTGACTGATAGAGGAATAATAGCCGATCTGAGGGCTAGAGAGGACCAAGTAGTCCCAGTCTCATAGTGTGGAAGAACTTATTAGGCTTGGCTGCCACTTATGTAGAAACACCAAATGCTCATGGGAATTGTCAGTTTTTCTATGGGGGCAGCATTTTCTAATATGCACGGCTAAAATTCATATGGCCCAAGCAGAGAGCCGAACAAACAAAATCTTCTCATTGCCATAGTAAAAAAAAAATTCTTACCAGAAACTGTGAAATCAATGGGTTTGGTGTCAGGTCCTAAATCTGAGTTCAGATGCAGAAAATATTTGTGTATATCAGAAAACGTAACTTCGGAGATGGTCACCATCACTTTGAAGTCTGTCCATTCAATGGAAATCTTTCCATCTTCTAGCTTCTTTGAAAGGAAATCACTTTGAAGAAATGTTTTATCATCTTCATTTTCTATTATGATGTCCTTAAGCTTGGCGTTCAGGTGACAAGTCATGGTCACGGATTCCCCACATAGACAAATCTCTTTACTGCAATTGACTTCAAGTGCTAGTAAAATGGAGAAGGAGGAGAAATGTTAATGTCCTAATTGTTAAAGGGTACCCATCTTGTTGAAGACACAGTCCAGTGTTATAGAGCTGTGTAGACTGATATATGTTTTTGTTCGAAAATTTAGTATAAATGGTAAAATCTATTCATTAAATATCTATGTATTCACAGTTTAAGAGTCCAGTGGGCGGTCCCACTCAGTGACTGACAGTCCATTGGACTCCTAAGCAAAGAATAATCAGAAGTTTAAATTAATGTACTATTTCTACTAAAACTTTACCAAAAAATAGATATAATTATATTTTCAGTGAATTTGGTGTTTGTAGAGTGCATGGTATTTTGATCATGATAGGTTCCCTTTAAGGTTCTACTACATAGAAGTCAGACAGTACTGTACTTTTGGGTTTACAGCAGCACAAACATTTACAAAATATCCTTACATGAGTAAGGATCTCATGTGCGTGCTCTTCATACCGATAGTTGATTTAGTAAGGGTCTCATGTCCAGATCTTTAGGGCACAAAGTACTAATGTCTTTACCAGAAGGATGAAAACTGTCTCTCTAATGCCCCCTATAAATGGATACGATACCCTGTAAGTCAATGTCCAAGATTTGGAAAAGCTATGTCAGAAATATTCACATGTAGACAGTTCAGTTTTTGGAGTTTCTGCTCCTCACCAGGACAGGGTTGAGTTCTGATTGGCTCTGTATCAATGCCTTCTGAAAAGTCAAACGCAGAATTACAGAATAACCCTGTATGGAAAGAGTTATGGAGTTTTCTTCATTCTGTTGAGGAGCAAAATTTCAACCTATACCTATAAAGTATGAAAATAGGACATTTAATTGGGCATGGTCATTTTTTTAAAAACACCTAAACAGTGCCTCTGCTCATCACAAATCCAACATGTCTCAAGAGTAGTGCTTCTTGAATGTGTCTATAAATGAAACAGACACTCCAGAAGAGACGTTCCAGATAGCAGCATCAGCATTTCTGGGGCTCCCAAAAAGCTATATCAGATCTACCTCATAATTAAATATGTCACCCTGCATAGGGTCCAATATTATAAAAAAAAAATTGCACCATTATTATCACATGCCCATGTATTGTTCCATGGTCTGATTATGCACCAGAAACAAAATTAATTCCCTTTAGACACCTGGCGCCACCACACGTAACCCCAACCTCGGCACCTTCTATAGCTGTTCGAGAAGCATACTTACTTTGACAAGATGCTCCATGGATGAGAATCAGTAGCACAAGTGATCTAGTTTTACGCCAAACCATTTCAGATGTTTGTTTTATTATTTGTAGACAAGGACCTACAAAGGGAACAAAAAAAACCCACAAAACATTTCAGTGATGCTGCACAGAACAAAATGTAAAGACTGGGTGTAGACTTGAACAATGGGTGAATAGTAGTGATGGTATTACCACCCACCTAACAATACTTACATACTGAGCTTAGAGGGGGCCCACTGGGATCAGGGTAAATAGGTAAGAGGGTACATAGAGATAAGGGAACACACCTGAGTAAAAAATTGTCTAAGGCCTCTTTCACACATCCGTCTTTTTGTATCAGGCATGATCTGGCGTGTTGGTAAAAAAACGGATCCGGTACCGGATGCGTTTTTTTACCATTGACTTTCATTAGCGCCGGATCGTGCCTGATGTCATTGCGTTGTCTCCGTTTTTGTCCGGATCCGGCGGAAATGTACAATCCGGCGGCCGGACAAAATGGAGCATGTAACTTTTTTTTTTTTTGCCGGAGCCGCCTGATGTGCCTGAAGCGGCGCATCAGGCGGCCGTAAACAATAGAAGTCAATGGAACCGGATCAGACTTTTGTGCAATCCGGCAAAAGTCTGATCCGGATTCTGGAAATCAAGGTCTAACTACTACTACTACTACTACTTACTACTACTACTACTACTACTACTACTACTACATTTACTACTACTACCACTACTACTACTACAATTTTCCAGTGTCTCCAGGCATCAGAAACCCTCTTTTTCTGGGTTGAAAAGTTCAGGTCGGATCCAGCAAAAAAACGGATCCGTTGCATCAGTTTTTTTGTTTCAGCGCCGGATCCGTCCCTTCAGGTGTTCGACGGATCATGCCTGATACAAAAAGACGGATGTGTGAAAGAGGCCTACACCAGCAGAATAGTGAGTGCAGCTCTGGAGTATAATACAGGAGGTAACTCAGGATCAGTACAGGATCAGTAATGTAATGTATGGACACAGTGACTGCACCAGCAGAATAGTGACTGCAGCTCTGGAGTATAATACAGGATGTAACTCAGGATCAGTACAGGATAAGTGATGTAATGTATGTACACAGTGACTACACCAGCAGAATAGTGAGTGCAGCTCTGGAGTATAATACAGGATGTAACTCAGGATCAGTACAGGATAAGTAATGTAATGTATGTACACAGTGACTGCACCAGCAGAATAGTGAGTGCAGCTCTGGAGTATAATACAGGATGTAACTCAGGATCAGTACAGGATAAGTGATGTAATGTATGTACACAGTGACTGCACCAGCAGAATAGTGAGTGCAGCTCTGGAGTATAATACAGGATGTAACTCAGGATCAGTACAGGATAAGTAATGTAATGTATGTACACAGTGACTGCACCAGCAGAATAGTGAGTACAGCTCTGGAGTATAATACAGGAGGTAACTCAGGATCAGTACAGGATAAGTAATGTAATGTATGTACACAGTGACTGCACCAGCAGAATAGTGAGTGCAGCTCTGGGGTATAATACAGGATGTAACTCAGGATCAGTACAGGATAAGTAATGTAATGTATGTACACAGTGACTGCGCCAGCAGAATAGTGAGTGCAGCTCTGGAGAATAATACAGGATATAACTCAGGATCAGTACAGGATAAGTAATGTAATGTATGTACACAGTGACTGCACCAGCAGAATAGTGAGTGCAGCTCTCGACCATCCCACAGGAAGGGGCGGAGCTTGCCGTGCAGTCTGACTGTGGTGCCTGGAGACAGCTTCTGGGAAGAGAGGTTACTTTTCCATCCAGGACTTTTTGTCTGCCTCCTTCCCAAGAAAGAAGGCTCATTTTGGGACTGGCCTCCGGGGCTGGGCCCCCGTCTCCCACCTCCCGGTCCAAGCCGGCGAGGGGTGGGAGGACTCCCAATCCGGCTAGGGTCACAAGATCTGGCCAAGGATCCAGTATGAAGACCCGCAGTACCCCGAGGCCATGACCGCGGCGGCTCCTTCCCCCGGAGGTAGGCCGAGTATGAGCAGGGGTGCTGCAGCGGGACCCCTTAAGTGGGGCACCAAGGCGGCGAAGGAAACCACCGTGGTTTATGGTTCCCGTGTCCATGCGCACCTCTATGAGTATGAGGACGCCTCAAGGAAGCTAAGATCCCTCTGGGGGGAGTTGAGGGTAGCTAAGGAGAGGTCCAACAGGGCCTCCGGCAATAAGAAGGCCGAGCTATCCGCCGCGGTCAGGAAAATACAGAAAGCCATAGAAGACCTGGCAAGCCGGAGGTGCGAGATCCTGGCCGGCAGCGTGCCCTTCCGTGAAAAGCTGGAGAATGACGACCGGTTCAGAGCCATGGCCGGAGGGGCTCCAGAGGGGTCACGGAGCCCCGGCCAGGCGGTGGAGGAGGAGGAATGCGAGGAGGAGGTCGTGCCCTACCCACCGCCTGGTGGCCTGGTAAGAGATCTCCAGGCGTCGCACAGCGGGATAGCCCCGAGCAAGTGGCTCTCCCGCCAGATTCTGGCTCTTCAGAGGGCAGCGGGTGCGAGGGGGAGGATGAGGATGGTGGTAGTAGTAGCAGTGAGGGGGGCTGCCTCGTCATGCAGCAGATCCGGCAGATCGAGTCCCCAGTCCGGTTTAACCAGCTGAGGTTCGGGGATGAGATCTGCGATGACGAGGCAACCAGGAGGGGACGAAGAGAAAAGCTAAGAAGAAGGTAAAAAAAACAGCTGTTGTCCAGAAGTTTGTGTATGTCCCCCTCTCTGGGGCCCCCCAGTCCCGCTGTGCGGCACCCGCTACCCACCCCGGCTCGGGCTCTGTTGTGGGTCTGCAGCAAGGGAGCGGGGAGATTACAGGCCATGACACGCAGGGCGCCGCCTCTGTTTGTGGTAACGGAGGGGGTAGTGGTGTGTCTGATATGGAGCGCGGCCCAGTGGTGGGCAAGAGAGTGTCAGCCGGTACCGCATCTCCAGCGGTGAGCGCTGTGGTGTCTGGGTCCCCCACTTACGGATCCGTTACTGGATCGCTTCTGGGGGCACAGGCACCCAGTAAAGTGAAGGGGCGGGGCCTGCGGCTCCGGCAGAGCCGGCTCATAAGAAACAACTGGTGGGGTCAGCTCCCCTGGCGGGGTCGCCGGTGAAGTCTGGGCTGGGGGCCCCGCCGCCGGTGCACACTGAGGGGGAGTGGCCTAGCCTGGGGCCGGCCGCCGGAGTTGCTGTGCCCAAGCTGTTTGTGGCCCAGGGTGTGGTGGTTGGGGGCGCTGTCCTGCTGCGGCCAGTCTCGGGGTGTGTGGCCTCCTTGGCACCCGCCGCCCATGTGGGTGCAGCTTCTGATCTCTGTGCTGTGAAGCTGGAGGCTGGGGGCGTGGCTTCCCAGCAAAAGGAAAAAAAAATGGTAAAGATCAGCAGTGAAGCAGAAACTGCAGCTGCAGCAGACAGCAGCAAGGGTGCATGCCTGGCAGGGTCTTCTGAGTCTGGGGGCTTACCTGTGGTGGGGGCGCCGGCGACAAGCCGGGATGGAGCTGGAGGCAGGACTGCTCCTGGCTTGGTCTCTGCCAGTGGGAGAGAAGGCAGCTCTGTGCAGGCTGTGGAGGCAGTGCTGCTGAAGCCCAATGGCAGAACAGATCTTAAAGGGCCAGCAGCACGGTGTGGACAGACCCCCCGGCAGGGAAGAGGCCACCAGTAGGTGGCGGTAGCAGTGTGGAAACGGTAAAATCTATAAGTTCCCAAAAAGTGAGGCAAAATATTGACCCCAGTGTGCATGTGAGTGAGAGTGGGGTGACTGATGGAGTGGATGAGGAGGGTGTGGGTATGGAAGTGTCTGCGGTTGAGGATGCAGGTGGCAGTGTGTCTAAAGGGTATGCCACTAAAATATCGCTAACGGGATCGCTAAAAACGTCACTATTTAGCGATCGTTAGCGAATTGTTCAGTGCGGCACTTCCAGCGACGAGCTTCTCTGTGTATCTCGCTCGTCGCTGGAATCGCTCCGGACCTATTTCATCGCTGGGTCCCGCTGGGTAAGTTCTTATCGCTGTGTGGCACCTTTTCTTAGCGATTTAGGGTACTTTTGTACCGCTAAAGTCGTTAAGAAGATCGCATAACGGCGATAGCGTCGTTAACATATCGCTAAATGCGGCAGCATTTAGCGATATAGAAACAATCCGCTAGCGATCTCATTAGTATGCAACGCTAACGAGATCGCTAGCGGATTGCTTAGTGTGGCAGTACCTTAAAGTGGCAAGTGTGAATGGGGTGTCTGAGGGTACTGGAAGGAGGGGCCAATCCATCTGCCCCCCAGCCGCGGTCCTCTGAGTTATTCGGGGGTGGGGCTGGAGCTCAGGGTCTGGTCAGGGTTTCCTCGCTCTGGACCTCAAGGATGGCGTCTTGCGGCGCTGTTTTCTGGAGGCCCTCAAAAAGGGAGAACGGACGATCAATGTAGAGGCAAAGAGGTGGACTTGGCCTTTTGCTGGATAGATACGGCCTGGCTGCCTTCCAAGATAAAGGGAGGGGGAAACGGTTTGGTCCCTCCGACAGCTGGGCAGGGGTGGCAGGCGGAATGTGGTCCGTCTTCGGTGGAGGGCAGTGAAGCGTGCCGCCAATAGCGAGGGTTGTGGAGCTCCCCTGAAGATGGACTTCAGGGCGACGGACATCTTTGCCCTGATTCATCCGTTTGGCACCTCCTTCTTCGATGTCAGTTTTGTTCGGCCAGAGGGCTAGAGCTTTATGGTCGAATTTCGAACTGGCAAAGGGGGAACCGGCTGGTGAGACTTTGCCGTACAGGGGTGTCTCGCCAAAATAGTGTAAAGAGGTGACGTTCTGACAGTACGAGTCACTCTCTGGGTCGCATCATGACGTGGCTTCGTTATGGGGAAGTCACGGACGTCCCTAAGAAAAATAGGGACGAGTTTGGAATTTGGTCAGGGGGCTGGACCTTCATGGTAAAGTTGAAGGTTTCAGGAGGTACGGTCACCCACATCCCCTCCTCAGCATTTCTGGGGAGGGACAGAATCCAGATCTTCTACCAGGGGCAACCGAAGGTCTGCCACAGGTGCGGTGATCCCCGCCACTTCAGCGCAGGCTGCAAGGTGCAGAAGTGTGCCTTGTGTGGCGGGGTAGGTCATCTTGCCGCTGCCTGTGGTGACATTAGGTGTCACCTGTGTGGTGACCTAGGTCACCCGTATAGCCGCTGCCCCCGCTCCTTTTCCGGCACCATCTCTGGCCCAGCGAGGGGGAGCCATGGGGGGGTCCCCGGTGGTACAACTTCTGCTGGGGCTGGGGGTGGAGGCGTGAGGGGAGCTGAGGGGTAAGTGAGGAAAGGCGAGGCTGGTACATCTGCCCACCAGTGGCAACAGGTGAGGCACCGTAAGGGCAGGGGGCAGGATAAGCCTCAGGCAACTGGGGTGATGACTGCCCCCACCCTGGAGGCGGCAGCCGAAGCCTCTGAGGCCCTGGGGGAGAAGGCGGTGAGCGAGGAGATCCGGAGGTTGGAGAGGGAGGTGGCTGCTTCTGATAACTCTTCCCAGTATGAAAGTGTGGATGAAGAGGTGGTGGAGCAGCCTAAAAAAACGGGTGACAATCGTATCGGTAAGAGGCGGAAGAAGAAGAAGAACAGGGAAAAAAAAATCTAATGCCCCCCTGACCGCTAGGGTGCCTACGGAAGGGCTCACCAGCTCACCTCTGATCCCCCTCTCCAATCGGTTCCAAGCCCTCGATGACTCTGCTGTGTCGGAGGTCGGGGGTGAGGGGCCGGACGCAACATCTGGGGTGCCTTCAGGGAGTGGCGAGGTCCGTCCTCCGGGGGATTCACACTCCTCTGGCGGGGGGACTACCTCGGGGTCCAGGGGCGAGGAATCTAGTGCTGGGAAGGAGGTGTCCACTGCTGTTAAAGAAGATATGGACACCTCGGTGTCTTTAAAAAGGAGGGGTGAGTCGGGCTCCTCCTCAGAGGGGGAGAGGAAATCTGGGGGTACGGTTAAAAAACAGGCCGTCTAACTCAATCACCCATGATGGCGGAACCTACCCCGTTGACTCTGGCGTCGATTAATGTCGCCAGCATAAAGTCGGATACGGCTAGATTTATGGCCTTTGATTTTTTCACCCGGGTTGAGGCTGATATTTTATTTTTGCAGGAGATCAGACTAATGGACCTGGGGTCCATCCACAAAGCAAAGAGGGAATGGAGGAGTGGGCCCTCATACTGGTCTCTTGCGGCCGAGCCGTATAGCGGGGTAGCGGTCCTTTTTAAGACCGCGGAGGTGGAATGCAGACGGGTGATCGAGGTAGAAATGGGGAGATGTTTGGTCCTTGACGTCTTCATGAGGGGACAGGAGCTTCGGCTCATCAATATCTGTGGCCCACAATCTAAGTGGGACCGTAAATGTCTCTTCCTGAGGATCAAGCCCTATCTTTTTACAAGCCGGCAGGTGGTCTTCGGTGGGGAATTTTAATGCTATAACCAGACTCCGTGATAGGGGAGGCCCCGGAGACCGGCTGACTTATGACAGCGTAGCCTTGAATAGCATAGTAAGTGAAGCTCGCCTGGTGGATGTCCACATCCGGCACACCCCAGGTCACGAGGGTTTCACCTTTTATAGAGGTAGCTGTAGGCCTAGGATAGATTTTAGGTTTTTTTTTAAAGGAGGAAGCCGTCTCTTCTGCAGTGTCCGCTGTTGAGGTGGAGTTCTCCGATCACTGTTTAATTTTCTTTACTTTGAATGTTACAGAGACTCCCCGGATGGGGAGAGGCCTATGGAAGCTGAATTCATCCCTTCTGGAAGAAGCGGAAGTAAGACAGTCCTTTGAGGAATTTCTTCAGAGCCAGGTACCTCTCTTGGGTCTTTGTAACAGTAAGTTTGAGTGGTGGGAGATCTTCAAAAGAAGGGTCGCAAGGTTCTACCGTCAGCTCTCGAGCCTCAGGGGCCTGAACAGGTACCGCCTGTATCAGCAGCTGGGGAGGAAACTCGAGCAGCTCGTCTCGACTGGAGGGGACCGAGAGGAAATCTCCAGGGTGAAGACCTTGCTCAAGGGGTGCCAGTACGATAGGCACACATCCTTGGTTTTTGAGAGGGATTTCGGGAGGTACCGCTCGCCTGACCCTTACAGAAACTGCAGGTTGTCAGTGAATTGTAAGATGGTGACAGGACTGATCGACAGTACGGGGTCCCTGAACAGATCCAAATCAGGGATCCTGGAGGTGGTCAGATCCTTCTACTCGCACCTCTTGGGGAGGAGGGATCCTGATCGGGATGAGATGTCGGCTTTCCTTCCTGAAACCATCCCTGAGCCAGGGGATGACCCCTCTATTCATGTTTTGGCAGAAGCAATCAGGGAAGAGGAAGTGAGACGCGCGATTGATGGGCTCCGGCCCAAAAAGTCGCCCGGTCCGGATGGCTTAACATCAGAGTTCTATAAGACTTTTCGGGACTCTTTGGTCCCCCTCTTGACTGAGGTGTTTAATGAGTGCCTCTCCTCGGACACTCTGCCCTGTTCAATGAGGAAGTCAGCCCTGATTATCCTGTCAAAGGGTAAAGACTCGTCCCGTATTGAGAATTGGCGTCCCATGGCGCTTCTCAATACGGACCGAAAGGTTCTGGCAAAGGTGCTTTTTAACCGGCTGGTGAAGTTTGCACCCCGGCTCCTTTCGGGGGCTCAGCACTGCTCTGTTCCAGGCCGCAGTACATTTAGTGCTGTGCTCGGTGTCCGGGAGGCAGTGGAGCAGGGCAGGGCAGGTCACTGGAAGGGGTACTTGCTGTCCTTAGACCAGGCAAAGGCCTTTGACCGGGTTAACCATGAGTACCTCTGGTCCTCCTTCTGAGGTATGGTCTGCCTGGGAGGTTTGTTGATTGGTTGAGAGTTTTATACAATGGGGCAGAGACTTTTCCGCTCGTGAACGGTTGGGTCGGACACCCTTTTGAGGTGAGGTCTGGTGTCCGCCAGGGCTGTCCTCTGAGCCCACTGTTATACGTGTTCGCGATCGACCCCCTTTTAAGGAGGGTGGAGCGCGGACCGTTGGTGGGAGTCGGGATGGACCGGGCGGAGCCAGAGGCCGCCTTGAGGGTAGTGGCGTACGCTGACGACGTTTCCCTTTTTGTATCCTCGAGAGAGGAGGCGGATTGGGTGATGTCTGAGGTTGAACGCTACTCGGTGGCATCCGGGTCCATGATCAACCGGGACAAGTGTGAGAGTCTCTGGCTGGGAGGGGAGATCCAAGCTTTGATCTCCCGGACACCCTTCCAGGGCCTCAGGCCACAGCAAAAATATTAGGCATCAGTTTCGGCCCGGGGACTATCCCCAGCAAAACTGGGAGGGCAGACTTAAGATTGCCGCCCAGAAGGTGGATCAGTGGAAGGGTTGGTCCTTGACCCTAAGGGAAAGGGTTAGTCTTGCCAAGGGCTATTTGCTTCCTTTGCTAATATATCTGGGCAGCGTCTGCATCTTGCCAGAGCCTCTTTGGACACAGGTCTACAGCCTGTTTTTCCAATTATTATGGGAAATAGGCTGAACCTAATCAAGAGGGAGGTCACGTACCGCACGAGGAGACTAGGAGGGTTGGGTATGGTCAACCCAGTGGTGTTTCTAGTAAACACCTTTCTTAAGGCAAACATCGCCAACCTCTGGTCTCAGAGGGCTTCTCCGTGGGTATTCTCCTGTAGGGGGTGGTTTCGGCCTTTCTTCCAGGAATGGGAGACAGGAGGGCAGGTGAATGACCTTCGTACACCTCATGGGCATCTTCCGGCTTACGTTACCCCGGTTCTGAAGGTGATCCGTTGGTGGGGTCTGGGAGTGTGGGAGATCAGGATCATGTCAAGAAGGTTTCTTGACAATAGGGTCCTATTGACCCACTTTCAGAAGCCCCTGGCGCTCAGGGATTGCCCAAGCCGGGATCTGGAGGTGGGGCTCAGGTTATTGAACTCTAAGCGGATCCCCTTGAAGTTTTGGGACTTGGCTTGGCGCTGCTTCCATGGGAAGCTGTATGTGAGGGACAACTTGAAGTTCAGGAGCTCTGATGACCGGGATTGTCCCCGCGAGGAGTGTGGTGGCATGCTTGAAAGCATGGAGCACTTCCTGCTTCGGTGTCCCTTTAATACAGAGGTCTACAGCAGGGTGGGTGCTTCCATTGGCTGGCCCAGGCTGGCAGGCCTCTCCTATGCGGAGTGGGCCTATGGGGCATTCAGGTCCCTTGGTGGCCGAGATCGGGCACTGTTTTCTTAGTTAGTTTAGTAACTAGGTTCTGCACGTGGAATGCACGGTGTCTAGTGTCTACTCAGCGGAAAATCCTCCCCAGAGAAGAAGTGATTAGGAACATCCTGGGTGACCTGGCAAAAGTGCGCTCCCTGGAATTTGAGAGGCTGGGTGCAGGGAGGGCCTCTCTCCTATGGAGGGGATTCTCCTTTAATGTGCCCTAGGGAGAGTTAGGTTCTGTGTGCCTGTGATAGGGTTGAGGTAGTTTTTTTTTTTTTTTTTCTTCCCTTTTATCTTTATTTTGTAGGGTCAGATAGATGTGTAGGGACAGGGAGGGACAGATAGGGACAGTCTTTAGGGACAGGTAGTTGGTATTAGGTTGGTAGTGAGGGTCAGTGAGGGACAGGTAGGGGCAGGTAGGGAGAGGTTGGTAGGGCTATAGGGACAGGATTTTCTCTTTTGTGTTGTTAGGGAGGGTCAGAGTGATGTGCGGTAGATTAGGGTGAGAGCCTCTATGGTCTCCAGTTCCTGGTGATGGGCTGCAACCCTCACTCATAGATTTTTGTTTTGTAATTGGTAACCCGGGTATAGGGCTTGCAAGCATTGAACTTGGGCCTGTTCTTTGGTCATGGTTAAGGTGTGTAGTGGTTATTATTGATAGGTGTTATTATTGATATATGTTATAAGGTTGTGTATATATATATAATGTTGTATGTGTACTATAATGCTTGTAGGGGGATTTAGTTTAGGTGGGGTGGGGGGTTTCTTGGGGGGGAGGGTGGATGGGTTTTGGAGAATGGACGTCCGGCAGGATGCCATGAAGATTTGCGGTGTAAGAAAGGCCACAAACTTTCGTGGGACCTGGTGTGATAGGCCACAAACTTTCGTGGGACCTTTGGGGAATGGTGGTGGTTTAGTTTAGGAAAAAATATAAAAAAAAAAAAATTATAAAAAAATAAAATAAAATAAAAAATATGTATATATATGTATAGTATATGTGTATATATATGTATATGAAGATGTATCATTAATTTTGGCCAGGTGGCCTATTTACTTTCTTTAGGGCAGTTGGCTGAATTTTGTTTTCCTGGAGGTGAATGCATGGGTATGAGTGTATGAGGAAAAAAAAAAAAAAAAAGGATATAGGTTAAGGTCTCTTCCCTTGCCGGGGGTGTTAATGAAATGGAGGAACGATTTGTTTCTATATACCTGTTGGACATTGGATTTTTTGGGTTTATGGATAATGTTTTCTTTTATTGAGTTTGTAAATTTTGTCTATGTTTTGCCTGTAAGTTTAGTTTTGTATTTTTATAATAAAAGAGATACAGGATGTAACTCAGGATTAGTACAGGATAAGTAATGTAATGTATGCACGCAGTGACTGCACCAGCAGAATAGTGAGTGCAGCTCTGGTGTATACTACAGGATGTAACTCAGGATCAGTACAGGATAAGTAATGTAATGTATGTACACAGTGACTGCACCAGCGGAATAGTGAGTGCAGCTCTGGGGTATAATACAGGATGTAACTCAGGATCAGTACAGGATCAGTAATGTAATGTATGTACACAGTGACTGCACCAGCAGAATAGTGACTACAGCTCTGGGGTATAATACAGGATGTAACGCAGGATCAGTGCAGGATCAGTAATGTAATGTATGTACACAGTGACTCCACCAGCAGAATAGTGAGTGCAGCTCTGGAGTATAATACAGGATGTAACTCAGGATCAGTACAGGATGAGTAATGTAATGTATGTACACAGTGACTGCACCAGCAGAATAGTGAGTGCAGCTCTGGAGTATAATACAGGATGTAACTCAGGATCAGTACAGGATAAGTAATATAATGTATGTACACAGTGACTGCACCAGCAGAATAGTGAGTGCAGCTCTGGAGTATAATACAGGAGGTAACTCAGGATCAGTACAGGATAAGTAATGTAATGTATGTACACAGTGACTGCACCAGCAGAATAGTGAGTGAAGCTCTGGAGTATAATACAGGATGTAACTCAGGATCAGTACAGGATAAGTAATGTAATGTATGTACACAGTGACTGCACCAGCAGAATAGTGAGTGAAGCTCTGGAGTATAATACAGGAGGTAACTCAGGATCAGTACAGGATAAGTAATGTAATGTATGTACACAGTGACTGCACCAGCAGAATAGTGAGTGAAGCTCTGGAGTATAATACAGGATGTAACTCAGGATCAGTACAGATAAGTAATGTAATGTATGTATGTTGTGACCCGCACCACAATTGTGGGTTACCAGAGCAATGGGGTACTCAGAACCGAGCCCATGGAAGTCTATGGGTTGTCACAGGTAGCGGTGGCTCGGTCTGTGGCCCTGGCGGTCAGGCGTATGTTGGGGGTATATTTACAAGGGATAGGTGTATAACAGTTCGTGACGCCACCTGTAGTTCTCTGATCACTAAGACCAGCGCTGCTGTAGATCTCTGAGGGGATGGTGTGGCAGCTAGGTGTCGGTCCCCTACAGGTGGGACTGGTCCCTCAAAGTCTATGGAATAAATGATGTCGGGTGCAGATAAATAAATCAGTCTCACACCATCCAGCGTCTTTCCATACCTTTTACTTGTCAGATGTTTAGGCAGGTCCCAGGGAGGCTGGTCGGGTGGAGGATGTGCTTTGAGATAACAGCTGAACAGGTTAGAGGCCTCCTTTACTTTCCAATATGATGAGTCCAACTAGCATAAAGCTTAGTTCACTCCAAGAACTCCAGCTAACTCCTCAGCTGTACTGCCCGGTCAGTTTTGTGGTCGGAGTCTTCCTTTGAGAGAGCTGAGTTCCTACTGTTGTCCTGCATCGACTCAAGGTTCCCACTCTCCCTGACCCCAGTTACGTACCGACACTCCAAGGGCTGCTTTCTGTGACCTAAGGTCCAGTAAGACTCTGGTTTTTCTACCACTACGCCTGAAGCTGTAGTGACACTTCGGTCCCCAGTGACCGGTGAACAATGTGCAGGATAGTCCAATCCTTAAGGCACTGCTATAACTTCTTCCACTGCGCCCTTCGCCCTGTTCGCGCTTGTAGCATAAGCACTCCACACTTCCTAGGGTAATACAAGCTAATTCCTTTCTTGCTTCTTCCTTGGAGCTCGCTAACAGGTGCTCAGTATTCTTCTAGTTCAGGAGCACGTCGACTGAACTTCACTGTCCTTGGGACAGGCGACTGAAGTCTCTGCTGCTAACTCTTCTTCTTCCTCAATTGTCTCTGTCTTCTGGTTAGGCACAGTTCTGACTAGGCTAAGGTGAACTGGCTCACCCTTACTAGCCTCCACTTTAAGAACTGCTGACAGGATCTGGCTGAACTTCTTCCTCCCTCCACGTCCAGGCTGGACTGACTGACTCCTCTGTCCGAGGACAGGAAACAGACTGACTGGCTACATACCCTATGGGTGTGTCCAAGTGTGTGATGGAGTGAATGTTTATTGAGCATTAAACTGTTACCTCTCCGCACATCCTCCAGGGTACTGTGTGTGCCTTCACACCAGGGCTACACATTCCCCCATGGTAAAATACAGCACTCCCGGGCTGTGAAATACAAGAAGACATTTTATTTTTCATTAACAATAAACATTAAACTCTTCCCATCCGGGAGGTAAGAATTTCTTAAACGTTGCATTCAAACATTAGACATAGAAAAATACAAAACATACTTTCCATAAGTATATCATATCAACAATATTCTTGTGAAGGACCCGCACCAAACCTTCAACGTAGGTCCTGGGTGGGCTGCAGGACATCTGGCTGCAGACCTCACGCAGTGCCACACCACACGGGTTTTATATTCAGAGGTAATAATTGTGGTTTCATGTAAAACCAATATAATGCACCGAAGCGCAACTATGTACAAAGATAAGTTCTGGGCTGGCACAGTCCTCAGCCTCAAAGTCCATGACATAATAAAAGGACACATATATATTCTTCTCACTTCAATATTTACATTATATATCTATATATATACTTGTTTTAACTTTAAATTCACCTTACCCAACCAGGGTTTTTGATGCAAAATTATGCACTCAACTTTTTCAAATTTTCATTCTGGTACCCAGCCGGGCATTCTACTCATTATATATAAAACTATGTAAACCCTATACATAGCAATAAAGTGCAAAACAGCAATTATTTCTTTTATCAAACTTTTTACATCTTCTTAGCTGCGGTAAACCCTGTCTGGGTCCTACCGTTCTTCACATTTCTTGATAACTTCAGTTACACTTTCCATCCCGGGGCTGGAACAATGCGATGCTCTTTAGAGCACATGACAAATAGGTCGTGACCTGCTATCCAAGTCTGAGTAGCGACTGTTTTCATCCTCACTACGGTCCCATCAGGTGACTCCATCATGTAGGACGCAAGCGGTATCTCCGAAGGTGTCGCTGTTGGTGCCGCTATATCCGGCGGTGCAAATTGCGATTTGGAATGAGTCGTGGCTTGTGTCTTGGTACGAGGCACTGGCAGAGTAGAATATGCAGGGGGCGCTTCCAACTGTGACGTACGTTCATGGGGCGATGCCGGGGCACGGCCTGGTGCAGCGGGAGCTCGGGACTGTGACGCGCTGGCAATGGTGACGTTACCTGCGTCGGGGACGGGGTCTCTGACGACTGCGACATTTAAGGCATACCATCCTTTCATACCCCAATGCCGTGTATAGGTTACTATGTCCCCATTGATTAGGTCCCTCCCGGGATGGCCGATGGGCAGGTGGGATTCTACGTCCCTGCGACTGACAAAGACCCCTGGGTAGAGGCCCGGTTCTCTAATGAAGCCCCAGCCCTTCCGGAGCTGGAACTCTGTCACACACCCCTGCCGCCGCGGTTCCCTTAGAGTACCTTTTTCCCGGCGGACACTTTCCTTATCCGCAATCAGCTGCTCGTACTGCCGCTGCCGGTTCCGCTGTACTTCCCGCTCTTCCTCCTGCCGGCGTCGCTGTTCCTCTTCGCGACGCTGCCACTCACGTTCCCACTGGGCGGCGTAGGCGACGTCATCCAGGCGCGCCATCTCATCCCAGTCGACGTCTGGTAATGATGGACAGGACCCCTCCGGTGTCCCTACCGGGGATCGATCATCTGCTGCGGCCTCCTGGCCGGGCGGCGTTCCGGAACTGGCGATACCTCCTCAACCTCCTTCGCTTCCACCGCTCCATCGGTAGGATCAGGGTCGGTCCTTTTGGGGTAGCCTCCGGTTGCTCCTTAGCCTTGGGCAGCAGAAGTTTTGGTAATTCAAATCGTGGAGGGTCGTCGAGGGGAGAGAACACCGCGTCCCACAGCCGCCGCTGTATCTGGTTACGCCGGCGTTTCTCAATCTCCTCCTCGCCAGGTCGTTGCAGGATCATCTTCTTTAACCTTGCATTTTCCTCTCCAATCTCCAGCAAGGCTTGCTGCAGGTGCAGGACCACAGATGGTTCTGGTTCTAGTGGCAGCTTGGCTGGGGAACGGGGCCTGCCTTCCACCGCTTCCCCGCTCGGCTGCACACGTCCTGCCTCCATCATGTTCCAGAACACTCTCTCTTCTTCTACCAGAGCCGTCCGGTCTCTTCCGTGGAGGCGGGGTTTGCGTCTCCTCCTCTTCGCAGGGAAGGTGAAGAGGAGGCGGACCTCCTTTGCTGTAGGCAGGATCGCATATTGTAATAGCACTTTGAGAGGGCAGGCATTCTCTTCGCGCCACAGGGGGGCACACGCCCACGAATCCACGCCCACCTTCTTCTCCAGCGCCTGAGGGCGCGAATTTGGCAGCAAAATGGCGGATTTTAGCGCCAAAAATAGCAAACAGTCCTTTTTCACAAAAACACCTCCACAGGCACACAGGGCTCGCAATTTTGCGAGTTTCGCATCCTGTTCGTGACGCCAAGTTTTTGTTGTGACCCGCACCACAATTGTGGGTTACCAGAGCAATGGGGTACTCAGAACCGAGCCCATGGAAGTCTATGGGGTTGTCACAGGTAGCGGTGGCTCGGTCTGTGGCCCTGGCGGTCAGGCGTATGTTGGGGGGTATATTACAAGGGATAGGTGTATAACAGTTCGTGACGCCACCTGTAGTTCTCTGATCACTAAGACCAGCGCTGCTGTAGATCTCTGAGGGGATGGTGTGGCAGCTAGGTGTCGGGTCCCCTACAGGTGGGACTGGTCCCTCAAAGTCTATGGAATAAATGATGTCGAGTGCAGATAAATAAATCAGTCTCACACCATCCAGCGTCTTTCCATACCTTTTACTTGTCAGATGTTTAGGCAGGTCCCAGGGAGGCTGGTCGGGTGGAGGATGTGCTTTGAGATAACAGCTGAACAGGTTAGAGGCCTCCTTTACTTTCCAATATGATGAGTCCAACTAGCATAAAGCTTAGTTCACTCCAAGAACTCCAGCTAACTCCTCAGCTGTACTGCCCGGTCAGTTTTGTGGTCGGAGTCTTCCTTTGAGAGAGCTGAGTTCCTACTGTTGTCCTGCATCGACTCAAGGTTCCCACTCTCCCTGACCCCAGTTACGTACCGACACTCCAAGGGCTGCTTTCTGTGACCTAAGGTCCAGTAAGACTCTGGTTTTTTCTACCACTATGCCTGAAGCTGTAGTGACACTTCGGTCCCCAGTGACCGGTGAACAATGTGCAGGATAGTCCAATCCTTAAGGCACTGCTATAACTTCTTCCACTGCGCCCTTCGCCCTGTTCGCGCTTGTAGCATAAGCACTCCACACTTCCTAGGGTAATACAAGCTAATTCCTTTCTTGCTTCTTCCTTGGAGCTCGCTAACAGGTGCTCAGTATTCTTCTAGTTCAGGAGCACGTCGACTGAACTTCACTGTCCTTGGGACAGGCGACTGAAGTCTCTGCTGCTAACTCTTCTTTCTTCCTCAATTGTCTCTGTCTTCTGGTTAGGCACAGTTCTGACTAGGCTAAGGTGAACTGGCTCACCCTTACTAGCCTCCACTTTAAGAACTGCTGACAGGATCTGGCTGAACTTCTTCCTCCCTCCACGTCCAGGCTGGACTGACTGACTCCTCTGTCCGAGGACAGGAAACAGACTGACTGGCTACATACCCTATGGGTGTGTCCAAGTGTGTGATGGAGTGAATGTTTATTGAGCATTAAACTGTTACCTCTCCGCACATCCTCCAGGTACTGTGTGTGCCTTCACACCAGGGCTACACATGTACACAGTGACTGCACCAGCAGAATAGTGAGGGCAGCTCTGGAGTATAATACAGGGTGTAACTCCGGATCAGTACAGGATAAGTAATGTAATGTATGTACACAGTGACTCCACCAGCAGAATAGTGAGTGCAGCTCTGGGGTATAATACAGGATGTAACTCAGGATCAGTACAGGATAAGTAATGTAATGTATGTACACAGTGACTGCACCAGCAGAATAGTGAGTGCAGCTCTGGAGTATAATACAGGATGTAACTTAGGATCAGTACAGGATAAGTAATTTAATGTATGTACACAGTGACTGCACCAGCAGAATAGTGAATACAGCTCTGGGGTATAATACAGGATGTAACTCAGGATCAGTACTGGATAAGTAATGTAATGTATGTACACAGTGACTCCACCAGCAGAATAGTGAGTGAAGCTCTGGAGTATAATACAGGATGTAACTCAGGATCAGTACAGGATAAGTAATGTAATGTATGTACACAGTGACGCCACCAGCAGAATAGTGAGTGAAGCTCTGGAGTATAATAAATGACTTTGGGACATGGGACGGACCCCCACTCCATCTTAAAACCACCATAACTACAGTAAAACTAGGCACTGGAATAAATACACTGAATACATTATTTTGGTTGTCAAAATGGCCACAGCTTTATTTAAATCACAGGATTAAAACAATCACAGTAGGAGTCAGGTGAAGTGCTAGTATATTAGGATTCACAAGTACTGTGATATCCCCAGCTGTCTGACACACAGCACCAGGACAGACAGCCATAAAGGGGTAGCACACACTGGCTTGCCATTTAAGCAGAGCCAGTAAACTTTCAGGCACCAATGACCCTATTATCCTCACTCCTGTGCTTAACCACTGTGCCCGCCCCTGATTGACGTTACCATTGAGGCTGGCCACCAAAGCTGAGCCTGTTCACCATCATGAGATTTTACATCCTCTATTAGTTAAAATGAGTCCACCTTAACTTGTCTGCAACTTCCACCAGACTCCTAAACAGCAAAGCTGTGACGTGTTATAAATTCCAAGTCACATTTGACATTTTTTTTTATAAATAAATCACTTTAGGAAACTTATAAACTAGAAGTCCCTGCAAAAGCATTAAGGGGACTAAACTTGGCAAACCTCCGACTCACAAAGAGTCATCCTACAGCACTCAGGAGAGGAAAAACCCCCTGTGGAGGAAACCTCCAGGGAGCCATGGCTGAAGGATTGCCCTTCCCTTGGGCTTAGAAGGTTAATGCTGTCAACTCTTTATAGCCATAATAAAATTGAACCTGGTACAAAATATGCAATGTAATTTTAAAATACAATAAAGCATTCATCATTATACAAACAATAATTAAAAATTTTTAGGACAATGTTTATAAACAGGGCAGAAGGTGGGAAATGCTTCCTCCAGTTCATGTGAAAGAAAGAGGGAGAGAGCCTGATTTCCTCTTCTATATAGGCTCTACCCTCCTCACAGTAATACACCAGGCACAGACATACTGTGCTTCTTACCCTTAAAGCAATATCACTCTTGCTAAAAATCTACACCACTATACCAACAAAGCTGCAGGAGTTAAAGGTCCAACCATCCCCAAGTTATGTCCTCCTCCGCTTATGGCTCCAGTGGTTTCTGGATGTAACTCAGAATCAGTACAGGAAAAGTAATGTATTGTATGTACACAGTGACTCCACCAGCAGAATAGTGAGTGCAGCTCTGGAGTATAATACAGGATGTAACTCAGGATCAGTACAGGATAAGTAATGTAATGTATGTACACAGTGAATGCACCAGCAGAATAGTGAGTGCAGCTCTGGAGTATAATACAGGAGGTAACTCAGGATCAGTACAGGATCAGTAATGTAATGTATATACACAGTGACTGCACCAGCAGAATAGTGAGTGCAGCTCTGGAGTATAATACAGGATGATACTCAGGATCAGTACTGGATAAGTAATGTAATGTATGTACACAGTGACTGCACCAGCAGAATAGTGAGTGCAGCTCTGGAGTATAATACAGGATGTAACTCAGGATCAGTTCAGGATAAGTAATGTAAAGTATGTAGACAGTGACTGCACCAGCATAATAGTGAGTCCAGCTCTGGAGTATAATACAGGAGGTAACTCAGGATCAGTACAGGATAAGTAATGTAATGTATGTACACAGTGACTGCACCAGCAGAATAGCGAGTGCAGCTCTGGAGTATAATACAGGAGGTAACTCAGGATCAGTACAGGATAAGTAATGTAATGTATGTACACAGTGACTGCACCAGCAGAATAGTGAGTGCAGCTCTGTGGTATAATACAGGATGTAACTCAGGATCAGTACAGGATAAGTAATGTATTGTATGTACACAGTGACTGCACCAGCAGAATAGCGAGTGCAGCTCTGGAGTATAATACAGGATGATACTCAGGATCAGTACTGGATAAGTAATGTAATGTATGTACACAGTGACTGCACCAGCAGAATAGTGAGTGCAGCTCTGTGGTATAATACAGGATGTAACTCAGGATCAGTACAGGATAAGTAATGTATGTACACAGTGACTGCACCAGCAGAATACTGAGTGCAGCTCTGAAGTATAGTACAGGATATAACTCAGGATCAGTACAGAGAAGTAATGTAATGTATGTGCACAGTGACTGCACAAGCAGAATAGTGAGTGCAGCTCTGGAGTATAATACAGGATGTAACTCAGGAACAGTACAGGATAAGTAATGTAATGTATGTACACAGTGACTGCACCAGCAGAATAGTGAGTGCAGCTCTGGAGTATAATACAGGATGTAACTCAGGATCAGTGCAGGATCAGTAATGTAATGTATGTGCACAGTGACTGCACCAGTAGAATAGTGAGTGCAACTCTGGAGTATAATACAGGAGGAGGTAACTCAGGATCAGTACAGGATAAGTAATGTAAAGTATGTACACAGTGACTCCACCAGCAGAATAGTGAGTGCAGCTCTGGAGTATAATACAGGATGTAACTCAGGATCAGTACAGGATAAGTAATGTAAAGTATGTACACAGTGACTGCACCAGCAGAATAGTGAGTGCAGCTCTGTGGTATAAATACAGGATGTAAACTCAGGATCAGTACAGGATAAGTAATGTATGTACACAGTGACTGCACCAGCAGAATACTGAGTGCAGCTCTGAAAGTATAGTACAGGATATAACTCAGGATCAGTACAGAGAAGTAATGTAATGTATGTGCACAGTGACTGCACCAGCAGAATAGTGAGTGCAGCTCTGGAGTAATAATACAGGATGTAACTCAGGAACAGTACAGGATAAGTAATGTAATGTATGTACACAGTGACTGCACCAGCAGAATAGTGAGTGCAGCTCTGGAGTATAATACAGGATGTAACTCAGGATCAGTGCAGGATCAGTAATGTAATGTATGTGCACAGTAACTGCACCAGCAGAATAGTGAGTGCACTCTGGAGTATAATACAGGAGAGTAACTCAGGATCAGTACAGGATCAGTAATGTAATGTATTACACAGTGACTGCACCAGCAGAATAGTGAGTGCAGCTCTGAAGTATAATACAGGATGATACTCAGGATCAGTACTGGACAAGTAATGTAATGTATGTACACAGTGACTGCACCAGCAGAATAGTGAGTGCAGCTCTGGAAGTATAATACAGGATGTAACTCAGGATCAGTTCAGAAAGTAATGTAAAGTATGTACACAGTGACTGCACCAGCAGAATAGTGAGTGCAGCTCTGGGGTATAATACAGGATGTAACTCAGGATCAGTTCAGGATAAGTAATGTAAGTATGTACACAGTGACTCCACCAGCAGAATAGTGAGTGCAGCTCTGGAGTATAATACAGGATGTAACTCAGGATCAGTACAGGATAAGTAATGTAAAGTATGTACACAGTGACTGCACCAGCAGAATAGTGAGTGCAGCTCTGGAGTATAATACAGGATGATACTCAGGATCAGTACAGGATAAGTAATGTAATGTATGTACACAGTGACTGCACCAGCAGAATAGTGATTGCAGCTCTGGAGTATAATACAGATGTAACTCAGGATCAGTACAGGATATGTAATGTAAAGTATGTACACAGTGACTGCACCAGCAGAATAGTGAGTATAGCTCTGGGGTATAATACAGGATGTAACTCAGGATCAGTACAGGATAAGTAATGTAATGTATGTACACAGTGACTGCACCAGCAGAATAGTGAGTAAGCTCTGGGTATAATACAGGAGTAACTCAGGATCAGTACAGGATAAGTAATGTAATGTATTACACAGTGACTGCACCAGCATAATAGTGAGTGCAGCTCTGGAGTATAATAAAGGATATAACTCAGGATCAGAACAGGATAAGTAATGTAATGTATGTACCAGTGACTGCACCAGCATAATAGTGATTGCAGCTCTGGAGTATAATACAGGATGTAACTCAGGATCAGTACAGGATAAGTAATGTAATGTATGTACACAGTGACTGCACCAGCAGAATAGTGAGTGCAGCTCTGGAGTATAACACAGAATGTAACTCAGGATCAGTACAGGATAAGTAATGTAATGTATGTACACAGTGACTGCACCAGCAGAATAGTGAATGCAGCTCTGGAGTATAACACAGAATGTAACTCAGGATCAGTACAGGATAAGTAATGTAATGTATGTACACAGTGACTGCACCAGCAGAATAGTGAGTGCAGCTCTGGAGTATAATACAGGATGTAACTCAGGATCAGTACAGGATAAGTAATGTAATGTATGTACACAGTGACTGCACCAGCAGAATAGTGAGTGCAGCTCTGGGGTATAATACAGGATGTAACTCAGGATCAGTA
Organism: Oophaga sylvatica; assembly: GCA_033576555.1. NCBI lineage: Eukaryota > Metazoa > Chordata > Amphibia > Anura > Dendrobatidae > Oophaga > Oophaga sylvatica. Next base: position 77,337,108 of record JARQOD010000003.1, on the reverse strand, counting down.
CAGGATAAGTAATGTTATATATGTACACAGCGACTGCACCAGTAGAATAGCGAGTGCAGCTCTGGAGTATAATACAGGATGTAACTCAGGATCAGTACAGGATCAGTAATGTAATGTATGTACACAGTGACTGCACCAGCAGAATAGTGAGTGCAGCTCTGGAGTATAATAAAGGATATAACTCATGATCAAAACAGGATAAGTAATGCAATATATGATTATTTGTCTCAAGACAGAATTCCAAATCTGAAAACAGCACCGAAGAATGAAATTAGTCATCCATCTGTCAGTAAGACCACCCATGAAGCTGCTAGAGATATTAACATCTTCTGTAGAAGCTGTTCACTGAGGACAAGCCCACTTCTGGAAACTTCAATACAATATTGTTCTCCAATAGTACAGTCACTCTCTTTGTCTTGATCAGATGATAAGACTCCATTATGAGACAATCCAAAATCTAACAGGGGCTAAAGCTAAATTTCAGAGCAGAAATCTTCAGGCCATGTAGGGGCCAAATAGATACACCAAAGATGGAAACCTCAAGATCGATCCATCTCTTCACATCTCATAGGAATCCGTCTGGCTTTGCATTGCTTACAGATAGGGAGGAGCAAGTATATTCGTTAGGATTCGGTACTCAGCGAGTAATGTGGTACTCGCGGTACTCGAATCGTAGCGAGTATTTCACTACTCGCCTCGCTATATTCGTATCTTCTCCCGCCCAGCATTAGCCAATCACAGTAATGCCGCAGCCTTCTTGGTTGTGGGCGGCATTGCTGTGATTGGCTGGCTGCATTGCGTCATAGATGAGTCATCATAGTAGGCTATGACTCATAGGCGCTATACAAGCCCTGCCAGCGCCATTTTCTGCACATTGCATTCGGAACACAGCTAGTACTGGCATAGGGAGAGTGTGAACAGCTGCTAGAGAGAGTAGTGCTTTTGGAAATCGTCCACAAATCATCTAAAAAAAAAAACACAAAAGCTCTTGTGAGAGGAGTATTCTAGTAGTAGGTGACAGTAGTAGTGCAGGGAGACAGTCAGGAGAGTTACAGTACATACATAGTACCTCAATATCTCAGCTCTTGCTGAAAGTACTGTATAAAGTCAGGGAGTAGTGACAGTTTTCCCAGCTATTTTTGGGGTCGCATTTACCCTTGCAGCCAATTTTTTTGCTCTTGTTGTGCTGTTTGCACACCGAATAGCACTCAGTTACTACACAACTGACACGCAGCCAGCACCATTGTCGTCTGTGGTGACTGGCGAGCAATATAATCGGCGTTAAACTCAGGCCAATTTTTTTGCCCTTACGGTGCTGATTGCACACCGAATAGCACGCACGGTACAGCACAACTGTCATGCAGCCAGCACCGTTGTCTCCTGTGGTGACCGTAGTCCAACCTTTAGAATTGTGAACCCTTGTGATGATGATGGGTGGCTTCTTCCAGAGTTAACCAACACACAGCTTTTTACTGCCTGCTTTTAAACAATCATGCACCCATTTCAGCCTTTTCCTCATGCCCCCAGACCGCTTTGAAGGGTCCAGCATAAAATTACTCACATTTCCCATTGACTTACATTGGACTCGCTACTCGTTACAAATACACGAGTATTAAGACCTACTCGTTACGAGTATAGCGAGTCCGAATATTTCACTACTCGCTCATCCCTACTTACAGAGTCTTCTTTACAAACAGGAGGTTCCAGTACAAATGGACAATCTTTCTGTGTCCTTCTACATGAACAAGTAAGTTGGGATAGGGAGAAAATCTCTATCCAAACAATGTGCTTGATCCTTCTACATAAACAAGTATGGGGGGCTAGGAAGCAAATCTCTATCCAAAGAATGTGCTTGAATAATGTCTTGGGTATTGACTCAGAGGGACTCCAAATATGAGAGAGGACAGTTTGGGATGGAATGTTATCAGACCACAAGAGACCACTTCCAACTCCTTCCATAGATATTAAATTTGGTACCAAATTCAGCAGTGATCTTCCAAGTTTTTGCTCTTTCCAAAAATTAGACAATTCTATAGCCATAGACAGTCTAACCATCTATTGGGTAACCAGTTCATCTTTTCCCTCAATTTCTCTGCAGTCCAAACATGCTGCAGAAACTCAAGAAAGGGCAACAGCCATCATGGTTAATCCCTTTTGGCACCACATGGCTGGGCTCCCTCTCTAATTCAATATTTGGATCGAAGAGAAATGATCTGTAGCTTCTGGTCCAGTCAGATCTGCTTATGTAAGAGAATTTATTTTACCCAGACACAGCTGGAAACTGAATGGAAGAGTTTAATCAACTCAGACTTCACAGAAGAAGTAATTTACACCATTTTTGATCCTCATTGTTCCTCCACTACTAAAATATATAATGAAACCTACAAGAATACTCCCACAAACAAATATATGCTAAAATATATAGTGAAATTCAAAGGATCTCTTCTGCTTGTTATTTTGACAAGAAAATTTCCACACTTATGATGTCAAATGTTCTTCAATTCCAAATACAAGGATTTAATAAAGACCCTAATGTAAGTGTAATACTCAAAGTTCAGTTTTCTGCTATTTACTTTGAATTTCCTGAAACCATTTGGTCACAAAATTATTTTAAGCCATGAACAAACCTTCGTCTTGCAATTCATTTTTCAACTTCTTCTCTGGATTTGTAAGATGGTGGTTGAGGATCCTGCAACCCTCTGAGGACTATTCTGTTATTATATAATGTATGAATGTATTTTATATTAAACTGTAGTGTGGTAGTATGTTTATAGGGCAGCAGGTGGCAGTGTTGATTTAATAGTCATCTTTGTGTCACAGTCTCTATGGGGTTTGTATAGAGGGTTAAATATAAGTCCGGCCCAGACTGGGGTTTGTGTGTTAGTGACAGGAATAAGAAGTTCAAGCAGTTAAAAGGGTTTACCACTACTAGGACCACCCCTTCTTGATCCCCCTCATAAAATAATAAAACCTATACTCACCTCTCGTGCCAGCGTCGTTTCCGCAGTGTTGGCACTCACTCTCCCCAGGGTTCTCATGTAGTGTTGTGACACGTGACCGACGGTGCCCAATCAGCGCTGGCGTCACTGTCCCCTTCTTCCGACGTTTTGAACATGAAGAAGAAGTCCGGGCTGCAGCTAATATATGACTTCCGCCTCAAATATATTTGAAGGCGGGAACAGTGACGACAGCGCTGATTGGCGCCGACGTCACATATCACAACATCAAACGAGAGCTGTTATGTTTGTATAGCTGAGGAGGACAGGAATAACGGCAGGGCAGCCGAACACCTGAGATGTTGGTAACTGATGGGTTGCAGATTCCTAAACTAACGACACAACTAGAGGTAGCCGTGGAGCGTTCCTACGTTGATCCTAGACGCCTTGTCACAGCCTGAGAGATAACTACACCTAAAGGCAGAAAGATGAAAGCTATCTGCCCCGGAGCAGATCCCCAAAGAAAATAGGAAGCCCCCAAACATACAATGGTGGTTAGACAAGATGAAAATATAAACATAGGCAGAAAATAGATTGAGCAAACGCTGGGCCACAAGCTGACTAAATAGGATAGGAAGGAGAGATTACTTTCTGCAACCCAGAAAACCCTACAAAAATCCAACAAATCTGATTACAAAAATACTGAGATCACACAATCTCGCCACCCGCTAAATCAGATCTCAGTGTGAACAAAAACCAGGCCGCAGCCGCTGAAAAAACAGGAAAAAGCAAATGAGCAAATAACAGTGGCTGCAGATAAACTGTGAGGAGCTCAGGCCCCAGGAGGGGACCTGGCTGACCTCCAAAAAAGTGCAGAAAACAATGCAAAGAGCAAGCACAAAAAGAAAAGCAAAAAATATCTTATCTGAAAGCAGCAGATGCAGGCAAGACTCCAGCAAACTTCCAAATGAACCAGGAACCACAATTGAGACAAGAACAATTGATCACCGGCGACCATCATGGGAGGGAACCTCCCTTATATCAGACCAGTCAGTGATCCCAGATTGCCATTCCTCACTGGAAAGTTCAGTATTGTATGTAACCACCAGAGGAAGCCTCTGCTCAGAAACCATCTCTAGCACATTCACAACAGAGAGCCCCGGAGAATGAGAGCCTGAACTGCGGGAACAGTGCTGACACGGGAAGTGAGTATACGCTTTATTATGTTATCGGGCCAAGCAAGGGGTATGAGAAGTTGTCCAGTGTTAGCAAGGCAAGAAGTACAGGATATCGTCAGGAAAGAAGAACATCATTCTTGGGTGTATGGGAATTAGTGACAAAGGAAGCAAGTGTCCTCAACAACATTGGTGGCAGTGTTCTACCTGGCACAGGCAAGTTGGGGACCTACAGTGAGAGAAAAGAGGAATATTTCTAAGAGACTAGGTGAGAAAGTTACAAGTTCTGGACAGGCCTGACAGCTGCAGTCAGTGAGACGGTGTCAGTGGGTATTGGCATGTATAGGAAAAAGATGATAATGGGAGAATCTCCCTTACTTCTGTTTCCAAGGAAAGATTGGTCTGAGTGCAGTTCCACGGCGAAACACATCGACCTGGGTAGCGCTACACTAGTAATATGGAGGTCCTTTGCTAAAACTGTAAACTGTAAGCAACATTTATCCAGTAGTAACATGCCTCTGGTGTAGAAGTGAACAATTGTAAATCCTGCTATCCTTTGTATACCAGTCGTTTGACTAGTAAAATGTACTTTGTTTTTAACAAACTGGTTTCCTTGTCATGGGAACGGAGGCATTGGGTGCCACATAGACTGTGGCATGGAAGAACCTGAAGGTATCTGCATCACACACACACCCAATGACCCTGTTTTTCTGTAACATGCTGGGGTGTTGGACTAATGACACTTGCCTACAGCTACCATCCTGGGCACGTTTACAGATTTATCATTAGTTCTCAAATAGCTTCTCCTTCCATCATCTGAAGCATAGGAAGATGGTAGGTTAAGTTGTCTTTCTTGAAAGGCAGCATTTTTGTGACAATTGTCTCAGCAAGATGGTGAAAGCGCTATAATCTAAAGCCACTTATTTTAGAGATTTTAAAGATAGTCTGGGGGTGAGAACTATAAGTCACTTCTTACCATAGATGTCTTCTGATCTTTGAATTATTTTCTAGGTCTTCATTCAGATTCCTTTGACTTTCAAGATCAGCATATTCATTGGTTGGATGTACAGTAAGGAGAACAATCCTTATATACTGAGGAAGGTGGCCAGTTTGAGGAAAGGAGAAGCTTTATTCTTTTGATACTTTGATCTCAATAAAGGAAGAAAAGTATGCACAACTACAGGTGCTTCTCACAAAATTAGAATGTGATCGAAAATTCAATTTATTTCAGTTCTTCAATACAAAAAGTGAAACTCATATATTATATAGAGTCATTACAAACAGAGTGATCTATTTCAAGTGTTTATTTCTGTTAATGTTGATGATTATGGCTTACAGCCAATGAAAACTCAAAAGTCATTATCCAGTAAATTAGAATTAACAAAAAACACCTGCAAAGGCTTCCTAAGCGTTTAAAAAGGTCCCCTAGTCTGTTTCAGTAGACTCCACAATCATGGGGAAGACTGCTGACTTGACAGATGTGCAGAATGCAGTCATTGACACACTCCACAAGGAGGGTAAGCCACAAAAGGTCATTGCTAAAGAAGCTGTCTATTCACAGAGTGCTGTATCCAAGTATAATAATGGGAAGTTGAGTGGAAGGAAAAAGTGTGGTAGAAAAAGGTGCACAAGCAACCGGGATAACTGCAGAATGGAAAGGATTGTTAAGAAAAGGCCAGTCAAAAATTTGGGATAGATTCACAAGGAGTGGACTGCTGCTGGAGTCACCACACACAGACGTATTCAGGACATAGGCTGCAAATGTCGCATTCATATTTTTGGCCAGAGGGAGCAGTGATATAGTCATTATATTCCTGATCATACGGGAAGTATTACAATAGTTATAGTCTTGTACATAGGAGCAGTATTATAGTAGTTATATTCTTGTACATAGGGGGCAGTATTATAGTAGTTATATTCTTGTACATAGGGGGCAGTATTATAGTAGTTATATTCTTGTACATAGAGGCAGTATTATAGTAGTTATATTCTTGTACATAGGGGGCAGTATTATAGTAGATATATTCTTGTACTGTATACAGGGGCAGTATTATAGTAGTTATATTCTTATACATAGGAGCAGTATTATAGTAGATATATTCTTGTACATAGGGACAGTATTATAGTAGTTATATTCTTGTACATAGGGTCAGTATTATAGTAGTTATATTCTTGTACATAGGGGGCAGTATTATAGTAGTTATATTCTTGTACATAGAGAGCGGTATTATAGTAGTTATATTCTTGTACATAGGGGGCAATATTGTAGTAGTTATATTCTTGTATATAGGAGCAGTATTATAGTACTTATAGTCCTGTACATAGGGGCAGTGTTATAGTAGTTATATTCTTGTACATAGGGGCAGTGTTATAGTAGTTATATTCTTGTACATAGTGGGCAGTATTATAGTAGTTATATTCCTGTATATAGGGGCTGTATTATAGTAGTTATATTCTTGTACATAGGGGCAGTATTATAGTAGTTATATTCTTGTACATAGGGAGCAATATTATGGTAGTTATATTCTTGTATATAGAGGCAGTATTATAGTAGTTATATTCTTGTACATAGGGGACAGTATTATAGCAGTTATATTCTTGTACATAGGGGCCAGTATTATAGTAGTTATATTCTTGTATATAGGAGCAGTTTTATAGTTTATTCTTGTACACAGGGGACAGTATTATAGTGGTTATAGTCTTGTATATAGGTTCAGTTTGGTAAAGAAGCACCCATCCTCTGTAAGTGCAGTAAATGTAAAAATGTACACTGTCTACAGGAAAAAGTTCACTACAGGAGGAACATGAGATAAGTAACATAATGGAGAGCAAAAAAATGTACTAACAGATACAATATGAATACTCGCTATCTCATATCTATCTATCTGTCTTTCTATTTAGCTATTTCTCATATCTACAGTCATGGTCAAGAGTGTTCACACCCTCGAAATTGTGTTGGCCGCCACTATGAGCTATTAAATCATTACTTTTTCTATTATTCCAATTAGTGTGCTGCCTCCATTTTTTATTTATCTATCTATTTGTCTATCTATTATAGGGAAGTAAATGTTTCTAAGTTTGTGCCATGGAGTTATATAAACAGTTTAGTCATTCCCCATCTGGCAAGTTTTGTTGTGGGGGAGGGGAGAGAGATTATAATGCTAACTAGCGCACTTTGTTTGCAAACAGACCGAACAATAAATGTATTGTACCAAGATTGCACCTTCCCTATAATAAGTTGTTGATTACTGTGGGTTTCAAAGAAGATTGTTGTTTGTTTACTGAAGTATTGCAGTAATCACATGTAGTATATAGAGGGAATAAAAGATTTAGTGAAAAATAAAAACAAAACAGAAAAATTACAAAATAAAAACAAAAATAGAAAGTTTGAATCGCCCCTCTTTTCCCTCATCCAAAAGAAAAAAACAAAAGAAGAAATAAATAAAGAAGATATTCAATATCACTGAATCTATAAAAGTCCAATGGATCAAAATAAAACTATTTAAGCTGTAAAAGGAAAAAAATTGAAACACCATAATTATATACCATATATATTTTTTAGGGGGGTCAAAGTGCCTCCCTAACAAATACATTAAAAAAGCAATCAACACATATGTTTTCTAGAATTGTATCAATAAAAACTGAAACTTGCCGAACTAAAACATGGCTCAATCGATGCAAAAATCAATATAAAAATGATGACATAAACCATTTCTTTTATAAATTTCTGATTTTTTTTTTTACAAAAAATAATTATACTGAGCTGAAAAATTATATTATATATTATAAAAAAACAAAAGCTACAAAACTATGCCGAAATTCCTTTTTCTCTCACAATTTCCCTTTTTTTTCCCGTATATTATGTAGTATAATAAATGGTGTAATTCAAAACTACAATCTGATGATGGGTCATTCTCATACATAACATAATAAAAGGAAAAGCTGACTCCAGCAACAAATCATTTCGATAAAGAAACACAGCGAAGGGGAAAATACTTTCTGATATTTATTTACATTCTGTCTGAGTTATTGAGCCCCGTACGCCTGAGTAAGCTTTCACTCTACATGTATTTTTCCATCTTCTCCTTGTAACGTTGCTTGCATTAATGTGTCACCTATTATAAAGCTTTACAATCATATCATTATTGGATACATAAACGGGTAGGAGCATAATGCATTGTCTCGTTTTATAAAAATACAGCAGGTGCCAAGAGGAGGCGAAACTTGAAACTCAAGGAACAGCAATTAAAAAATGTGTAACAGAGCTCCCCCCTATAAAACTGGTGTTGTCTACCATCGCATCTTGTAGTTACTCCTCTACTGATTCATTGTAACAGAAAAAGGTTGAACTTGATGGACTTAGGTCTTTTTTCAACCTGTGTAACCATATGTAAGATATATCAGGTGCCAAGTTTTACCCCACTAAGTACTCTGTGTCACCTGTGCCTCAAGAAGCTGTCATCAAGAACATGTCTATGCAATGCTTACTTGTCACGATCTCCACTCTGTTTCTGTCTTTTTGTTACTTTGTGTCGTTGCTGTCAGTCTGTGCTGGGTCTGTGCTGCAATCACCTGTGTTCATTTTCCTTAGTGAGGCTTCTATTTAACCCCCTTTCTGCCATCAGATGTACTATCCCGTCCATGTGCCCTGGGACTTAATTCCCATTGATGGAATAGTACGTCATGGGCGATCGGCCGCGCTCACGAGGAGAGCCTATCGCAGCCAGGTGTCAGCTGATTCTCACAGCTGACAGCCGGCACTAAGTGCCAGGATCGGTCACAGACCGCTCCCGGCACTTTTACCCCCGGCACACTGCGATCAAAAATGATTGCAGTGTTCCGGCAGCTGCAGAGGGGCTTGCCGCGGGTCCCGATCGCTGTCATGGAGACCCGATGTCGTCACGGCGACATCCGGGTCTCCAGGCCTGAGGGACTTCCTGTCATGAGCAGTGATGACCAGGAAGTCTCTCAGGTGAGTGTTATAGGAGCTGCAGCATTGACAGCTTCTATAGCATGCAGATGCTGCTTCATCTGCATGCTATAGAAGCGATCAGCCTGCACAAAATGAGTGTCCTATACTGGGACAATGTGTAAAACTAAGAATTAAATAAAAAATTTTTTTTTAAATAATTGTAAAAATATTTTAAAAAATAATAAAAAATAATAAAAAATCAATATTTATTCTATTAATAAATAAATATTTTAATTAAAGGAAATCTAAACAATAAATGTACACATATTTGGTATCCCCGCGTCCCTAACGACCTGCCCTATAAAACTGTCTATTAGTTAACCCCTTTAGTGAACACCACAAAAAAACAAGGCAAAAAACAATGTTTTATCACCATACCGCCAAGCATTAAGTGGATGAATACGCGATCAAAAAAACGGATATAAATAAATTTTGTACCGCTGAAATACATAATCTTGTCCCGCAAATAATGAGCCACCATACAGCACCATCAATGAAAAAATGAAAAAGTTATAGCTCGCAGAATAAAGCGATGCAAAAATAATTATTTTTTCTATAAAATAGTTTTTATTGTATAAAACTGCCAAAAACATAAAAAAAGATATAAATGAGGTATCGCTGTAATCGTACTGACCCTAAGAATAAAACTGGCTTATCAATTTTACGACATGCGGAACGGTATAAACGCCCCCCCCCAAAAGAAATTCATGAATTGCTGGTTTTTGTTCATTCTGCCTCCCAAAATCGGAATAAACAGCGATCAAAAACTGTCATGTGCCCGAAAATGGTATCAATAAAAATGTCAATTCGTCCCGCAAAGAACGAGACCTCAAATGACTCTGTGTGCCAAAATATGGAAAAATTATAGCTCTCAAAATATGGTGATGTAAAAACTGTTTTTTTCAATAAAAAGCGTCTTTTAGTGTGTGACAGCTGACACTATAAATAGTAAATCAAACCCCCCTTTATCACCGCCTTAGTTAGGGAAAAATAATAAAATAAAAGAAAGTATTTATTTCCATTTTCCCATTAGAGTTAGGGTTGGAGCTTAAGTTAGGGTTGGGGCTAAAGTTAGGCTTAGGGTTGGGGCTATAAAGTTAGGGTTAGGGTTTGGATTACAGTTAGGGTTGGGATTAGGGTTAGGGTTGGGATTAGGGTTAGGGGTGTGTTAGGGTTATGGTTAGGGTTGGGTTAGGGTTAGGGTGCGTTGGGTTTAGGGTTGGAGTTAGAATTGGTGGATTTCCACTGTTTAGGCACATCAGGGCCTCTCCAAACATGACATGGCGTCTGATCTCAATTCCATCCAATTTTGGTTTGAAAAAGTCAAACAGCTCCTTCCCTTCCAAGCCCTGCCGTGCGCCCAAACAGTGGTTTTCCCCACATATGGGGTATCGGCATATTCAGGAGAAATTGCACAACTATATCTGTCAATTTTCTTCTTTTACTCTTTTGAAAATAAAGAAATTGTTTGCAAAAGATCATTTTTGTGACTAAAAAGTTAAGCGTTCATTCTTTTCTTCCACATTCCAAAAATTCCTGTGAAGCACCTGAAGGGTTAATAAACTTCTTGAATGTGGTTTTGAGTACCTTGAGGGGTGCAGTTTTTAGAATGGTGTCACTTTTGGGTATTTTCTGCCATATAAAACCCTCAAAGTGACTTCAAATGTGAATGTAAAAAAAATGGTTTTGTAAATTTTCTTGTAAAATTGAGAAATCACTGGTCAAATTTTAACCCTTATAATTTCCTAACAAAAAAAAATTTTGTTTCCAAAATTGTGGTGACGTAAAGTAGACATGTGGGAAATGTTATTTAGTAACTATTTTATGTGACATATTTCTCTGTTTTAAGGGCATAAAAATCCAAAGTTTGAAAATTGCAAAATTTTCAAAATTTTCACCATATTTCCATTTTATTCATAAATAAATGCAAGTTATAGCGAAGAAATTTTACCACTAACATGAAGTACAATATGTCATGAGATAACTTTCTCAGAATTGTCAAGATCCGTTGAAGCGTGGTCAGAATTGTAATAATTGGCCTGGTCATTAACGTGCAAACCAGCCTTGGGGGTTAAGGGGTTAAGCATGCTACTTCCTCCACCCAGTGTCAATCATACACTTGCTGTTGCCTGTGTAACATTGATCCCTCTGTGCTCTGTGCCTGATCCAGCTTGACTTGATTCTCTTCCCAGACTCAGACCCTTTGCTTGTGACCTGACTTTGCTTGTGCCTGCTCCCTGAAACTGTTTTGTCTCTCTGGCTTTCCTAACCTCGGCTCTTGTATTGGACTTCGTCTCTGACTTCCCTTTGTCATACTGCGCCATTTCCTGGACCTGACCTCGGATTGTTTGACCTCCCTTTACTAACAGTAAGTAGTAAATATATTTACTATAGTGACTCGTGTCACATTACTGAAACCTATTGCATCCAATTACAAGTTGGTATTTAGGCAGGGTAAACCATTGATGAACTGGCACCCATTATAAGAGTATCAGTACTTGGGTGCAATTGCTACCTTTGTACCCTTACACCATGGCGCCAACCAAACCCTCATCTTCTGCTAATCTTTTGGTAGGACCTAGGATGTTGCAAATTAGTGATTCTTCTTAATTTTCTGTCTCACATTGAGTTTCCATTAAAAAAATAGTGTAAATATGTTGGCAAGCTGGCTCCTATTGTATCAGTGATTTTCAGTCCTAATCTTTAGGTCCACAGTCTATTAAGCGCAAATATTAGTGGTGATGCAAATCAATTTGCAGGATCTGACTCAGTGGTCACGGCAGCAATCTGTGAAAGTCAGAATGGAGTCCTGTGAACTGCCACTTCTTACGTCATGGCGTCCTTGGCTCTTTTTATTATCCAACCTGACGTGAACTCAATGTTGCAGTGTGACACACATTGACGTTGCACCTGGTTGGTTAATCAAAAGAAGAGCCATGGATGCTGACAGGTAGGTAGTAGGAGCTTTCAAAGGCATCAGATGTCTACAAATTAATGATGTGGCCACTGGACCAGGTCCTACAAATCAATTTGCACCAATTCTATAAAGCATCTAGATTTTGGTGTCTATTCACTGCCGTTTCCTGAAAAATTCCTATATACCAGATACTATAGGACAGTGGTAGTAGTTGGAACAGAATCCTGGTGTCTTATGGGGCCAAAAGGCCTCTTTGCGACATATCATGATACCAGTATTATAACTTGGAAATGGTAGGTGGGGATCCTGTTACAGATTTTGCCCCCGGCACCACAAGCTTCTGGTTATACTTACAGATACAGCAGGTGATAGGTAAAAACTTGTTTGGTAATTGTTGCCACCTGTGCTTGAGGTGTCTTGATCTATAGCACCTCTGTGAAATGCTTATTGAAAACTATTTCATCCTAAGACAAATTAATTGATTGCCGATTTAAAAAGTACCAATTATTAAACTGGTATCCATTTTATCTCTAATTGCAAACCCTCTTTTGAAATGTCAGGTAGCCTTCTGCAAAAAAGGGACACCTCCAACAGTTCTAGAAGAGTTATTATTATTATTTATTATTATTTATTTATTTAGCACCATTAATTCCATGGTGCTATACATGAGAAGGGAATTACATCAAAATACAAATATCACTTACAGTAAACAAAACTAACAATGACAGACTGATACAGAGGGAAGAGGACCCTGCCCTTGCGGCTTACATTCTACAGGACTATGGGGAAGGAGACAGTAGGTCAGGGGTTGCAGTAGCTCCGATAGTGTTGAGGTGGCCGGGTCGTCAATACAGGTTGTAAGCTTTTTGCAGAGATGGGTTTTCAGGTTCCGTCTGAAGGAACCAAATGTGGTGGATAACCGGGCGTGTTGGGGCACAGAATTCCAGAGGATGGGGGATATTCGGGAGAAGTCTTGGATGCGATTGGGTGAGGAGCGAATAAGTGTGGAGGAGAGAAGGAGGTCTTGGGAGGATGGGAGATTACGTGAGGGAAGATATTGAGAGATTAGTTCGGAAATATACAGAGGAGAAAGGTTAAGGATGGCTTTGTAGGTCAGTGTTAGTAGTTTAAACTGGATACATTGGGAAATTGGGAGCCAGTGAAGGGATTTGCAAAAAGGGGAAGCAGTAGTGTAGCGAGGAGAGAGATTAGAGAAGAGTTGGAAAATCTCCTAGACCCTGATGAAACATTGAGGAAATAAGAGTTTTTTACATGGGTTTTCTGTACCCCGACTTATCAGGAGGATCAGGAAAAGAGTTGGCAGGGTTGGAGAATATGCAAAGTGAGGTGGAAGAATGGACATGGAGGAGTGTAGAATAGGCTTTTTGGGGTTATAGCAGCTTAGAATTCCTGGCAGGGCGCTTTGGTTTCTGTAATATTGACTAGCTTCATGATGCCAACTTTCAAAGGTAGAAAGCATATAACCATTATTCTATCCTTAATGCATTGAGCCTGTTTCTTGTTGCTCCTGTATTTGCATAATTTATCACCCGTCAGCATATCTCGTTTTGCCAGGTCCTACCTTTTCTCGGAAGAGCTGCCATATACTTAGTAAAGGTGTGTCATCATCATTATAGTCTATCTTGAATTTCACAACAGAGTTTATCTGGGTCATGTAAGTTAATCATACCATGCACATATGACCTCAAGGGCCCCTTTGAAGACTCTGCACTGGGGCCCCAGAGCTTAAAGTTACACTCTTGCTAATTATTTTTCATGGAGATACAACAGGTACCAAGAAAATCTGCTTATTACTCAGTGCCACTTGGGCCTTGAGACAATTTAGTCAAGAAAACAACTATGCAATCTTCATTGAGTCCTACTGTAACCAATCATAAAATGTTGGCAGATTTTAAGGTGCAAATTGGCAACTTGGTACCCATTGTATTAGTGACAATACTTTATACTTAATGCCTTGAGCTTGTATTTCTTTGCCCTGTATTTCTTTACCATTTATTACCATTGATCATCGTGGCCCGTGCCTATGTTTATTTTGAAGACCTGCAGGATATTTACTAAAGGTGTTGGCAACTTGGCACCAGTTATATCAATAGCTCATTTTCTATTCCTTATGCCTTCAGCTTGCTTTCATTGCTCCTATTTTTATTTACTACCAGCCTATTGCATATCTAATTCTTACTCATTCCTACCTTGTTTTTTTAACCCCTCTCTGCCATTGGACGTACTATCCCGTCCATAAAACCCGTGACAATCTGACCATGGACGGGATAGTACGTCCAAGGCGATCAGCTGCGCTCCCGGGTGTCAGCTGATTATCACAGTCACGGACCGCTCCAGGCACATAAACCCCTGGCACACCGCGATCAAACATGATCGCGGTGTACCAGGGGCACAGGGAAGCATCGCGCAGGGAGGGGGCTCCCTGCGTGCTCCCCTGAGGCCCTCAGAACAGCGCGATGTGACCGCGCTGTTCTGAAGGCCTCTTCCCTGCAGGACCCCGGATCCAAGATGGCCGCCGGGTCCTGCAGGGAAGCCGGCAGCATCGCCTGTGAGATTGCTGGTCTCATAGAGTGCTGTGCACTCTGTGAGACCAGTGATATGACCCCATACTGTGATGTCCCACCCTGAGACAAAGTAAAAAAGTAAAAAAAATAAGAATAACAAGAGTAAAAAAAAAAAATTTCAAAAAAAAAAAATTCCCCAATAAATTCATTTTTTCCTGTAAATAAAAAAACCAAACCAATAAAAGTACACATATTTGGTATCACCGCGTCTGTAACGACCCCCCTATAAAACTGTCCCACTAGTTAACCCCTTTAGTGAACCCCTTAAAAAAAGAAAAAAACAAAGCAAAAAATCAATGCTTTATCATCATACCGCCGAACAAAAAGTGGAATAACACGCGATCAAAAAGACGGATATAAATAAACATGGTACCGCTGAAAACGTAATCTTGTCCCGCAAAAAATGAGCCACCATACAGCATCATCCGCGAAAAAATAAAAAAGTTATAGCTCGCAGAACAAAGCAATGCAAAAATAATTATTTTTTATATAAAATTGTTTTTATTGTATAAAAGCGCCAAAACATAAAAAAATGATATAAATGAGGTATCGCCGTAATCATACTAAGCCAAAGAATAAAACTTCTTTATCAATTTTACCACACGCGGAACTGTATAAACGCCCCCCCAAAAGAAATTCATGAATTGCTGATTTTTGTTCATTCTAACCTCCCAAAAATCGAAATAAAAAGCGATCAAAAAACGTCACGTGCTCAAAAATGGTACCAATAAAAACATCAACTCGTACCGCAAAAAATAATACCTCACATGACTCTATGGGCCAAAATATGCAAAAATTATAGCTCTCAAAATGTGGTGATGCAAAAAATTATTTTTTGCAATAAAAGCGTCTTTTAGCGTGACAACTGCCAAACATAAAAACCCGCTATAAATAGTGAATCAAACCCCCCTTTATCACCCCCTCAGTTAGGGAAAAATAATAAAATTAAAAAAATGAATTTATTTCCATTTTCCAATTAGGGTTAGGGTTAGGGTTGGGGCTAAAGTTAGGGTTAGAGTTGAGGTTAAAGTTAGGGTTAGGGTTGGGATTAGGGTTAGGGGTGTGTTAGGGTTAGGTTTGTGGTTAGGTTTATGGTTAGGGTTGGGACTAGTGTTAGGGGTGTGTTGGGGTTAGGGTTTCCACTGTTTAGGCACATCAGGGGCTCTCCAAATGTGACATGGTGTCTGATCTCAATTCCAGCCAATTCTGCATTGAAAAAGTCAAACGTCGCTCCTTCACTTCTGAGCACTGCCATGCACCCAAACAGTAGTTTACCCCCACATATGGGGTATCAGCGTACTCAGAAGAAATTGGACCCCAAGAGTTATTGTGCAATTTGTCTGTTATCCTTGGGAAAATAAAAATTGAGGGCGAAAATATCATTTTTGTAAAAAAAAATGATTTTTTTGTTTTTACGGCTGTAGGTTATAAACTTCTGTGAAGCACTTGGGGCTTCATAGCGCTCACCACACACCTAGATAAGTTCCTTGGGGGGTCTATTTCCAAAATGGGGTCCCTTGTGGTAGGTTTCCACTGTTTAGGCACATCAGGGGCTCTCCAAATGCGACTTGATGCCAGCAGACCATTCCATCAAAGTCTGCAATACAAAACATGACTACTTCCCTTCCGAGCCCTGATGTGTGCCCATACAGTAGTTTTCTCCCACATATTGGGCATCAGCGTACTCAGGACAAATTGGACAACAACTTTTGGGGTCCAATTTCTCCTGTTACCCTTGAGAAAATAAAAAGTTTGTACTAAAATATCATGTTTGTGGAAAAAATATGATTTTTTTATTTTCATGCTCGGGCGTTATAAACTTTGGTGAAACACCTGGGGGTTTAAAGTCTCACCACACATCTAGACAAGTTCCTTGAGGGGTTCTAGTTTCCAAAATGGTGTCATTTGTCGGGGATTTCCACTGTTTAGGTAGATCAGGAGCTCTCCAAACACGACATGGCGTCCAACCAATACTTGGTTGAAAAAGTCAAACGGCATTCCTTTCCTTCCAAGCTCTGCCATGGACCCAAACAGTGGTTTACCCCCACATATGGGGTATCAGCGTACTCAGGACAAATTGCACAATAACTTTTGGAGTCTTGTTACCCTTGGGAAAATAAAAATTGGGGTGAAAAGATCATTTTTGTGGAAAAAATATGATTTTTTAATTTTACGGCTCTACGTTATAAACTTGTGTGAAGCACTTGGGTGTTCAAATTGCTCACCACAGATCTAGATAAGTTCCTTAGGGGGTCTAGTTTTCAAAATGGGGTCACTTGTGGGGGTTTCCACTGTTTAGGCACATCAGGGGCTCTCCAAATGCAACATGGCGTCCAATCTCAATTCCAGCCAATTTTGGTTGGAAAAAGTCAAATGGTGCTCCTTCCATTCAGAGCTCTGCCGTGCGCCCAAACAGTGGTTCCCCCCCCACATAGGGGTATCAGCGTACTCAAGACAAATTGGACAACAACTTTTTTGGTCCAATTTCTCCTGTTACCCTTGGGAAAATAAAAAATTGGGGACTAATAGATAATTTTTGTGGGAAAAAAATAGGATTTTTTATTTTCATGCCCGGGCATTATAAACTTGTGTGAAGCACTTGGGGGTTCAAAGTGCTCATCACAGATCTAGATAAGTTCCTTAGGGGGTCTAGTTTCCAAAATGGGGTCACTTGTGGGGGGTTTCCACTGTTTAGGCTCATCTGGGGCACTGCAAACGGAACATGACCCCATCAATGTCTGCATTCCAAAACGTTATCACTTCCTTTCCAAGCCCTGCCATGCGCCCAAACAGTTTCCCCCCCACATATGGGGTATCAGCGTACTCAGGACAAATTGGACAACAACTTTTGGGGTCCAATTTCCTTGGGAAAAATCAAAAATTTGGGACTAAAAAATAATTTTTGTGGAAATTTTTTTTTTTTTCACACCCAGGCATTATAAACTTTTGTGAAACACTTGGGGGTTCAAAGTGCTCACAACAGATCTAGCTAAGGTCCATAGGGGGTCTAGTTTCCAAAATGGTGTCACTTGTGGGGGGTTTCCACTGTTTAGGCGCATCTGAGGCTCTCCAAACGCGACATGGTGTCCAATCTCAATTACAACCAATTTTGGTTTGAAAAAGTCAAACGGCGCTCCTTCCCTTACGAGCCCTGCCGTGCGCCCAAACAGTGGTTTTCCCTCACATATTGGATATCAGCGTACTCAGGAGAAATTGCACAACAACATTATCTGTCCATTTTCTTCTTTTACCCTTGTGAAAATACAAAAAAGGTTGTAAAAGATCATTTTTGTGACTAAAAAGTTAAATTTCATTTTTTCCTTCCACGTTGCTTTAGCTCCTGTGAAGCACCTGAAGGGTTAATAAACTTCTTGAATTGTGTTTTGAGTACCTTGTTGGGTTCAGTTTTTAGAATGGTGTCACTTTTGGGTATTTTCTGCCATATAGACCACTCAAAGTGACTTCAAATGTGAGGTGGTCCCTAAAAAAAATGGCTTTGTAAATTTTGTTGTAAAAATGAGAAATCGCTGGTCAACTTTTAACCCTTATAATTTCCTAACAAAAAAAAATTTTGTTTCTAAAATTGTGCTGATGTAAAGTAGACATGTGGGAAATGTTATTTCTTAACTAGTTTGTGTGACATATTTCTCTGTTTTAGGGGAATAAAAATTCAAAGTTTGAAAATTGCAAAATTTTCAAAATTTTCACCATATTTGCATTTTTTTTCCAAAAAAAACGCAAGTTCTATTGAAGAAATTTTACCACTAACGTGAAGTACAATATGTCACGAGAAAACATTCTCAGAATGGCGAAGATCCGTTGAAGCGTTCCAGAGTTATAACCTCATAAAGAGACAGTGGTCAGAATTGTAAAAATTGGCGCGGTCATTAACGTGCAAACCACCCTTGGGGGTGAAGGGGTTAAATCTGCCAGATATTTTCTAATGGTGTGGCTGCTTCAATATACCGGTAGTTCCTTTAGGATATCTAGGTTTCTTTCAATCGTTACTAGCACTGAGTATGACAAACTAACTAGACCATAAAAAGTTTTGATGCCTTACTATATGCCCAGAGTTGCAAGAAAAAGTGGAAAGAATCTCGAGGAAAGTTGGGCTTGAGGTCTCAACACGAAGTTTGAGAAGTTGTGGCCACCATCATAATTCTGACCCATTGTAAACCCAATGAAAAGCCAAGAAGTTCCTCAGAAATCAATGTTCATACTGTACATGACCCTAAGTCAACATTGACTATGTCTTGGCTCATCTGTAGACGCTTACTTCCTGCTGGTTCAGTGGTTGACCATCAATGCAGTTAGTTTAGTGAATGTGGTGCTCTATCTAGTAGGAGCTTCTAACGAGTAGTAAATATGCATGAAGGGCAAGTCTTCTCAATTATAGCAATCATCCCACACATCGAAACTGCCCAGAGTGCCAAAAATCACATATACAAAAATTCCCCTTGGTGCCCACATAAAGATAGAAAAGGTTCCCAGGATATTTCAATGCTATGGTGCAACCAGAAAAGCAATGGAGGATCATGGAGTGATAGTGATAATAGTATATCTGCATTATTTGGGCAATGTATCATATTGTTTCAGCGCTGTATGGCTGTATTAGTTGGGAACTATTAATAATTTTAATAACTGGGCAATGTATAGCAGCATTGTTTTACAATTTATTGGCTATATTATTTGGAGACTATTTGGTCATATTTTTTAGGAACTGTACCAGCAGGGCTATATATGGTAGCATTATTTGGGGATTCTATGGCTGATTTATTTGGATTCTATTTGGAAATTGTAGTAGTTGGACAATGCACAATAAGTTAGTATTACTTTGTTTATATTGCTGTATTATTTAGATATTATATAGCTATATTGTTTGGAAATTATTATAGTTGGGCAAAATATGGCAATATTACTTGCGGATTATATTATTTGGGTATTCTGCAGCAATTGGAGTAGCAGGTTGTAGTAGTTGGGCAATATATGACAGCATTATTTTGAGACTGTGCGTCTATATTAATTACGAGATACATGAAGTATCATCTGCACATGGTAAGGCAGGATAATTTGGTGGGTGCTTATCAAAATCATTAAAGGAGTTAAATGGCAGAGTAATTTGGGGTCTTTTGTGGATTGTAATATTATATCTATGTGTTGCAAAGAGTTGAGGATTAAATGGCAGTTTTTTCAGTGTATAGTAGTATTGTGTCACTCTACACAATATTATTTTGAGCTTATGTAGTCATTTAATGAAGTGTGAGCATAATTATAAATAGTGCTGTAAAGTATGGCACATTCTACTCAGGAAATGTCATCTTTACATTCACACTGCAAATTATATAAGGACCAGAGCTGCAATTATATAGAGATGTACAGACTTTTATACATTTTACTTTAATCTTTACTTTTTTTCAAGAACTCTATGCTCATTATAATCTAATCATAGTAATTGGCAATACAATCTGCTAGTGTCGTCATTGTGTACAAACATTACTTATCCTGTACTGCACTCCGCTACGTGGACACGTACCCTTATACAGTACTCCAGAGTTGCAGTCACTATTCTGCTGGTGCAGTCACTGTGTACATACATTACATTACTTATCCTGTACTGATCCTGAGTTACATCCTGTATTATACTGCTCTGCACTCACTATTCTGCTGATGCAGTTACTGTGTACATACATTACTGATCCTGTACTGATCCTGAGTTACATCCTGTATTATACCCCAGAGCTGCACTCACTATTCTGCTGATGCAGTCACTGTGTACATACATTACTTATCCTGTACTGATCCTGAGTTACACCCTGTATTATACTCCAGAGCTGCACTCACTATTCTGCTGGTGCAGTCACTGTGTACATACATTACATTACTTATCCTGTACTGATCCTGAGTTACATCCTGTATTATACCCCAGAGCGGCACTCACTATTCTGCTGATGCAGTCACTGTGTACATACATTACTTATCCTGTACTGATCCTGAGTTACACCCTGTATTATACTCCAGAGCTGTACTCACTATTCTGCTGGTGCAGTCCTGTGTTACATACATTACTTATCCTGTACTGATCCTGAGTTACACCCTGTATTATACTCCAGAGCTGCACTCACCATTCTGCTGGTGCAGTCACTGTGTACATACATTACATTACTTATCCTGTACTGACCCTGAGTTATATCCTGTATTATACTCCAGAGCTGCACTCACTATTCTGCTGGTGCAGTCACGTGTACAACATTACATTACTGATCCTGTACTGATCCTGAGTTACATCCTGTATTATACTCCAGAGCTGCACTCACTATTCTGCTGGTGAATCACATGTGTACACACATTACATTACTTATCCTGTACTGATCCTGAGTTACATCCTGTTTATACTCCAGAGCTGCACTCACTATTCTGCTGGTGCAGTCACTGTGTACATACATTACATTACTTATCCTGTACTGATCTTGAGTTACATCCTGTATTATACTCCAGAGCTGCACTCACTATTCTGCTGGTGATCACAGTGTACACACATTACATTACTTATCCTGTACTGATCCTGAGTTACATCCTGTATTATACTCCAGAGCTGCACTCACTATTCTGCTGGTGCAGTCACTGTGTACATACATTACATTACTTATCCTGTACTGATCCTGAGTTACATCCTGTATTATACTCCAGAGCTGCACTCACTATTCTGCTGGTGCAGTCACTGTGTACATACATTACATTACTTATCCTGTACTGATCCTGAGTTACATCCTGTATTATACTCCAGAGCTGTACTCACTATTCTGCTGGTGATATCACAGTGTACACACATTACATTACTTATCCTGTCTGATCCTGAGTTACATCCTGTATTATACTCCAGAGCTGCACTCACTATTCTGCTGGTGCAGTCACTGTGTACATACATTACATTACTGATCCTGTACTGATCCTGAGTTACATCCTGTATTATACTCCAGAGCTGCACTCACTATTCTGCTGGTGCAGTCACTGTGTACATATATTGCATTACTGATCCTGTACTGATCCTGAGTTATATCCTGTATTATACTCCAGAGTTGCACTCACTATTCTCTGGTGAGTCACTGTGTACATACATTACATTACTTATCCTGTACTGATCCTGAGTTACATCCTGTATTATACTCCAGAGCTGCACTCACTATTCTGCTGGTGCAGTCACTGTGTACATATATTACATTACTGATCCTGTACTGATCCTGAGTTACATCCTGTATTATACTCCAGAGCTGCACTCACTATTCTGCTGGTGCAGTCACTATGTACATACATTACATTACTTATCCTGTACTGATCCTGAGTTACATCCTGTATTATACTCCAGAGCTGCACTCACTATTCTGCTGGTGCAGTCACTGTGTACATACATTACATTACTTATCCTGTACTGATCCTGAGTTACATCCTGTATTATACTCCAGAGTTGCACTCACTATTCTGCTGGTGCAGTCACTGTGTACATACATTACATTACTGATCCTGTACTGATCCTGAGTTACATCCTGTATTATACTCCAGAGTTGCACTCACTATTCTGCTGGTGCAGTCACTGTGTACATACATTACATTACTTATCCTGTACTGATCCTGAGTTACATCCTGTATTATACTCCAGAGCTGCACTCACTATTCTGCTGGAGCAGTCACTGTGTACATACATTACATTACTTATCCTGTACTGATCCTGAGTTACATCCTGTATTATACTCCAGAGTTGCACTCACTATTCTGCTGGTGCAGTCACTGTGTACATACATTACATTACTTATCCTGTACTGATCCTGAGTTACATCCTGTATTATACCACAGAGCTGCATCACTATTCTGCTGGTGCAGTCACTGTGTACAACATTACATTACTGATCCTGTACTGATCCTGAGTTACCTCCTGTATTATATTCCAGAGCTGCACTCACTATTCTGCTGGTGCAGTCACTGTGCACATACATTACATTACTTATCCTGTACTGATCCTGAGTTACATCCTGTATTATACCACAGAGCTGCAGTCACTATTCTGCTGGTGCAGTCACTGTGCACATACATTACATTACTGATCCTGTACTGATCCTGAGTTACATCCTGTATTATACTCCAGAGTTGCACTCACTATTCTGCTGGTGCATCACTGTGTACATATATTACATTACTTATCCTGTACTGGTCCTGAGTTGCATCCTGTATTGTACTTCAGAGCTGCACTCACTATTCTGCTGGTGCAGTCACTGTGTACATACATTACATTACTGATCCTGTACTGATCCTGAGTTACATCCTGTATTATACCCCAGAGCTGCACTCACTATTCTGCTGGTGCAGTCACTGTGTACATATATTACATTACTTATCCTGTACTGGTCCTGAGTTGCATCCTGTATTGTACTTCAGAGCTGCACTCACTATTCTGCTGGTGCAGTCACTGTGTACATACATTATATTACTTATCCTGTACTGATCCTGAGTTACATCCTGTATTATACTCCAGAGCTGCACTCACTATTCTGCTGGTGCAGTCACTGTGTACATACATTACATTATTTATCCTGTACTGATCCTGAGTTACATCTTGTATTATACTCCAGAGCTGCACTCACTATTCTGCTGGTGCAGTCTACAAGGAAAGCCAATACAATGTACTGTATGAAATGGCTGATACCAGAGAACACAGTGCATCTATGTTAAACATATACGTTTGATGAGAGGTGTATTTATGTAGCATTACTAAACATAACTCTTAAAGGAATCTGTTAGCAGATTTTACTCCCAAACTATTGATATGTGCCATGTAGGTCTTTAAATAATAGAGCTGGAGTGACAGAAGCTACAGATTACCATAGCACTTTAGCCTCTTTTGCATATCAATATAATTGCTGATTTTCATAATGGAGGAAAGGACTGGCCATGTAAAAGTATTTCTGGACTTGTGTTTGAAAGAGCTACATGTGCTTATAAATAGTTGGATGGTGAAATCCTGCTGCCAGATTCCCTTTGAGGTTCTCTCATTTTCTGGGGAAACTGAGTGAAGTCATCATTATGCATCGTCGTCACAGCTTTCCAGGATCATTATAAAATATTACCCCCCGCTGCCGTCTTAGTTCACAGCCAGGCAGACTTTGGAACTAATATAATTTCAGCCATGTTGCTGTTGACCAGCTGTCACAGAAACAAATATGACGGAGGGTGTCGTGCAGTCCCTAAATGTCTTCTTACAGTTGACATAGTATTTAGTAAATTTGTGTGTGCAAAAAGGTTATTCCTAAAATGTCAAATTGTCCAAAAAATGCAAACTTGAATCAGAACAGCTGGTAACGGAGGTCAATAGCTCGCATGCAGAATATATGCAAGGCCGGCTCTCAGGGTGAGTATCATTGTTTACCAATAAGCTGATCTTCCAATAACCATTTTCTTAAGACTCATACTGAGCTGCGGCTAATCACTGTGCAGGTTTAGTGTCTTCACTGCAAAGTCACATTGCATGCACCTTACCTGAGATGTGTGTGATCAGTGCAGGCGAAAGGACGTGGGATCTACTTCTCCCTTGTGGGGTCCATTGCAGAGTTATAGGATTACACGGGAGCTCTGCAGGGGATAAAGTCCTGTCACCAGACTGGTTTCTGTTCTGAAGTTCTCGGAGTATTAAATATTGTAATACTACTTTCACTTTCTCTTGATTCTGATCATAGTGTAACAGCCCTCATATATTGCTGTGGAATTTATTCTGGGATTTTCTCCTGCCCTAAAGCATTTAGAAATGGAAAGTAGTCACATTATAACAGAAATACTGCACCCCCCCATACCCCCATAGGGCTGTAACCAAAAATTTTCCCAAAGCCACTGATTACCCTATACATTTCTTAGCTATGGAAGCCCTATAAGTACCCCAGGAATAAATGCTCCATAAGACCTTCTCCCCAAAAGGTTTACATACAGTATGCGCCCCAGCCAGACATGTGTTCATAAGTTCTCAGACAAGAAGACAGTTCCCATAAGTGGAGATGTCTCATGCCCAAAAATGCCCTCAACTGCCGATACCCTTAAAAGCAACTCGGTTATGGATGCCACCTAACGCCAGCTACAAATGCCTTCTTTAGCATCCCAATTAGAAAAGTGCTTATGAGTATGTCGATCAAATGATCCCTTAAAATCTCTGGCCACAATAGTGACAATAAGTTGCTCAAATACCTTTGCCTTCTAAGTGCCCCAACCCCCCATATGGGTCAGTCACAAGTACTGTACAAGGACCTCAGTAACAGATGTCATTATAAGTAATTAAGCTATAGATGCCCCCATAGTTAGCTTAGCCATAAATATCCCCAACTGGAAATGTGCTCATAAGTGCCTCAGCCAAAAATGCCCTTTAAAAGTTCTCAACATAGAAGTGTCTATAAGTAACCTAGACACAGATACAGTACAGACCAAAAGTTTGGACACACCATCTCATTTAAAGATTTTTCTGTATTTTCATGACTATGAAAATTGTACATTCACACTGAAGGCATCAAAACTATGAATTAACACATGTGGAATTATATACTTAACAAAAAAGTGTGTAACAACTGAAATTATGTCTTATATTCTAGGTTCTTCAAAGTAGCCACCTTTTGTTTTGATGACTGCTTTGCACACTATTGGCATTCTCTTGATGAGCTTCAACAGGTAGTCACCGGAAATGGTTTTCACTTCACAGGTATGCCCTGTCAGGTTTAATAAGTGGGATTTTTGGCCTTATAAATGGAGTTGGGACCATCAGTTGTGTTGTGCAGAAGTATGGTGGATACACAGCTGATAGTCCTACTGAATAGACTGTTAGAATTTGTATTATGGCAAGAAAAAAGCAGCTAAGTAAAGAAAAACGAGTGGACATCAATACTTTAAGAAATAAAGGTCAGTCAGTCCGAAAAATTGGGAAAACTTTGAAAGTGTCCCCAAGTGCAGTTGCAAAAACCATCAAGCGCTACAAAGAAACTGGCTCACATGAGGACCACCTCAGGAAAGGAAGACCAAGAGTCACCTCTGCTTCTGAGGATAAGTTTATCCGAGTCACCAGCCTCAGAAATCGCAGGTTTACAGCAGCTCAGATTAGAGACCAGGTCAATGCCACACAGAGATCTAGCAGAAGACATCTCTACAACAACTGTTAAGAGGAGACTTTGTGCAACAGGCCTTCATGGTAAAATAGCTGCTAGGAAACCTGTTATGATTTGGTAGCTGAGGAGTGCAGGTAAAAAGGCAATACACCAGAGCAGTTGGAATCTATGAGATTGCAGTACCCTGACTAACCACCACAACTAGAGGCAGCCGTGGAGCGTTCCTACGTTGGTCCTAGACGCCTCGTCACAGCCTGAGAAACTAATTACACCTAAAGATAGAAATAGGAAAGCTATCTGCCCCGGAGCAGAACCCCAAAGATAATAGAAAGCCCCCAAACATGTAATGGCGGTTAGACAAGAAGAAATACTGACACAGAAAGGAAAATAGTAAGAGCAAACGCTGGGGCCCAAACTAACTAAATAGAAAAGGATAGGAAGGGTACTTACTGCAATCCCAGAAAACCCTGAAAAGCACCAACTCTACTAATTTCAAAATCACCTGAGATCACACGACCTCTACCACCTAAATTAGTTCTCTGGTGTAACAAAATCAAAACAGCAGCCACTGAAAAAACTGTAAAAAGCAAAAGTACAAACATCAGTGGCTGAACTAAACTGAGAGGGCAAAAGCCCCCGGAGGGGACCCTGAAGGCCCCCACAGAAGTGCAGGACAAAATGCACAAATCTAGCACAAAAACAAGAAGAAGAAAATGTCTTATCTGATAGCAGGAGATGCAGACACGACACAGCAGGCTACAAGGGAAAAGGGATTCAAGGATTGAGACCAGAACAATTGATCACCGGCAACCCTGATGGGAAGGTGACTCCCTTATATAAGACCAGTCAGTAACACCTGATTCCCAATCCTCACAATCTTCACTGGACAGACCAGCACCGCTTGTAACCACCAGAGGAAGCCTCTGCTCAGAACTCATCTCAAACCCATTCACAACAGTACCCCCCCCTTGAGGAGGGGTCACCGAACCTCATTTGAGCAACCAGGTCAGTCAGGATGAGTTCTATGATATGCACGGATAAGTCTCCTAGCATGGATGTCCGAAGCAAACACCCAAGAATTGTCTTCCTGACCATAACCTCTCCATTTAACCAAATACTGGAGTTTCCGTCTAGAAAAACGAGAATCTAATATTTTCTCAACCACATACTCCAGATTGCCCTCAACCAAAACAGGGTCAGGAGGCACAGCAGCAGGAACCACTGGCTCAACAAACCTCTTCAACAAGGACTTGTGGAACACGTTATGGATCTTAAATGTCCCTGGAAGAAGCAAACGAAAAGAAACAGGATTAATAATCTCCATGATCTTATAAGGTCCAATGAACCTAGGCTTAAATTTAGGAGATGCTACTCTCATAGGAATATTTTTTGAGGACAACCAGACCAAGTCCCCTACTTTAAACCGAGGACCATCAGTCCTATGCCGGTTAGCAAACCGCTGGGCCTTCTCCAGAGAGAGGGACAACCTCTCCACTACCTGGTCCCAAATCTGTTGCATACGCTCCACAACAGAGTCAACACCTGGACAGACAGAAGGCTCCGTCTGTCCTGAAGAAAATCGAGGGTGAAACCCAGAATTACAGAAAAACGGAGACATCAAAGTGGCAGAGCTAGCCCTATTATTAAGAGCAAACTCAGCCAAAGGCAAAAAAGAGACCCAGTCATCCTGATCAGCAGACACAAAGCATCTTAGATAAGTCTCCAATGTCTGGTTTGTTCTCTCAGTTTGACCATTGGTCTGAGGATGAAATGCCGAGGAGAAAGACAATTGAACACCCAGCTTAGAACAAAAAGTCCTCCAAAATCTGGAAACAAACTGGACTCCTCTGTCAGACACAATGTTCTCAGGAATGCCGTGTAAACAAACCACGTGCTGAAGGAACAACGGCACCAATTCGGAGGAGGAAGGCAACTTAGGTAATGGCACAAGATGTATCATTTTGGAAAACCTATCACAAATCACCCAGATAACGGTCATTCTCTGAGAAACAGGGAGGTCGGAAATGAAATCCATAGAGATATGGGTCCATGGTCTCTTGGGCACAGGCAATGGCATCAACAAACCACTAGAGCGAGAGCAAGGCTTGGAGCGAGAGCAAGTCCCGCAGGACTGTACAAATTCCCTGACATCACGAGACAAGGTAGGCCACCAAAAGGACCGACTAACCAAGTCTCTGGTACCAAAAATTCCGGGATGCCCAGCCAATGCGGAACAATGAATCTCAGACATCACACTCTTTTTCCACTGGTCCGGGACAAACAATTTTCCAACAGGGCAGCACTCCTGGTGATCAGGTTCAACCCTCATTATCACCTGAGTAGAGAACTGAGGTTTATTCTCAGCCAAAGGGGTAGAATCGATCCCCAGTAGGGGAATAGACTTCTGTAGGGGTATCAAGGGAAACCCACAACGTTTAGCAAAATCATAATCCATCAGGTTAATAGCTGCTCCAGAATCAACGAAAGCCTGAGCAGAAAATGAGGACAGAGAGCATATCAGAGTGACAGTTAATAAAAACTTAGTCTGAACGTTACCCAAGACAACTGAGCGTGCAAAACGTCTTCCCCGCTTAGGGCAGACTGAAATAGCATGAGAGGCATCACCACAGTAGAAACATAACCCATTGCGCTTTCGAAACTCATGACGCTGTGCCCCAGACACCACTCTATCACACTGCATGGATTCAGAAGCAGGTTCACAAGGCAACACTATTCCACGCATACTTTTCCGCTCACGCAAACGTCTGTCAATTTGAATCGCTAATGACATAGAATCATTGAGACCAGAGGGGACAGGGAATCCCACCATAACATCCTTTACATTATCTGACAGACCCTTCCGGAAAAGGGCCGCCAAAGCGTCGTCATTCCACTTGGTCAGGACTGCCCACCTACGGAATCTCTGACAGTATAACTCAGCGTCATCAAGCCCTGATTTAATGCCAACAAGGCTTTTTCAGCTTGATCAGTGACATTAGGCTCATCATACAATAACCCCAAAGCCTGAAAAAATGCATCAACATCACTCAAAACAGGATTCCCAGGTGTCAGGGAAAAAGCCCAATCCTGAGGATCGCCGCGCAGGAGAGAGATGACAATTTGAACCTGCTGCGCTGCGTTCCCTGAGGACTTAGATTTTAAGGCAAAAAACAATTTACAATTATTTTTGAAATTCTGAAACTTAGCTCGATCCCCTAAAAACAAATCTGGCATGGGGATCCTAGGTTCCACAACAGGCAACCTAGCAAGATATGCAGCAATACTCTGAACCTCAGTGGCAAGCTGATCCACACGGCCAGACAACTGTGCAAACTCCATTGAGAGAAAAGATCCTCCCCAGCACCCAGAGATACAGAGGGAAAAAAAAAAAAAATGCAACAAACAGAAAAATATCTCTGACAACTCTGACAACCTTTTTTTTTTTTTCTTTCACAAAATTTTTCCCTTCTGTGAGTACCATACAATATTAAATTTTTGGCCGGTGATACTGTTATGATTTGGTAGCTGAGGAGTGCAGGTAAAAAGGCAATACACCAGAGCAGTTGGAATCTATGAGATTGCAGTACCCTGACTAACCACCACAACTAGAGGCAGCCGTGGAGCGTTCCTACGTTGGTCCTAGACGCCTCGTCACAGCCTGAGAAACTAATTACACCTAAAGATAGAAATAGGAAAGCTATCTGCCCCGGAGCAGAACCCCAAAGATAATAGAAAGCCCCCAAACATGTAATGGCGGTTAGACAAGAAGAAATACTGACACAGAAAGAAAATAGTAAGAGCAAACGCTGGGGCCCAAACTAACTAAATAGAAAAGGATAGGAAGGGTACTTACTGCAATCCCAGAAAACCCTGAAAAGCACCAACTCTACTAATTTCAAAATCACCTGAGATCACACGACCTCTACCACCTAAATTAGTTCTCTGGTGTAACAAAATCAAAACAGCAGCCACTGAAAAAACTGTAAAAAGCAAAAGTACAAACATCAGTGGCTGAACTAAACTGAGAGGGCAAATGCCCCCGGAGGGGACCCTGAAGGCCCCCACAGAAGTGCAGGACAAAATGCACAAATCTAGCACAAAAACAAAAAGAAGAAAATGTCTTATCTGATAGCAGGAGATGCAGACACGACACAGCAGGCTACAAGGGAAAAGGGATTCAAGGATTGAGACCAGAACAATTGATCACCGGCAACCCTGATGGGAAGGTGACTCCCTTATATAAGACCAGTCAGTAACACCTGATTCCCAATCCTCACAATCTTCACTGGACAGACCAGCACCGCTTGTAACCACCAGAGGAAGCCTGTGCTCAGAACTCATCTCAAACCCATTCACAACAGAAACCACTGCTAAGGACAGGCAACAAGCAGAAGAGACTTGTTTGGGCTAAAGAACACAAGGAATGGACATTAGACCAGTGGAAATCTGTGCTTTGGTCTGATGAGTCCAAATTTGAGATCTTTGGTTCCAACCACCGTGTCTTTGTGCGACACAGAAAAGGTGAACGGATGGGCTCTACATGCCTGGTTCCCACCGTGAAGCATGGAGGAGGAGGTGTGATGGTGTGGGGGTGCTTTGCTGGTGACACTATTGGGGATTTATTCAAAATTTAAGGCATACTGAACCAGCATGGCTACCACAGCATCTTGCAGCGACATGCTATTCCATCCGGTTTGCATTTATTTGGACCATCATTTATTTTTCAACAGGACAATGACCTCAAACACACCTCCAGGCTGTGTAAGGGCTATTTGACCAAGAAAGAGAGTGATGGGGTGCTACGCCAGAAGACCTGGCCTCCACAGTCACCAGACCTGAACCCAATCGAGATGGTTTGGGGTGAGCTGGACCGCAGAGTGAAGGCAAAAGGGCCAACAAGTGCTAAGCATCTCTGGGAACTCCTTCAAGACTGTTGGAAGACCATTTCCGGTGACTACCTCTTGAAGCTCATCAAGAGAATGACAAGAGTGTGCAAAGCAGTCATCAAAGCAAAAGGTGGCTACTTTGAAGAACCTAGAATATAAGACATAATTTCCGTTGTTACACGCTTTTTTGTTAAGTATATAATTCCACATGTGTTAATTCATAGTTTTGATGCCTTCAGTGTGAATGTACATTTTTCATAGTCATGAAAATACAGAAAAATCTTTAAATGAGATGGTGTGTCCAAACTTTTGGTCTGTACTGTACCTCCAAATGTACCTTCAGCCACAAATGCCCCTTAAATGACTTAGCCTCAGATGTAACCACACATGCCACAGCCACATTTTCTTCCATGGGTACTTTGGTCATACAGATGTGCTCCAAGCCTTCTCCATAGATGTTTCCATAAGTAATCCAGCCATGGTAGCTTCATAAATGCTTTAACAACAGATGCACCATAAGTACCTCAGACACACATGTCTACAGTGCCTTGCGAAAGTATTCGGCTCCCTGGAACTTTTCAACCTTTTCCCACATATCATGCTTCAAACATAAAGATACCAAATTTAAATTTTTGGTGAAGAATCAACAACAAGAGGGACACAATTGTGAAGTTGATCGAAATTTATTGGTTATTTTAAATTTTTGTCGAAATACAAAAACCGAAAAGTGGGGCGTGCAATATTATTCGGCCCCTTTACTTTCAGTGCAGCAAACTCACTCCAGAAGTTCATTGTGGATTTCTGAATGATTGTCACGGGGCAGTTGTAGAAATACAGGGGACGAGGAACCTGGGCCCCTGAACTGCCCTTAAGGCTAAGGAAGGGCCCTGTCTTTCTTTAACTTGGGGGTACACTTAGAGGTAGTGAGGCCAAAGTCACTGACCTGTCCCTGTCTCCTGTTTAAACCTGAGCTAAACCCACCAACCCCCTCCCCAGGAGGTGAGATAGGGAATAATGTGAACAACACCAAAACAACTAAAGGAAAGACAGACACCTAGGGGTTAAATCAACTAAACAATAAACACTTAGCTTTCTCTGCTGTAATGCTCCGCACAGCAGAGCAAGGCCCCAGATGAGGGTAGCAACTGAAGTACAACTGCTATCAGCAGCACCTGGCTCCAGCTTGGTTGGTTTCCAAAGGAAGCAGTATAACCAATCCCAGCTGAAGCTTCAGGAGACCTTTTAAAGGATGGTGGGAGTGGACTCCACCCTCTCCTGACAAGTTGGCAGCGATGTAATTACACCAGCGGCCAGCGAGGGAAAAGACTGAGATTAACTCCCGGTGGCCTGACAAGAAAAAGGTTTTAGTATGCAGAGATCTGTCACAGATCCAAATGTGGATCGTGACAATGATCCAATGTTCTCCTAAATGACTAATGATGATAAATATAATCCACCTGTGTGTAATCAAGTCTCCGTATAAATGCACCTGCTCTGTGATAGTCTCAGGGTTCTGTTTGAAGCACAGAGAGCATCATGAAGACCAAGGAACACAACAGGCAGGTCCGTGATACTGTTGTGGGGAGGTTTAAAGCTGGATTTGGATACAAAAGGATTTCCAAAACTATAAACATCCCAAGGAGCACTGTGCAAGTGATCATATTGAAATGGAAGGATCATCATACCACTGGAAATCTACCAAGACCCGGCTGTCCCACTAAACTTTCATTTCAAACAAGGAGAAGACTGATCAGAGATGCAGTCAAGAGGCCTATGATCACTCTGGATGAACTGCAGAGATCTACAGATGAGGTGGGACAGTTTGTCCATAGGACAACAATCAGTCGTACACTCCACAAATCTGGCCTTTATGGAAGATGGCAAGAAGAAAGCCATTTCTCAAAGATATCCATAAAAAGTGTCATTTAAAGTTTGCAACAAGCCACCTGGGAGACACAACAAACATGTGGAAGAAGGTGCTCTGGTCAGATGAAACCAAAATCGATCTTTTTGGCAACAATGCCAAATGATATGTTTGGCGTAAAGGCAACACAGCTCATCACCCTGAACACACCATCCGCACTGTCAAACATAGTGGTGGCAGCATCATGGTTTGGGCCTGCTTTTCTTCAGCAGGGACAGGGTTGATGGTTAAAATTGATGGGAAGGTGGATGGAGCCAAATACAGGACCATTCTTGAAGAAAACCTGATGGAGTCTGCAAAAGACCTGAGACTGGGAAGGAGATTTGTCCTCCAACAAGACAATGATCCCAAACATAAAGCAAAATCTACAATGTAATGGTTCACAAATAAACGTATCCAGGTGTTAGAATGGCCAAGTCAAAGTCCAGACCTGAATCCAATCGAGAATCTGTGGAAAGAGCTGAAAACTGCTGTTCACAAACGATCTCCATCCAACCTCACTGATCTCGAGCTGTTTGCCAAGGAAGAATGGGCAGGAATTTCAGTCTCTAGATGTACAAAACTTACAGAGACATACCCCAAGCGACTTGCAGCTGTAATCGCAGTAAAAGGTGGCACAACAAAGTATTAAGTTACAGGGGCCAAATAATATTGCACACCCCACTTTTCAGTTTTTGTATTTCCACAAAAATTTTAAATAACCAATAAATTTCATTCAACTTCACAAATGTAACCAACCAAAGTCCACAAAAATAAAGAAAATCACCTCCAGATAAACATAATAGAGCAACACCCCATCAAATAAATGGGGATACAGAGGCAAAATGATCAATAAAATAATTTTTATTCATAATATTAAAAATAAGACTTGACAAATAATCTTCATCAGGGAAGAGAAAACCGGGTGCAAAATGCCAGAAAATAATATCAATATGCAACAATATCCTCAAAAGAAATAAACTTGTAAAGTGCACAGTGCAAAATAATCACAGAATATTGTTAAATTCATGCAAATCCCTGTCCTGAAAATTATTGAAAAATACACTGATATAGCACCCATGACTAATGTATGGATGTGTGGCCAAACATTGCACCTGAATGATGCTACAAAATTGCAAAAAGAATTTATTGCCAAAATCACCAAAATATCACTGGCAAATCATAGCCACTCCATCATAAAAATTAGCCACAACCATACATCTCAAGGTGCACTGTGCATTAAATATAATATGAGCATTATGGGTAGTATTGCACATATCTCCACAGCAGCAAGAAATGTAAAAGTGCAAAGTGCAAAGAAAACGCTGCCCCACATGGATTAGAACAATCCCATATATGCCCACATTAATACCAAATACAACATAGATATAGTGCAATCTGAATCCTTACAAAACAGGACATGAACAGCAGAATCACTTACATGAATATCTCTGCCTGGCAGTCTGTAACACCCAGCCGTACTCCGACAGCGCCGTTTCGCCTATCTGGCTTCCGCAAACGGGGCATGTGTGTGCGCAATACCAAGGGAAGATTTAAATACCCCTCGCACAGCTGTGTCAAGCGTCCATAAAATTCGCTGTTAATTGCGCATGCGCCGCTTTACGAACTTCCCGGCTGAAATGAAACTTTGGCTCAGCGCATCTGGAACGCAGGCGTGGAACGCTCTGCGGACCTATGTGTGCACCGCCGGAAGTCACAGAGGTCGCTCCAAGTAGCGCATACGCCATCGAAACATGGAGGCAATACCGCATCAATATAACAAACAAATTACAATATAAACTGTAATAAATAATTAATTCATCAATAACAGGTGTGAAAAATTCATATAATGAAACAAATATCATCCAATTAAATATATTAATGATAATTTCATATATATACATACAAATATGATTCATAAATATAAATGAAAGTAACAATAAATAGAAAAATCAATTACAATATATTAAATAAATCCCACCCACTCAGATGATAAATAAATATATAACAATAGGTATAATGATCCAGGAGTTCCTTTTTTTTAAGACACCCATGCTTGCACTCCATGCAAATAATTCCAAGACGTCTTCAGGTAAATAAGATGAAGATTCTTATCTCGTATATCATGCCCGACAAAGGTGTAAAAAAACTAGATAAATACAAACAACAAAACAAAATGAATAAAAGCACACACAAACAAAGTATAAAAACAGGATAAAAATTGAGAATAAATAGAAAATAATGAACTACAAGAATGCATTAAAACCAAAAGATTCATTGAGACCCTGTGGGGCCATGGATCCCAATAAATATATCCATTTGCTCTCTTTCTGGGCTATGATCTTACTCAAACTGCCCCCTCTAGGGCCCAACACCACCTGATCTATGGCCTGAATTTTTAAACCTCTTGGGTCCGAATTGTGAAATGCCTAGGTAATGCCTAGGTAATGTTCTTAGAGTACTCACATCATCAGACGCAAGGCACTGTATACAAGTGCTTCATGTAGATATACCTCCATAAGGGTCTCAGCCATAGATATGCCACAGGTGTCCCAGACACACTTGCCTTAATGTATGCCTCACATGCACTGCAGCCATACAGTCAGTGGACCTATAAGTACCCGACCCATTTATGCCTCTTCCATATAAAAGTGAGGTGCTAAGTGAAGTCCTACACTAGTCCATACATCTACACAAAACTTCCTTCTGCCACTAGGGAGATTCTTACTCTGGGAACACACCAGTACTCATATGTGCACTCGGGTCCATGGCATCAAACAGGTCTTCTTCTTGCATGCCAGATCAAGAGAGTTACATGGTCCGGTGGGAGCGAACACAAATCGTAGCAGATCCCTGTGCCGGAACAGTAAGTGGGAACTTTTGCAGTTCAATAATGTTTCTGAGACTGAAAGTTTTTGCTTCATTGGAAGTGGAAGTAGCACCCAAGTGCAGGTTGCAAAGGTACGTCCGCCCCTGTGTCTAGGCTACACTTACTAATTTGAAGAGTTAATTAATAAAAGTATGATCCTTGGGAAGGTAATAGTCATGCAGATTTTATCAGGACATTAGATTAGCAGCAAAGTGTTTTTTCCCTGCAAATAGAACACTCCTTACTACGCTCTGGGGGTTTGTGACACATAAAATGAAAAGCAAAACTAATTAAAAAGGTTACACAACAAAATTCTAGTTTATGTCATATTTTCCAGACAAGAAGAAGATAAATTATCCTTAATTTAGGCTGATATTAAAGTGGATCTGCCCCGTATTTTACACTACAAACTGCATGCATTGATAAGTAGATCTTCTAGTCCTGATGAGGCTGATCTACTTACTCTGAAACTTCAAGTTAGAATAATTATATCAATATTTATGAAAGTTTAAACTTAACCTGTGGCCCCGAAGCCTCATTGATACATATTTCAGTATCTCTCCACCCTGCTGCTGAATGTCCCACCATCTAGCTTGATTGACATCTCCACAGTGTTCCTCCTCCCTGCTGCTGTTGAATCTCCACCCACAAGAGATATGACCCTTGTCTCTTAAAGGTACTGCCACACTAAACAATCCCGCTAGCGATCACAATAACGACGCATACTAATGCGATCGCTAGCGGGATTGTTTCTA
Source organism: Oophaga sylvatica (assembly GCA_033576555.1). Classification (NCBI taxonomy): domain Eukaryota; kingdom Metazoa; phylum Chordata; class Amphibia; order Anura; family Dendrobatidae; genus Oophaga; species Oophaga sylvatica. The sequence goes on along the minus strand of JARQOD010000003.1, from coordinate 77,300,984 downwards.
TATCGCTAAATGCGGCCACATTTAGCGATATAGTTAACGACGCTATCGCCGTTAGCGATCTTCTTAACGACTTTAGCGGTACAAAAGTACCGCTAAATCGCTAAGAAAAGGTGCCACACAGTGATTAGATACTTACCCAGCGGGAGCGCCGACGAGAAAATAGGGTCCGGAAGATTCCAGCGACGAGCGAGATCACAGCAGGAAGCTCGTCGCTGGAAGCTGCCGCACTGAACAACATCGCTAACAGGATCGCTAAATAGTGACGTTTTTTAGCGATCCCGTTAGCGATATTGTTTAGTGTGGCATACCCTTTATGCTACTGAATTTCTGCAAACAGAGCTTGATTGACAGCTGGTCGATGTCTCTTTTCCCTGCTGCTGAATCTCGGGCCACCTATCCTGATTAACAAGCTCCTCAGTGTCCCTTCTAAATGCTGCTACTGAATCTTTTCCACCTTTTGTGACTGACAAGTTCTTTAGAGTCCCTCCTCCCTCCTGCTGAAACTCCAGCTCCCCTGCCAAATTGACAGCTCCTCAGTGTTCCTCCTTCCTGCTGCTTTCGATATCTCACAATGCTCAGTGTAAGCTGCAGCTGTCAGTCGGGCTGAGTGGGTGAAGACTGAATAGCTGAATAATATATTATGGTGCTTTAAATATTTGCTCTATATTATATTCATTATATTGCACTATTACGATACGATACAATACACTTTATTTATCCAGAGGGAAATTATGGTATCACAGCAGCGTTACAGCAGCATTACAACAAAACATTACAAACAGCATTACATAGAGTAATTACACACATATGTTGCACATGACTAACCACAATACGTAACAAACAAAGGTACACAAATCTCTAATCATTTCCATTAGTGCGCCAGTCCTAGGTCGTAGCCATCTTTCACCCTTAGTGATTTGTTATAGATCCCCATAGCGGTAGGCACAAACGATTTCCTGAATTTCTCCTTCTTGCACCTTGGAAGGATAAGACGGCTGCTGAATGTGCTCTTCTTCTTCAAGAACAGCTCGTATAGAGGGTGTGTATTATTGTTCATTTTAACCCTGCACTTCTTCTGAATTCTATCCTCCATTACCTCCTCAAAAGAGTCAAGATGGAGGCCAACAGCTGCACTTGCCTTCTTGATAAGTTTTTTGAGCTTATTAGCGTCAGCTACTCGCACACTACTGCCCCAGCAAATGATAGCAAAAAAGATGGCGCTTGCTGCAACGGACTGGTAGAACATTTCCAGCATTTTGCTGCACACATTGAACGACCTGAGCTTCCGTAGAAAGTACAATTTGCTCATTTCCTTCTTGTAAACCTTTTCTGTATGACACCTCCAATCAAGTTTGCTGATTGGAGGTCATACCGTCTGGCAATATTACATGTGCACTATTTGGCTGAAATATGTTGATACGGTATGTATGGTGCTGTATACAATACGTTCCCAGTATATTACATTCACTATTTTGGACTATCATGTAGGTTCTATATAGCAGTATTATATGTGCACAATTTAGCTGTATAACTTTAATACGATATATTTCATACCACACTAATATATGCTGTATATGTTTCTTCTATAGTGTGTGCAATACATTGAACTACTATTTACGTATTATCTAAAAAAAACTCTAGAACACAGAACATAGAAACAAAATGAACATATGCCCTGCTGTAAGTAAAAAGCAATAGTGCATATAAATAGCATAAGGTACTTATTAAACACTGTTTTTACTTAAAGAAAGACAGAAAACCCATCCTACCAGTATCAAGGTATATCCAATTGGGACTGTCCTAACCTCTAGTATTAAAACCTTACCATATGTCAAAAATGATCTAAATGTGAATAAGGGCCAAGCAGGACCGGGGTCTAACTGTGGACACCTAGCAATGGAAAAATAGTTGTGCTTAAAAGTTTACATACCCCGGCAGAAATTTTGCTTTCTTGGCCTTTTTTCAGAGAATATGAATGATAACACCCAACCTTTTTCTCCACTCATGGTTAGTGGCTGGGTGAAGACATTTATTGTCAAACTGCTGTGTTTGCTCTTTTTAAATCTTAATGACAACCCAAAACATCCAAATAACCCTGATCAAAAGTTCACATACCCCATTTCTTAATTTCGTGTATTGCCCTCTCTAACATCAATGACAGCTTGAAGTTTTTTTGTGGTAGTTGTGGATGAGGTTCTTTATTTTCTCAGATGGTAAAGCTGCCCACTCTTCTTGGCAAAAAGCCTCCAGTTCCTGTAAATTCCTGAGCTGTCTAGCATGAACTGCGTGCTTGAGATCTCCACAGAGTGGCTCAATGATATTGAGGTCAGGAGACTGAGATGGCCTCTCCAGAACCTTCACTTTGTTCTGCTGTAGCCAATGACAGGTCGACTTAACCTTGTGTTTAGGATTGTTATAATGTTGGAACGTCCAAGTACGTCCCATGTGTAGCCTCCGGGCTGATGAGTGCAAATTTGCCTCCAGTATTTGCTGATAACATGCTGCATTCATCTTTCCTTCAACTTTGACCAAGTTTCCTGTGCCTTTGTAGCACACATCCCTAAAACATCAGCAATCCACCACTGTGCTTTACAGTAGGAATGGTGTTCATTTCATCATAGGCAATGTTGACCTCTCTCCAAATGTAATATTTTTGGTTGTGGCCAAAAAATTCAATTTTGGTCTCATCACTCCAAATTATCTTGTTCCAGAAGTTTTGAGGCTTGTCTCTGTGCTGTTTTGTGTATTGTAGACGAGATACTTTGTGGCATTTGTGCAGTAATGGCTTTCTTATGGCAACTCAACCATGCAGCCCATTTTTCTTCAAGTGACTCCTTATTGTGCATCTTGAAACAGCTACAATGCTAGTTTTCAGAGAATCCTGTATTTCAGCTGGTTTTATTTGTGGGGTTTTCTTTGCATCCAGAACAATTTTACTGGCAGTTGAGGATGGCATTTTTGTTGGTCTACGTGACCGTGGTTTTGTTTTCGCGGAGCCTCTGATTTTCCATTTGTTAATCACAGTTTGAATGCTGCTGACTGGCATTATAAATTCCTTGGATATCTTTTTGTATCCCTTTCTTGTTTTATACAGTTCATCTACCTTTTCCCGTAGATCTGTTGACAATTCTTTTGCTTTCCCAATGACTCACAATCCAGAAAGGTCAGTGGCTGGATGACAGATGCAAGAGTCTTTCTGGATCTCAGAAACTTACTCAGCTTTTATGCTGTCTCGCTGGTTACAAGCACGTTACATGTATACCAACTTATACTCCAGTTCATTCCTTTCAATTTTACTTTGTGTATTATCTTACTGTGCAATATGTTTCCTCTATAGTATAGTCATTATATATTACTATTAAGTATGTACTGTATGGTGGTATTCCTTGTGCACTGTTTGGTTGTATTTTTTGACCCCTTATATATCAACATCCTATGGTACTGTATATGTTTCCTGTGGTATATATGTTATACTGAACTTCAGAGTTATGTACAGTGTGGTGCAGTGCTCATATATGGCACTGTATGGATTCACTATTTAGGCACTATATAGATTATATCAGAAGTTATCGTATAAGAGAGATTTCAGATTTCATCACTCAGTCATGTTGTGATACGTTAGTTGCTACCATGGGAACACATGCACAAACTCTTTTCAGCATTAGAGACAATGCAAGAATGCTGGTTGGAGTAAATCCTTTATTGTTCTCAGTGTTGTGTAAATAACTACAGGACAACCTTCTTTTGATAGCTACAATGACCTGTGGACATGAGAGAGAAAACAATTGACCTAAGGAACAGAAATGGGGATTAAGAGAACAAAGTATTAACCACTTCACCCCGAAACCTGTTTTTACCTTCCTGACCAGGTCAAATTTTACAATTTTGACCACTGTCACTTTATGTGGTAATAACTTTGGAATGCTTCAACGGGTCCCACTGATTCTGGGACTGTTTTCTCATTACATAGTGTACTTCATGATAGTGGTAAAATTTGTTTGATATGACTTGCATTTATTTGTGAAAACTATCAAAAATTTTGCCAAAATTTTTTAAATTTTGCCATTTTCAAACTTTTAATTTTTATGCCCTTAGTTAGTTATGTTGTGCAAAATATTTAATAAATAACATTTCCTACATGTCTACTTTACATCAGCACAATTTTTGAAACATTTCTTTGTTAGGAAGTTATAAGTGTTAAAAGTTGACCTGCGATTTCTCAATTTTCCAACAAAATTTACAAAAACCATTTTCTAGGGACCTCATCACATTTGAAGTGACTTTGAGGGGCCTATATGACAGAAAATACCCAAATGTGACACCATTCTAAAAAACTGCACCAATCAACGTGTTTAAAACCACATTCAAAAACTTTATTAACCCTTCAGGTGTTTCACAGGAAATAATGAAATGTGGAAGTAGAAAATTAACATTTAACTTTTTTTCACAAAAATGTTAGTTTTTACCCAATTTTTTTTCTTTCTCACGCTCGCGGTGACATCAGAGAGGTTAAAGGAGTTCACTGCGAGACACTGGACATTGACAGCAGATGTTGCTCAGTGTCTCTGCTGGATGATAGACTGTATGGTCGCATCATGCAACCATGCAGCCTGCCATCTAGATGTAGCAGACAAATGGATTATCTTCTGTGCGGAAAGGTGAGAAATATTGTTTTTTTATTTTAATTCTCTTGCAGGATACAATGTGTCATGGAATGGGTGATGCAGTAAGTATGGTTTAATTAAGATTTATTAAAGGAGTCTGTGTTATTCTTTCAATTAAAAGACTTTATTCTGGGTGTCTGTGTTTTTACACAATATGACTTTGTAATGGGGGAATCTTATAAACACCTCTTCATTACTAACCTCTGGGCTTGAGGTCTCCTGACAATACAAAGGTGACATCAACCCCCAACTATAACCTCACTTGACACCACTACAGGGTAAGTGGGAAGAGTGAGCAAGGCTAAGTGCCAGAATAGGCACATCTTATAGATGCACCTTTTCTGGAGTGGCTGAGAGCTGATGTTTTTTATCCTGGGGTGTACAGTATACATAGCTCCTTCCTAGACTATTAATATCATCACGCAGCTTTCTGCCTAGCCATTGCTGGTTATCAATTATAGGGGGACCCTACGTCATTTTTTTTGGAGGTCCCCCATTTTAACCCCTTCGCCTCGAAGCCTGTTTTCACCTTCCTGACCAAGCCCATTTTTACAATTCTGACCACTGTCACTTTATGAGTTCATAACTCTGGAATGTGTCAACGGATCCTGGTGATTCTGAGAATGTTTTCTTGTGACATATTGTACTTTATGATAGTGGTAAAATTTATTTGATATGACTTGCATTTATTTGTGAAAAAAATGGAAATTTGGCAAAAAATTTTAAAATTTTAAAATTTTCAAAATTTTATTTTTATGCCCTTGAATCAGTCATATTGCACAAAATAGTTAATAAATAACATTTCCCACATGTCTACTTTACATCATCACAATTTTGGAAACATAATTTTTTGTTAGGAAATTATAAGGGTTAAAAGATGACCAGCGATTACTCATTTTTACAACAAAATTTGCATTTTTTTAGGGACCACCTCACATTTGAAGTGACTTTGAGGGGCCTATATGACAGAAAATACTAAGAGATACTCAGACAAAGATACAAAACCCCATCGCCAGGTAATGCACGCAGCACTTTTCTGTTAATTTACTATGTTTACACTCATGTATGATTCAATGATACTCTAAAGCAGTGTTTCTCAACTCCAGTCCTCAGGACCCACCAACAGGTCATGTTTTCAGGATTTCCTTAGTATTGCAAAGGTGATGGAATTAATGCTTGAGCAGGTGATGAAATTATCATCTGTGCAATACTAAGGAAATCCTGAAAACATGACCTGTTGGTGGGTCCTGAGGACTGGAGTTGAGAAACACTGCTCTGAAGGGATTAGGCGCCATATCTATTGTGGGCCTGCTATAATACAATTTGGATTGCTGCTGTAATACATTTTTTAACTGATATATGTGATACTCTTTTGGTAATGTCCAGGAAGGATGGGAAATCTTGAAAAATGAGATTCTCAAAGCACAATCGTTAACAATTCCGAAAAGAGGGAAGAATGGGAAGCATTTAAGGAAACCTGTTGTGAATGTGTTAGAAATGAATTCTGAGCAGAAGCTCCCTCTGGTGGTTACAAACAGTACTGAACTATTCAATGAAGATTGTGAAGACTGGCAATCAGGTGTTACAGACTGGTCTTATATAAGGGAGGTTCCCTCCCATCAGGGTTGCCGGTGATCAATTGTTCTTGTCTCAACTTTGGTTCCTGGTTCACTTGGAAGCTAGCTGTGTCTTGCCTGCATCTTCTGCTAACAGATAAGATATTTTCTGCTTTTATTTTTGTGCTTGCTTTTTGCATTTTGTCCTGCACTTCTGTGGAGGTCAGCCAGGTCCCCTCCGGGGGCTTGTGCTCCTCTCAGTTTATCTGAGCCACTGTTATTTGTTCATTTGCCTTTTCCAGTTTTTTCAGTGGCTGCTGCTTAGTTTTGTTACACCAGAGAACTAATTTAGGTGGTAGAGGTCGTGTGATCTCAGGTGTTTTTGCAATTAGTGAGTTGGTATTTTTTTAGGGTTTTTTGGATTGCAGTAAGTGTCCTTCCTATCCTTTTTTTCTAGGAAGATTGGGCCCCAACGTTTGCTCATACTATTTTATGTCTGTGTCTGTATTTCCTCTTGTCTAACCGCCATTACATGTTTGGGGGCTTCCTATGTTCTTTGGGGATCTGCTCCGGGGCAGATAGTTTTCCTCTTTCTATCTTTAGGTGCAGTTAGCTTCTCAGGCTGTGACGAGGCGTCTAGGACCAACGTAGGAACGCTCCACGGCTGCCTTTAGTTGTGGTGGTTAGTCAGGGTACTGCAATCCAGTAGATTCCAACCTCTCTGGTGTATTGCCTTTTTTGCCTGCTCTCCTCAGCCTACCAAATCATAACAGTATCACCGGCCAAACTGAAAATTATATGGTACTCACAGAAGGGAAAGATAGTGTAAAAAAAAAAAAAAAAAAAGTTGTCAGAGTTGTCAGAGATATTTTTTTTTTTCTTTCCCTCTTTTTCTCTGGGTGCTGAGGATTTTTTTTTTCTCTCAATCGAGTTTGTACAGTTGTCTGGCCATGTGGATCAGCTTGCCACTGAAGTTCGGAGTATTGCTACCTATCTTGCAGGGTTGCCGGTTGTGGAACCTAGGATCCCCATGCCAGATTTGTTTTTAGGGGATCAAGCTAAATTTCTGAATTTCAAAAATAACTGTAAGTTGTTTTTTGCCTTAAAACCTAAGTCCTCAGGGAACGCAGCACAGCAGGTTCAAATTGTCATCTCTCTCCTGCGTGGCGATCCTAAGGATTGGGCTTTTTCCCTGACACCTGGGGATCCTGTTTTGAGTAATGTTGATGCATTTTTTCTGGCTCTGGGGTTATTGTACGATGAACCTAATGTCACTAATCAAGCTGAAAAAACCTTGTTGGCATTAAATCAGGGGCTTGAGGACGCTGAGTTATACTGTCAGAGATTCCGAAGGTGGGCAGTCCTGACCAAATGGAATGATGATGCTTTGGCAGCCCTTTTTCAGAAGGGTCTGTCAGAGAATGTAAAAGATGTTATGGTGGATTTCCCTGCTCCCTCTGGTCTCAATGATTCTATGTCATTAGTAGTGTTGAGCATTCCGATACCGCAAGTATCGGGTATCGGCCGATATTCGCTGTATCGGAATTCCGATACTTAGTTCCGATATTTTTCATATATCGTATACCGGAATCGGAAGTTCCCATAATTCTTTGAGAGGCAATGTGATTTTAGTCAGCCAATGAGGAATCTTATGAAGTGTGGGCACATCCTGTAATGCTGCGGTCATCTTAACTAATGGCATGGCTGTGATTGGCTGCTGAAATGATGTCAGAATGCACTATAAAAGGCGCCGCCTCCATTTTAGCGTCACTGTGCTGTGAACTCAGTTAGGGACAGAACGCTGCTGTGCTGACTCTGAGGGACAGTTAGACATTGCGATTTTGTGTACTCTACTGTGCTTTAGGCAGGCTAGTTTACCAACCGCTGTGTAAAGCTTCCTTTTGCCAGTGTTGTTTTAACAGCTCTGTGCAAGGTGTGTGTGAGAGTGCAGGTGACGCTGCAGTTTGCTCTGCACCACCGCTGGTTGTAGGCATCTGCACGTGTTCACTGACTCTTTTTTTATTTATTTGTGAATTGTGCAGCTCCATTATATTTGCAAAAAAATCTAATCTATTAGTGTGACGCGCTTCCATCCGTATACAATACATTGGTTGCAAACACTATAGAAGTAGACAAAGGGGCCTTTCACAGCTACTGAACAGTTGTGTTTCAGTGTTCACTGTAGTCTGTGAGCTTTTCATTTTTTGAGTGCAGATTCACGCTCCATTTAGTTCTTCAACCACTGCTGGTTGTAGTCTGCTGAGCGTGTGTCACTGCCTCATCCTTCACTAATTGGTGCTGCTCCATTATATTTGAAAAAAATCTAATCTATTAGTGTGACGCGCTTCCATCCGTATACAATACATTGGTTGCAAACACTATAGAAGTAGACAAAGGGGCCTTTCACAGCTACTGAACAGTTGTGTTTCAGTGTTCACTGTAGTCTGTGAGCTTTTCATTTTTTGAGTGCAGATCACGCTCCAGTTAGTTCTTCAACTACTGCTGGTTGTAGTCTGCTGAGCGTGTGTCACTGCCTCATCCTTCACATTTTTCTCTAATTGGTGCTGCTCCATTATATTTGAAAAAAAATCTAATCTATTAGTGTGACGCGCTTCCATCCGTATACAATACATTGGTTGCAAACACTATAGAAGTAGACAAAGGGGCCTTTCACAGCTACTGAACAGTTGTGTTTCAGTGTTCACTGTAGTCTGTGAGCTTTTCATTTTTTGAGTGCAGATCACGCTCCAGTTAGTTCTTCAACTACTGCTGGTTGTAGTCTGCTGAGCGTGTGTCACTGCCTCATCCTTCACATTTTTCTCTAATTGGTGCTGCTCCATTATATTTGAAAAAAATCTAATCCATTAGTGTGACGCGCTTCCATCCGTATACAATACATTGGTTGCAAACACTATAGAAGTAGACAAAGGGGCCTTTCACAGCTACTGAACAGTTGTGTTTCAGTGTTCACTGTAGTCTGTGAGCTTTTCATTTTTTGAGTGCAGATCACGCTCCAGTTAGTTCTTCAACTACTGCTGGTTGTAGTCTGCTGAGCGTGTGTCACTGCCTCTTCCTTCACATTTTTCTCTAATTGGTGCTGCTCCATTATATTTGAAAAAAATCTAATCTATTAGTGTGACGCGCTTCCATCCGTATACAATACATTGGTTGCAAACACTATAGAAGTACACAAAGGGGCCTTTCACAGCTACTGAACAGTTGTCTGCAGTGTTCACTGCAGTCTCTGAGGAATAACCACACTTAGGCCTTATAACTTTTCTGACTTTCTTTATCAATCTACCAAGATGAAGAAGGCAGTGAGTAAGGCACGTGGTCGTGGCCGTGGAGTTTCAGCAGGGAGAGGACGTGGGGATTCTGTGCCTGCTGCTGCCGCACCCAGTGACACAGCATCCACCAGTTTTCCCCGTGAGCGTTCCTTTATGCGCACTTTTGTAGGAGCTCAGCGTACCCCCCTGCTGCGGGAAGAACAAATTGAAGCCGTTGTTGGTTGGATGGCAGCCAATGCATCGACTTCAATTTCTTCCACCTCCTCTCAGGACCACAGCACTGTTGAACAACCATCTGTCTCTTCACCGCCTGCCAAATTGCCCAGGCAGTCAGAGAGTTCTGAACTGGAGCCAGCTGAGTCTCTGCTTCTGTTCTCAGAATCTGTTGGCTTGGAAACAGGGGCCCAGCCAAGCAGCATTCTGGAATGTGAAGGAGAGGCAGTATGCAGTGATGCGCAACAGCTGTGTCTCTCTGAATCTGAAGAGGCGGGTGAGCCAGTGCCGATGGTCAGCACACCGCAGAACGCATCTGATGATGATGAGACTCAGGTGCCATTTTCTGTTGAGCAAGGTGCTGGCCAGACCACCCAACAGCAGCAGGTGTTGGAAGAGGGTAGTGGAGATGATGAGGTCCAAGCCCAACATGGCGTGAGGAACAGGAAGGTGGTGGTAGCAGCTCTGAGGAAGAGATTGCCCCAACGGTCCAAACAGTAGGGAGAGGTAGGCTGCAGACTCGGTTGCCTGTACCCTCCAGTTTGGCACCCGTTCGTAGCAGTTCTCTTCCAACAGCCAAAACGGGCGCTCCCAGGACTTGCACTGCGTGGTCCTTTTTTGACACACTTGCAGATGATATTTGCTATGTCAAATCCAAGCTGTGTAATCAAAAAGTTAAAAGAGGTAAAAATACCAGTAACCTCAATACCACAAATATGTGGAAACATGTACGGACAAAGCACGTAGCTGAGTTACAAAGACACACTGGAGATGTAGGCCAACCTACAGCAGCACCTACATCTTCAGCTCGTGTTGGAGCCTCTTCCTCCAGCTCACACACAGCTGGTTCGGCTTCCTCACAGGATCGCCATGGAAGAACCTCTGTCACTGTTGTCCAGAGACCCAGTGTTATTTCACACACAGCTGCAAGTTCCCTGTCATCCTCACACTCCCAGGCCACAAAACAGCCATCGGTAGCACAGGCATGGGATAAAAGACGGCCATACTCGGCAAACCATCACGAGCACAGGCTCTGAATGCTGGCATTGCAAAACTCCTGTCCCTTGAAATGCTGTCATTCAGGCTGGTGGAGACTGACACTTTCCGTAACTTTATGGCATTGGCAGTCCCACAATACAATGTGCCCAGCCGATTTTATTTCAGCAGGCAAGCCGTCCCTGGTCTGCAAAAGCATGTCGAGGGAAAAATTAAACATGCGCTACTAAACGCCATCAGTAGCAAGGTCCACCTGACCACCGATGCGTGGACCAGTACCCATGGCCAGGGACGATACCTTTCCCTCACTGCCCATTGGGTCAATGTTGTGGAGCCGGGTACAGATCTTGAGAGTGGCGCTGTACGTGTTCTGCCAACTCCAAGGATTGCAGGAATCAAGTCTGTCCACATTGACTCCTCCTCCTACTCCAGTTCCTCAGAATCATCGCTGCAGGAGCCGTCACGGTCTACCTCCACATGGACCCGTGAACGCTTACCTGATGCGACCGATATGAGCACAGCCGTGGCCAAACGTCAACAGGCCGTCCTGAAATTAATTTACATGGGGAATCGAAGCCACACAGCGCAGGAGCTCTGGAATGCCATCAAGCAGGAGAGCGACGTGTGGTTTTTGCCAGCGAATCTCCAGCCAGGCTTGGTAGTGTGTGACAATGGCCGAAATCTGGTGGCAGCTCTGGGCCTTGGCAACCTCACTCACATACCATGTCTGGCACATGTGCTCAACTTGGTCGTGCAGAGTTTTTTGAGGGACTATCCGGATCTTGATGCACTGCTGCACAAGGTCCGCCTAGAGTGCGCTCACTTGCGACGTTCCAGCATGGCCAGATCGCGCATTGCAGCTCTGCAACGCAGATTTCGCCTTCCTGAACATCGCATCATATGTGACGTACCCACCAGGTGGAATTCCACGTTACATATGTTGGAGCGGTTGTGTGAGCAGCAGCCAGCAGTAATGGAGTATCAGCTGCATCAGGCGCAATCAACTCGCAATTTGCGTCGTTCACACTTCACCACTACTGAGTGGGCCTCTATGAAGGACATCTGCCACGTTTTGCGTGCGTTTGATGAGTCAACGCGGATGGCGAGTGCAGATGATGCACTAGTCAGCCTGACTGTCCCCCTTATCTGCCTGCTTCAAAAAACACTGCAAGCAATAAGGGATGAGGTTTTGGAAGAGGTGGAGGATGAGGAGTCACAAATTCCATCACCTTCTGGACAGTCAGCGCAACGTGGTTCCTCACAAAGGGCTGGGCAGTGTTCACTTTGTGAGGAGGATGAGGAGGAGTCAATGGAGGAGGAAGACATCGCTCCAGAGGGAGGTACACAACGCTCTAGTCAGTATGTAGAGCGAGGGTGGGGTGATGCAGAGCAGGCAGAGATGACGCCTCTTGCAGGGGACAGCGTTTCTTGGCCAGTTGGGAGTCTGCAGCACATGGTTGATTTCATGCTGCAGTGCCTGAGAAACGACCGCCGCATCGCCCACATTCTCACCACGTCTGATTATTGGGTGTACACCCTCCTAGACCCTCGCTACCGGGACAACTTACAAAGCCTCATCACACCGTTGAACCGGGAGCGTAAAATGCGGGAGTACCAAGACACACTGGTGCAATCCATAATGTTCTCCATTCCAGCGAGAGCACTGCTGCTGCTACTGCTTTACAAAGCAGCTCTGTGCGTCGAGGCAGTGGAGACAGCTCTGCAACAAAAGGGAGCACAAGCAGCGCCTCTGCACAGGGCAAGACCAGTATGTTCCAAATGTGGCGAAGTTTTGTGGCAGCGCCACCAATGTCTACACCATCCGAGACGGCTCCAGTCAGCAGGAGGCAACGTTTCCGTAAGATGGTGACAGACTACATGTCTTTCCTCTCAGTGTACTCCCAGATGGCTCTTCCCCATTCAAGTTTTGGGTCTCTAAGCTGGATACATGGCCAGAGCTTAGCCAGTATGCATTGGAGGTGCTGGCTTGCCCTGCTGCCAGTGTATTATCGGAGCGCGTCTTTAGTGCCGCAGGTGGTGTACTAACAGACCGTCGCATGCGACTATCCTCCGATAATGTAGACCGGCTTACTTTTCTGAAAATGAACAAGGCATGGATCTCGCCAGAATTTGTCTGTCCATTTTCAGATTAAATAACTGGTTCGCAACGTTATCCATGTCTCCTGTTATGTTCATCTTTCTACCACCTGAAACTCTACTCCCTGTGCTACAACACTGCCAGTTGCTGCTCAGAAGTGTCGTGTCCACAGACCAATACACAAGCTATAGTGTTAGTGGGGTTCAGTAACGCCAGCTGTTCCCCTGCTGTGTGTCCGGCAACAAGTCTCCTGTTCCCTACACATGCACAGAAAAACCCATGTCGAACATGCTCCAAATAGGGAAGAGCCGTCACCCTGATTGTTATGCTTAAAACAGGAAATTGTGAAGTTTTCCAGGCCTAGAATGATAAATTTTTATGACAAATATGGACAAATAATAATTTGTCATCACAGCGCATATCTGCACATGTCTATTATAAATGGTAACAAAAACTAAAACATAGTCTTGACTTTTTGAAATTAATGCATAAAAGTACATTTCATACTTATCAATTAATGCTTTTTAAGGAACTTTATCTGTACCTGTAAGATAATGCAGTCAATGGATGTACGAATCATAAAATCCTCATCATCATCATCACGAGTTTTATTTATGACAGACATTATAAAATACACATACTGATGCCAACTGTAACTTCACACACCATATATGAAATGGCCAGCATCTAAACCTGGTAATAATGTGCAATAATAAATTATTACATCTAGAATCATAGAATCATAGAATCATAGAATGGTAGAGTTGGAAGGGACCTCCTGGGTCATCTCGTCCAACCCCCTGCTCAAAGCAGGATTCTCTAAATCATCCCAGACAGATGTCTATCCAGCCTCTGTTTGAAGACTTCCATTGAAGGAGAACTCACCACCTCTTGTGGCAGCCTGTTCCACTCATTGATCCCCTAACTGTCAAAAAGTTTTTTCTAATATCTAATCTGTGTCTCCTCCCATTCAGTTTCATCCCATTGCTTCTAGTCTTTCCTTGCGCAAATGAGAATAAAGATGATCCTTCTACAATGTGACAGCCCTTGAGATATTTGTAGACAGCTATTAAGTCTCCTCTCAGTCTTCTTTTTTGCAAGCTAAACATTCCCAAATCCTGCAACCGTTCCTCATAGGACATGGTTTGCAGACCGGTCACCATTCTGGTGGCTCTTCTCTGAACTTGCTCCAGTTTGTTGATGTCTTTTTTAAAATGTGGTGCCCAAAACTGGACACAGTATTCCAGATGAGGTCTGACCAAAGAGGAGTAGAGGGCAATAATGACCTCACGTGATCTAGACTGTATGCTTCTGTTGATACATCCTAGAATTGCATTTGCCTTTTTTGCTGCTGCATCACACTGTTGACTCATGTTAAGTCTGTGATCAATTAGTATACCCAAGTCTTTTTCACATGTGCTGTTACTTAGCCCTATTCCTCCCATTTTGTATATGCTTTTTTCATTTTTATTGCCCAGATGTAGTACTTTGCATTTTTCCCTGTTAAAATCCATTCTGTTAGTTGCTGCCCACTGCTCCAGTTTATGTATATCTTTTTGAATCCTCTCTCTCTCTTCTCTAGTATTAGCTACCCCTCCTAGCTTTGTGTCATCAGCAAATTTGATCAGTTTACCCTCAATTCCTTCATCTAAATCATTGATAAAGATGTTGAACAATACAGGGCCCAAAACAGAGCCTTGTGGTACCCCACTTGAGACATTCTTCCAACTGGATGTGCAGCCATTTACAACCACTCTTTGGGTCCGATCACTAAGCCAGTTATGAATCCACCTAACAGTTGCCTTGTCCATTCCATACTTAGTCATTTTTTCAATAAGGATTGTGTGAGATACTTTGTCAAATGCTTTGCTGAAGTCAAGATATACTATATCTACAGCATTTCCCTGATCCACCCAGTCAGTGATTCTGTCATAGAAGGAAATTAAGTTAGTCTGACATGACTTATTAGTTACAAACCCATGCTGACTCTGTTTAATCACTTCATTCTTATCCAGGTACTTGCATACATGTTCTTTAATAATTTGTTCAAAGATCTTTCCTGGTATAGAAGTCAGACTCACCGGCCTGTAGTTCCCTGGGTCCACCTTCTTCCCCTTTTTGAAGATAGGAACAACATTTGCTCTTCTCCAGTCTTCTGGGACTTCTCCTGTTCTCCAAGAATTTTCAAAGATTATGGACAGTGGTTCAATAATTTCTTCTGCTATCTCCTTCAGTACCCTGGGGTGTAATTCATCTGGACCTGGAGACTTGAATTCATTTAGGTTAGCTAAGTGTTTCCTCACTGTCTTTCTGTTTATAGATATCCTGGATTCTTCTATTCCTTTAATAGGACAGTGAAGATCAGTTGATGTTACATTTCCTTTCTGAGAGAAAACAGATGCAAAATAGGAATTTAAAAGTTCAGCCTTCTCAACATCCTGACTTACCATTTCATCATTTTCATCCTGTAAAAATCCTATAGCATCTTTGACTTTTCTTTTACTTTTGACGTATCCCCAAAATCCTTTTTTGTTGCTTTTGACGTCACTTGCAAGCCTTAATTCATTGTCAGATTTAGATAATCTGATTTGTGCTCTGCAGGTTCTGCAGACGGCATTATATTCTTCTTTAGATATGCCTCCCTCTTTCCATTTGATAAACATTTCTTTCTTCCTTTTTAGCATGTGTTTAAGTTCTATGTTCATCCATCCTGGTTTCCTTAAATGCTTCCCATTCTTCCCTCTTTTCGGAATTGTTAACGATTGTGCTTTGAGAATCTCATTTTTCAAGATTTTCCATCCTTCCTGGACATTTTTGTCCTTAAGGATATCCAGCCATTGGATCCCTCCAATTCTCTTTCTGAGTTCCTTAAAATCTGCCTTTCTGAAATCTAACCTTGACGTCTGAGTCTTCACAGGTCTTCCTCCTCTTGTTATCCAAAATTCTAAAATAGCATGGTCACTACCTCCTAGGGTCCCAGCCACTCTTACCTCCTCCACCATTTCCTCCCTGTTTATGAGGATTAGATCCAAGGTAGCAGATCCCCTTGTTTTCTCCATTACCTTTTGGAAGATAAAGTTGTCAGCAAGAGAGGATAAGAATTTCCTGGACCTGTTAGTTTTGCCTGAGAGAGATTCCCAACAAATGTCTGGATAGTTGAAATCTCCCATGACCACTATGTCATATTTTTTGGAGAACTTGGCCATTTGATGCATAAAGAGTTCATCCATATCTTCAGCTTGCACAGGCGGCCTGTAGTAAATGCCTACAATGGTGTCCTTTCCATTGTTCTGTCCTTGTATTCTTACCCAAACAGTTTCCACAGAACTCCCAGTCTCTGAAGCTTCAATCTCTGTGCAGATATACGCTTTTCTAACATACAATGCAACACCTCCTCCTCGTTTATCAAGTCTGTTTCTTGCAAATAAGTTGTAACCTTCTAGCCTTGTATTCCAATCATGTGTATCGTCCCACCAAGTCTCAGTGATTCCAATGACATCATATTTCTTCTCCTGCGTTAGTAGCTCCAGTTCTCCTTGTTTGTTGCCCATGCTTTGTGCATTCGTATAGAAACACTTTAGTTTGTGATTGGTTTCTCTTTCTTCAATATTTTTATTATGTAGATTTTTTTGTCTTTGTTCTTCCCCTTCACTTCTAATAGCAGAGTTCTCAATAGCATTTGTCAGGTGTATGGCTTTTGCTGGCGTTTTGCTTCCCTTCCCACATTGTTCTAGTTTAAAGCTCTCCTGATGAGTGTAGCAAGGCGACTTCCAAATACATGTTTTCCAGTCTTCGTAAGGTGCACCCCATCTCTAGCAAGTAGTCCATCGTACAGGTAATTCACTCCGTGATCCAGAAATCCAAATCCTTGCTGACGGCACCATCGACGTAGCCAGTTGTTCACCTGCAGAATCTTATTCCACCTCCTTGTTCCATGGCCATCCACTGGAAGGATGGAGGAGAAGACCACCTGCACTCCCAGTTCTTTCACTTTCTTACCTAAGTTTTCAAAGTCACTGCAGATGGTTTCCAGGTCACTTCTTGTGGTGTCATTTGTCCCCACATGTATTAGCAGGAATGGGTAGTCATCTTTAGGTCTGAAGAGTCCTGATATCCTGTGAGACACATCTTTAATTTTTGCACCTGGAAGACAGCACATTTCTCTTGAGGTTATATCTGGTCTGCAGATAGCAGCCTCTGTTCCTCTCAACAGGGAATCCGCCATGACAACAACTCTCCGTTTCTTCTTCACAACATTTTTCTTTCTCCATTCAGGAGGACTCTGAGGGCGTACAAGGTTACTCTTTGTGGGCAAAGTCTTATCCTGATGTATTTCTTCATCGTTCTCCTGTGTAAGAGCCTGGTACTGGTTTCTGAGCAGTATGGGTGCTGACTGCCTCCTGATCCTCCTGCTTCTTTGGGTCACATGCTTCCATTCCTCTGTTTCTTCAGTTGCACTTCGAATTTCTTCTCTTTCTGTACCATGAAGAGATAATTCTGCTCTGTCTAAGAACTCTTCACCTTCCTTAATGGTCTTCAATGTAGATAACCTCTCTTCCAGATTTTGCAACTTTTCCTCCAACAGGGACACAAGCTTGCATTTGTGGCATGTGAAATTTGGCTTTTCCACTGGTAAGTCTATGAACATGTAGCAAGAAAGTGCATCATGCATACTGACAATAGGTAGTACTAGTTATACCTGCAAGTGCTGTTGAAACAACCACAACAGATATAAATTAATAATGGTATATAGGTATCACAGTGCATAGTTACTCATGGACAATGTCGATGTAATACTGTACCTCAATAAAGTCAGCGTCAACCATTATGCGTGTTAGTCTTGTAGATTGTTAAAGAGGGAACGGTCTTTTTTGGTTGGTCATAGGTGGAGTATTAGACAGTAAATGATTACTGCTGTCGTATTTTTGGCGTCCCCAGGGCGCAATAACGCTGCGTAACGTCACATTTTATAGAGTCATCTAATTGACACACGCTACCCTACCCTACGCGTGACAGTAGGAAGGTAGTGTTGACGGATAAAGCCTTGCGCAACCAGACATGCTTTTACCCTCTTCAACACTGTACAAGCAAAAAATGCATGATTGCAGCCGCAGACTTTATTGACGTACAGTATAACATCGCCATTACCCATCAGAGGCTGTCCACTGTCTGATATAGACATAGAATATACCTTTGCTATCCGTAGCCTTTGTTTCACCTACACTTGCAGGCACACACTTAAATTGTGACAATGCATTATGTTTTTTTAAATGGTTATTTTTTATCGTACATTACTGTGTCATCACATTGATGAGTCCATGCTGGACATGTCATACATGGTGTACAAAGTAACTATTTTATTAACTTAAATAATTGAAATGTCTGTGACTGTCACATCTAAATTGCAATGATGATGATGATAAGTGACTATTACAAAATCCATTGTCTTCACTATGTTATGGTTTAACATAGCGTTCCTTAAGCATTATTCATAAATACAAAAATGGACTTTTATTGTTAAATTTACAACACTATATTTTGTAACCAATTTTTTGGGTGGTGTGTTGTTCCATTTCTTTTTGGCATGTGCATATATGCGTTTATATTTGCAGTGTCTTTATTTTTATTCTTGAAGTTAGGAAACATGTGTATCTTTGTACCGTGTTAGCCAGTAGATAGATAAATATTTAGACTTGAGAGTCCGCAGTGGTTGATACCTTTGAATGGATAACTGAAAAGATGGTAACAAATTGCAAGCTTTCGAGGCTACTCACGTCTCTTCATCAGGCAAAGACTAAAACAAAAAATGAAGCATCACATATTTCTATACACAACAGGACACAGGAATAGTGCAATAGGTAAGACAAGTAAGTGACGTGTAGCAGAACTGTCATTATCACAGAGGGATGAACATAAATATTGGAACAGTTCCTAGATAACGATAGAAAGTTTTATTGCCCTCTGATTGGGGTCTGGTTTTGTGTTTTCATGCCCCTGGAAGGGCAGAGACGCAGATTCCTTAATTGATATAGAATGACATAAATCCGTGTGATCTATTCATTCCATCACTAACAGTGTCAAAGGTCATGATGAGCTTATATTCTGAAACCTTTGTATCTTTGTCATATTTGAAGTTATATTTTAATACCAGTAATTCCATATCCATCATGCTATGACCGGGCATACAAAAGTGTTTTGCCACAGGTAAATCCATTATTTTTTGTCTTATCGTGTGGCGCTGATAATTCATCCTTGTTCTCATTTTTTGGCCGGTCTCCCCTCACTTGTCCCTCCCTCACTTGTCTTACCTATTCTTGTGTCCTGTTGTGTGTAGAAATATGTGATTCTTCCTTTTTTTTTTTAGTCTTAGCCTGATGAAGAGACCTGAGTAGTCTCGAAAGCTTTGAATTTGTTACCATATTTTCAGTTAGCCATTAAACGGTATCAACCACAGAGGACTCTCAAGTATAAATATTTTTCTATTCTTGGAATTGAAATTCATCATTTTATTGTCCTAGTAAAACTTCATTTATTCTTGTTTGAAGTACATACATTTGCAATGGCCACGTAACAAGGCAATAACTCAATATTTTGTGCCTACACCCTCCTTGACCCTGGGCTTCAACAGCACCAGTTGCTGCTCAGAAGTGTTAGATGCACAGATGAAAACAATCGCTGATGTGTTTGTGGGGTTCAGTAACGCCTGCTGTTCCCCTGCTGTGTGTCTGGCAAAAATTACTGCTGCTAACTACAACTTCAACTTCAAACATCTCATACTAGGCCTCTGCCTACACCCTCCTTGACCCTGGGCTTCAACAGCGCCAGTTGCTGCTCAGAAGTGTTAGATGCACAGATGAAAACAATCGCTGATGTGTTTGTGGGGTTCAGTAACGCCTGCTGTTCCCCTGCTGTGTGTCTGGCAAAAATTACTGCTGCTAACTACAACTTCAACTTCAAACGTCTCATACTAGGCCTCTGCCTACACCCTCCTTGACCTGGGCTTTAACAGCGCCAGTTGCTGCTCAGAAGTGTTAGATGCACAGATGAAAACAATCGCTGATGTGTTTGTGGGGTTCAGTAACGCCTGCTGTTCCCCTGCTGTGTGTCTGGCAAAAATTACTGCTGCTAACTACAACTTCAACTTCAAACGTCTCATACTAGGCCTCTGCCTACACCCTCCTTGACCCTGGGCTTCAACAGCGCCAGTTGCTGCTCAGAAGTGTTAGATGCACAGATGAAAACAATCGCTGATGTGTTTGTGGGGTTCAGTAACGCCTGCTGTTCCCCTGCTGTGTGTCTGGCAAAAATTGCTGCTGCTAACTACAACTCAACTTCAAACGTCTCATACTAGGCCTCTGCCTACACCCTCCTTGACCCTGGGCTACAACACCGCCAGTTGTAGCTCGGAAGTGCTGTTAGCACAGTCTACACTTGCTACTGTGTTACTGGGGTTCAGTAATGTCAGCTGTTCCCCTGCTGTGATAACGGCAAAAAGTCCTGCTGCCTCCACCATGTTCTCTTCTCATCCCTGGGCTACAACACCGCCAGTTGTTGCTCGGAAGTGCTGTTAGCACAGTCTACACTTGCTCCTGTGTTACTGGGGTTCAGTAATGTCAGCTGTTCCCTGCTGTGTGTACGGCAAAAAGTCCTGCTGCCTCCACCATATTCTCTTCTCATCCCTGGGCTACAACACCGCCAGTTGTTGCTCGGAAGTGCTGTTAGCACAGTCTACACTTGCTCCTGTGTTACTGGGGTTCAGTAATGTCAGCTGTTCCCTGCTGTGATAACGGCAAAAAGTCCTGCTGCCTCCACCATGTTCTCTTCTCATCCCTGGGCTACAACACCGCCAGTTGTTGCTCGGAAGTGCTGTTAGCACAGTCTACACTTGCTCCTGTGTTACTGGGGTTCAGTAATGTCAGCTGTTCCCCTGCTGTGTGTACGGCAAAAAGTCCTGCTGCCTCCACCATGTTCTCTTCTCATCCCTGGGCTACAACACCGCCAGTTGTTGCTCGGAAGTGCTGTTAGCACAGTCTACACTTGCTCCTGTGTTACTGGGGTTCAGTAATGTCAGCTGTTCCCCTGCTGTGTGTACGGCAAAAAGTCCTGCTGCCTCCACCATGTTCTCTTCTCATCCCTGGGCTACAACACCGCCAGTTGTAGCTCGGAAGTGCTGTTAGCACAGTCTACACTTGCTCCTGTGTTACTGGGGTTCAGTAATGTCAGCTGTTCCCCTGCTGTGTGTACGGCAAAAAGTCCTGCTGCCTCCACCATGTTCTCTTCTCATCCCTGGGCTACAACACCGCCAGTTGTAGCTCGGAAGTGCTGTTAGCACAGTCTACACTTGCTCCTGTGTTACTGGGGTTCAGTAATGTCAGCTGTTCCCCTGCTGTGTGTACGGCAAAAAGTCCTGCTGCCTCCACCATGTTCTCTTCTCATCCCTGGGCTACAACACCGCCAGTTGTAGCTCGGAAGTGCTGTTAGCACAGTCTACACTTGCTCCTGTGTTACTGGGGTTCAGTAATGTCAGCTGTTCCCCTGCTGTGATAACGGCAAAAAGTCCTGCTGCCTCCACCATGTTCTCTTCTCATCCCTGGGCTACAACACCGCCAGTTGTTGCTCGGAAGTGCTGTTAGCACAGTCTACACTTGCTCCTGTGTTACTGGGGTTCAGTAATGTCAGCTGTTCCCCTGCTGTGATAACGGCAAAAAGTCCTGCTGCCTCCACCATGTTCTCTTCTCATCCCTGGGCTACAACACCGCCAGTTGTAGCTCGGAAGTGCTGTTAGCACAGTCTACACTTGCTCCTGTGTTACTGGGGTTCAGTAATGTCAGCTGTTCCCTGCTGTGATAACGGCAAAAAGTCCTGCTGCCTCCATCATGTTCTCTTCTCATCCCTGGGCTACAACACCGCCAGTTGTTGCTCGGAAGTGCTGTTAGCACAGTCTACACTTGCTCCTGTGTTACTGGGGTTCAGTAATGTCAGCTGTTCCCCTGCTGTGTGTACGGCAAAAAGTCCTGCTGCCTCCACCATGTTCTCTTCTCATCCCTGGGTTACAACACCGCCAGTTGTTGCTCGGAAGTGCTGTTAGCACAATCTACACTTGCTCCTGTGTTACTGGGGTTCAGTAATGTCAGCTGTTCCCCTGCTGTGATAACGGCAAAAAGTCCTGCTGCCTCCACCATGTTCTCTTCTCATCCCTGGGCTACAACACCGCCAGTTGTTGCTCGGAAGTGCTGTTAGCACAGTCTACACTTGCTCCTGTGTTACTGGGGTTCAGTAATGTCAGCTGTTCCCCTGCTGTGTGTACGGCAAAAAGTCCTGCTGCCTCCACCATGTTCTCTTCTCATCCCTGGGCTACAACACCGCCAGTTGTAGCTCGGAAGTGCTGTTAGCACAGTGAACACTTGCTCCTGTGTTACTGGGGTTCAGTAATGTCAGCTGTTCCCCTGCTGTGTGAACGCAAAAAGTCCTGCTGCCTCCACCCTGTTGTCTTCTCATCCCTGGGCTTCAACACCGCCAGTTGTTGCTCGGAAGTGTCATTGGCACGGGTACTCACTCCTGTCCAGACTGGTTACAGCACACCATCTGTTTCCTGTCAGTTGTAAACGTCACTTAGCCTCCAATAAGTTGTCCTGTCGTGTTGCGGTTGGGTTAGCCGACTCTATGGTTGCTTGGAGTTTTGGTGCTTCCTATGTGTGCTGCAGGATATGCAAATAAAGGCTGTTTCCGTTGTGACAATAGGACAATCACCCACTGTAGTACTGGGGATTCGTTAACTGCGGCCGGCTCGCGGCCTGTCAACTTAAATTTCCATGGGTACCTTCTGCTACCCGTCCGGGTTCCAGTACCGTCAGCTGGTTCTCCGCAGTGCCTTTGGCCTAGGTGCCTCCATCTCCGTATCCGAGTTCCAGCAACGTCTGCTGGTCCTTGGTAGTGCTTTGGAGCACAGGTACCTCCTGCTTAGTAACCGTGTCCCAGTAACATCAGCTGGTCCTCGGTTGTGCCATTGGCTCTTTTCCTTCTGCTGCCCCTCCGGGTTCCAGCACAGTCAGCTGGTCCTCGTTACTTGCATTGGCTCTTGTACCTTCTGCTACCCGTCCGGGTTCCAGTACCGTCAGCTGGTTCTCCGCAGTGCCTTTGGCCTAGGTGCCTCCATCTCGGTATCCGAGTTCCAGCAATGTCTGCTGGTCCTTGGTAGTGCTTTGGAGCACAGGTACCTCCTGCTTAGTAACCGTGTCCCAGTAACGTCAGCTGTTCCTCGGTTGTGCCATTGGCTCTTTTCCTTCTGCTGCCCCTCCGGGTTCCAGCACAGTCAGCTGGTCCTCGTTACTTGCATTGACTCTTGTACCTTCTGCTACATTTACAAATTGAAGATTTTTTCAATGCTTTTTTGGGTAATCACTCTGGATCTCCAACAATGAAGACGACGACCCTGATGACCACCCCGAAGAAGATGACGACCACAAGGACGACGAGCATCAAGCCAACCAGCCTAAACACCATCACAAAGAAGAAATAAAAGATTACCAAACAGGACTAAGAAGGTTAAGACAAACTACAAGATACAGAACAAGAGACTTAAGAACAATAAGCAGAAGATCAAAAAGCAGAAGAACATGAAGTATAAGACCAAAATGAAGAGCAAAATATATGCTCTAAATTCTAAGCAGAAGAAGACTAAGCAGTGTATGGGGGTGAGTCCGTTCCTCCTCGTGGTGCCCCTGGAAAATGCCTGCTGCTGCAGGCTAAACTGAACATGGACAAATACTGTTGTAATTTAAATCTTTTGTGACAGCAAGAACGGAAGGATGAAAAATTCATACTTTGACAGATTACAAGTACAGGATTCTCTGTCACAAATAAGAATATGATGAAGAAGATGAAGTACAATATGAATAAGAATAATAGTTTAATAAGAAGAATCTGAGTAATGTTAACAAAAAGATGAATAGCAAGAAGTTTAAGAAGAAGATAAAGAAGGTGAAGATGAAGAATAATTTGATGAAAAAGATGATGCTGCTGAAGATTATGAAGGAGAAAGTGTGTGAAAAGTTAAAAAGGTGAAGAGCATGGAAGTTGTGAAATATACATATTTGCCAAAATAGAAAAAACGTTAACAACATTGTCAATTTCTTCGTCAATCCCAACATCTTTAAAAAAAAAAATATTTATGCTATTCCATTTGATTGGGTTAAACATCTATGCCTTTAATGTCTCCTCAACCTTCCACAATACATTGTACATTACTCTTTGTTGTTTTCCTTCATGTACAATTAACCAACAAGGCAAGAATGGGTTTTTTTTAATTCCGATATTTTGTTCCCATAGACTTACATGGGACTTCCGGTATCGGTATCGGGTATCGCCGATATTTTAATGGTATCGGCGATACCATTCCGATTCCGATACTTTTGGATATCGGAAAGTATCGCTCAACCCTAGTCATTAGCGATTCAAATTGACAGACGTTTGCGTGAGCGTAGAGGTATGCGTGGAATAGTGTTGCCTTGTGAACCAGCTTCTGAACCCATGCAGTGTGATAGAGTGGCTTCTGGGGCACAGCGTCATGAGTTTCGAAAATGCAATGGGTTATGTTTCTACTGTGGTGACGCCTCTCATGCTATTTCAGTCTGCCCTAAGCGGGGAAGACGTTTTGCACGCTCAGTTGTCTTGGGTAGTGTTCAGACTAAATTTCTGTTGACTGTTACCCTGATTTGCTCCCTGTCCACATTTTCTGCTCAGGATTTTGTTGATTCGGGAGCAGCTATTAACCTGATGGATTTTGATTTTGCTAAACGTTGTGGGTTTCCCTTGATACCCCTACGGAAGTCTATTCCCCTACTGGGGATTGATTCTACCCCTTTGGCTGAGAATAAACCCCAGTTTTCTACTCAGGTGATAATGAGGGTTGAACCTGATCATCAGGAGAGTTGCAAATTTTTGGTGCTGTATAATCTGCATGACATTATTGTACTAGGTTTCCCTTGGTTACAGTCTCATAATCCTGTTTTGGATTGGAAATCTGTGTCTGTAACCAGTTGGGGCTGCCAATGTGTTAATGCCAACACTCCTGTTTTTTCTGCCTCTCCCCAGGCTCAGGATGTTCCTGACTTTTTGACTGATTTTTCTGATGTGTTTAGCGAAAGTAAATCTGCATCCTTGCCCCCCCATAGGAGTTATGACTGCGCTATTGAATTAGTGCCTGGTAGTAAATTCCCTAAAGGTCACTTTTTTAACTTGTCTGTACCTGAACATGACGCTATGCGGTCTTATATCAAGGAGTCATTGGAGAAGGGTCATATCAGACCATCCTGTTCACCCTTGGGTGCCGTTTTTTTCTTTGTGGCCAAAAAGGATGGTTCATTAAGGCCGTGTATTGATTATCGTCTCTTGAACAATATCACTGTGAAATATCAATATCCGTTACCCTTGATTTCTGACCTGTTTTCCAGGGTGAAAAGTGCTACTTGGTTTACCAAGCTTGACCTCAGGGGGGCGTATAACCTTATTCGCATTAAGCACGGGGATGAATGGAAGACGGCATTTAGTACCCCAGAGGGGCATTTTGAGTACCTAGTGATGCCCTTTGGGCTCACTAATGCTCCTTCCGTCTTCCAGTCCTTCATGAATGACATTTTCAGGGATTTTGTGGATAAATTTCTGATTGTTTATTTGGATGATATCTTGATTTTTTCCAATGACTGGGACTCTCATGTGAAACATGTTCGGACTGTGTTCCAGATTTTGAGAGAGAATGCTCTGTATGTGAAGGGATCAAAGTGTCTTTTTGGCGTACAGAGGATCTCATTTCTGGGATTCATTTTGTCCCCATCTGTTATTGAAATGGACCCGGTCAAGGTTCAGGCCATCTGTGATTGGGTCCAACCTACTTCATTAACCCCTTCACCCCCAAGGGTGGTTTGCACCTTAATGACCGGGCCAATTTTTACAATTCTGACCACTGTCTCTTTATGAGGTTATAACTCTGGAACGCTTCAACGGATCTTCGCGATTCTGAGACGGTTTTCTCGTAACATATTGTACTTCACGTTAGAATTAAAATTTCTTCGATATAACTTGCGTTTATTTTTGAAAAAAATGCAAATATGGCGAAAATTTTTAAAATTTTGCAATTTTCAAACTTTGAATTTTTATTCCCTTAAAACAGAGAAATATGTCACATAAAATAGTTAAGAAATAACATTTCCCACATGTCTACTTTACATCAGCACAATTTTGGAACCAAAATTTTTTTTTGTTAGGAAGTTATAAGGGTTAAAATTGACCAGCGATTTCTCATTTTTACAACAAAATTTACAAAGCCATTTTTTTTAGGGACCACCTCTCATTTGAAGTCACTTTGAGGGGTCTATATGGCAGAAAATACCCAAAAGTGACACCATTCTAAAAACTGCACCCCTCAAGGTACTCAAAACCACATTCAAGAAGATTATTAACCCTTCAGGTGCTTCACAGGAACTAAAGCAACGTGGAAGGAAAAAATGAATATTTAACTTTTTAGCCACAAAAATGATCTTTTACAAACTTTTTTTTTATTTTCACAAGGGTAAAAGGAGAAAATGGACAGATAAGGTTGTTATGCAATTTCTCCTGAGTACGCCAATACCCAATATGTGGGGGAAAACCACTGTTTGGGCACACGGCAGAGCTCGTAAGGGAAGGAGCGCCGTTTGACTTTTTCAAACTAAAATTGGCTGGAATTGAGATTGGACGCCATGTCGTGTTTGGAGAGCCCCTGATGCGCCTAAACAGTGGAAACCCCCACAAGTGACACCATTTTGGAAACTAGACCCCCTAAGGTACTTATCTAGATCTGTTGTGAGCACTTTGAACTCCCAAGTGTTTCACAAAAGCTTATAATGCCTGGGTGTGAAAAAAAAAAAAAACAATTTTCCACAAAAATGATTTTTTAGTCCCAAATTTTTGAATTTTCCCAAGGAAATTGGACCCCAAAAGTTGTTGTCCAATTTGTCCTGAGTACGCTGATACCCCATATGTGGGGGGGGGAACTGTTTGGGTGTACGGCAGGGCTTGGAAAGGAAGTAGTAACGTTTTGGAATGCAGACGTTGATGGGGGTCATGTTCCGTTTGCAGTGCCCAGATGAGCCTAAACAGTGGAAACCCCCACAAGTGACCCCATTTTGGAAACTATACCCCCTAAGGAACTTATCTAGATCTTTGGTGAGCACTTTGAACCCCCAAGTGCTTCACACAAGTCTATAATGCCCGGGCATGAAAATAAAAAATCCTATTTTTTTCCCACAAAAATTATCTTTTAGTCACTAATTTTTTATTTTCTCAAGGGTAACAGGAGAAATTGGACCACATATGTTGTTGTCCAATTTGTCCTGAGTACCCTGATACCCCATATGTGGGTGGGAACCACTATTTGGGCGCACGGCAGAGCTCGGAATGGAAGGAGCACCATTTGACTTTTTCCAACCAAAATTGGCTGGAATTGAGATTGGATGCCATGTTGCATTTGGAGAGCCCCTGATGTGCCTAAACAGTGGAAACCCCCCACAAATGACCCCATTTTGGAAACTAGACCCCCTAAGGAACTTTTCTAGATCTTTGGTGAGCAATTTGAACCCCCAAGTGCTTCACACAAGTTTATAACGTAGAGCCGTAAAATTTAAAAATCATATTTTTTCCACAAAAATGATCTTTTCACCCCAATTTTTTTATTTTTCCAAGGGTAACAAGACTCCAAAAGTTATTGTGCAATTTGTCCTGAGTGCGCTGATACCCCATATGTGGGGGTAAACCACTGTTTGGGTGCATGGCAGAGTTTGGAAGGGAAGGAGCGCCGTCTGACTTTTTCAACGCAGAATTGGCTGGACGCCATGTCGTGTTTGGAGAGCTCCTGATCTGCCTAAACAGTGGAAACCCCATAAATGACGCCATTTTGGAAACTAGACCCCTCAAGGAACTTATCTAGATGTGTAGGTGAGAACTTTTAACCCCAGGTGTTTCACTAAAGTTTATAACGTACAGCCGTAAAATAAAAAATCCTTTTTTTTTTACAAAAATGATTTTTTCGTCCCCAATATTTTATTTTCACAAGGGTAACAGAAGAAATTGGAACCCAAAAGTTGTTGTCCAATTTGTCCTGAGTACGCTGATACCCAATATGTGGGAGAAAACTACTGTATGGGCGCACGTCAGGGCTCGGAAGGGAAGTAGTGACGTTTTGGATTGCAGACTTTGATGGAATGGTCTGGGGGCGTCATGTCACATTTGGAGAGCCCCTGATGCACCTATACAGTGGAAACCCCCCACAAGTGACCCCATTTTGGCAAATAGACCCCACAAGGAACTTATCTAGATGTGTGGTGAGCACTTTGAACCCCGAAGTGCTTCACAGAAGTTTATAACGTACAGCCGTAAAAATAAAAAATCTTTTTTTTTTTTTACAAAAATGATTTTTTTTGCCCCCAATATTTTATTTTTACAAGGGTAACTGGAGAAATTGGACCCCAAAAGTTGTTGTCCAATTTGTCCTGAGTACGCTGATATCCAATATGTGGGAGAAAACTACTGTATGGGTACACGTTGGGGCTCGGAAGGGAAGTAGTGACGTTTTGGATTGCAGACTTTGATGGAATGGTCTGGGGGCGTCATGTCGCATTTGGAGAGCCCCTGATGCGCCTAAACAGTGGAAATCCCCAACAAGTGACCCCATTTTGGAAAATAGACCCCACAAGGAACTTATCTAGATGTGTGGTGAGCGCTATGAAGCCCCAAGTGCTTCACAGAAGTTTATAATGTACAGCCGTAAAAACAAAAAAATATTTTTTTTTGTACAAAAATGATATTTTCGCCCCCAGTTTTTTATTTTCCCAAGGGTAGCAGAAGAAATAGGACAAATTGCACAATAACTCTTGTGGTCCAGAGTACGCTGATACCCCATATGTGGGGATAAACTACTGTTTGGACGCATGGCAGAGCTCAGAAGTGAAGGAGCACCGTTTGACTTTTTCAACGCAGAATTGGCTGGAATTGAGATCAGACGCCATGTCACATTTGGAGAGCCCCTGATGTGCCTAAACAGCTGAAACCCCCCAATTCTAACTCCAACCCTAACCCAACACACCCCTAACCCTAGTCCCAACCCTAACCACAAACCTAACCCTAACACACCCCTAATCCCAACCCTAACCCTAATCCTAACTTTAGCGCCAACCCTAACCCTAACTTTAGCCGCAACCCTAACCCTAACCCTAATGGGAAAATGGAAATAAATGCTTTTTTTTAATTTTATTATTTTTCCCTTACTAAGGGGGTGATAAAGGGGGGTTTGATTTACTATTTATAGCGGGTTTTTATGATTGGCAGCTGTCACGCTAAAAGACGCTTTTTATTGCAAAAATAGTTTTTGCATCATCACATTTTGAGAGCTATAATTTTTGCATATTTTGGCCCACAGAGTCATATGAGGTCTTATTTTTTGCGGGACGAGTTGACGTTTTTATTGGTACCATTTTTGAGCACGTGACGTTTTTTGATCACTTTTTATTTCGATTTTTTGGAGGTTAGAATGAACAAAAATCAGCAATTCATGAATTTCTTTTGGGGGAGGCGTTTATACCGTTCCGCGTGTGGTAAAATTGATAAAGCAGTTTTATTCTTTGGGTCAGTATGATTATGGCGATACCTCATTTATATCATTTTTTCATGTTTTGGCGCTTTTATAGAATAAAAACAATTTTATATAAAAAATAATTATTTTTGCATCGCTTTATTCTGCGAGCTATATCTTTTTTATTTTTTCGCTGATGATGCTTTATGATGGCTCGTTTTTTGTGGGACAAGATGACGTTTTCAGCGGTACCATGTTTTTTTATATCGGTCTTTTTGATCGCGTGTTATTCCACTTTTTGTTCGGCAGTATGATGATAAAGCATTGATTCTTTGCTTCGTTTTTTTTTTTTTTTTTAAGGGGTTCACTAAAGGGGTTAACTAGTGGGACAATTTTATAGGGGGGGTCGTTACGGACGCGGCGATACCAAATATGTGTACTTTTATTGTTTTTTTTTTTTTATTTACAGGAAGAAGTGAATTTATTGGGGAATATTTTTTTTTTTTTTATTTATTTTGAATTTTTTTTTTACACATGTTTATTTTTACTTTTTTAACTTTTTTACTTTGTCCCAGGGTGGGACATCACAGTATTTTATCAGATCGCTGGTGTGACAGTGTGCACAGCACTCTGTCACACCAGCGATCGCACAGGCATTGATGCAGGCTTCTCAGTGCCTGCTCTCGGCAGGCACTGAGGTAGCCGCCTCCCTCCAGGACCCCGGCGCCATCTTGGATCCGGGTCCTGGGAGGGAGGAAGCCCTCAGAACAGCGCGATCACATCGCGCTGCTCTGAGGGTCTCAGGGGGGCGCGCAGGGAGCCCCCACCCTGCGCGATCCTCCCCTGTGCCCCCAGTACACCGCGATCATGTTTGATCGCGGTGTGCTAGGGGTTAATGTGCCGGGAGCGGTCCGTGACCGCTCCTGACACACAGTCATGGGTGTCAGCTGTGATAATCAGCTGACACCCGGCGGCGATTAGCTGCGCTCCCCTCAGGAGCGCAGCTGATCGCCTATGACGTATTATCCCGTCCCCGGTCATACGGGCCCAGGTACCATGGACGGGATAGTACGTCCGATGGCAGTAAGGGGTTAAAGGCTCTTCAGAGATTCTTGGGTTTTGCCAATTTTTATCGTAAATTTATTGGTAATTTCTCTGTTCTTGGTCAAATCAGTCAATGGTTTAACAATAAGGGTTCTGATGTGGTGAATTGGCCTCCTGAGGCAGTCTCTGTGTTTCAGGAACTTAAGCAGAGATTCACTTCTGCTCCTGTTCTACGGCAGCCTGATGTTTCTCTGCCATTTCAGGTGGAGGTTGATGCCTCTGAAATTGGGGCAGGTGCCGTTTTGTCCCAAAGAGATCCAGAGACCTCTAAAAGTAACCCTTGTGCCTTTTTCTCTCGAAAATTTTCTCCAACTGAACGTAATTATGACGTGGGTAATCGGGAGTTATTGGCCATGAAGTGGGCTTTTGAAGAGTGGAGACATTGGCTGGAGGGAGCCAAACATCAGGTGGTGGTCCTCACGGACCATAAGAATCTGGTTTATCTGGAATCAGCCAAGCGACTTAATCCTAGACAGGCCAGGTGGGCCTTGTTTTTCACACTTTTTAATTTTGTGTTTCCTTTCTTCCTGGCACTAAGAATGTTAAAGCGGATGCCCTCTCGAGGAGTTTCCTTGCGGACTCTCCTGAGTTATCTGATCCTGCTGTTATTTTGAAAGAGGGTGTAGTTCTTTCCGCCATCTCGCCCAATTTGAGACTGGCTCTGGAAGGGTGTCAGGAGGATAAACCCGAGCGCTGCCCTATTGGGAAATTGTTTGTCCCAGACCGGTGGAAAAAGAGTGTGATGTCTGAGATTCATTGCTCCGCGTTGGCCGGTCATCCCGGAATTTTTGGTACCAGAGACTTGGTTAGTCGGTCCTTTTGGTGGCCTACTTTGTCTCGTGACGTCAGGGAATTTGTGCAGTCCTGCGGGACTTGCTCTCGCTCCAAGCCTTGCTCTCGCTCTAGTGGTTTGTTGATGCCATTGCCCGTGCCCAAGAGACCATGGACCCATATCTCTATGGATTTAATTTCCTATCTCCCTGTTTCTCAGAGAATGACCGTTATCTGGGTGATTTGTGATAGGTTTTCCAAAATGATACATCTTGTGCCATTACCTAAGTTGCCTTCCTCCTCCGAATTGGTGCCTTTGTTCCTTCGGCACGTGGTTCGGTTACACGGCAT
Organism: Oophaga sylvatica; assembly: GCA_033576555.1. Classification (NCBI taxonomy): domain Eukaryota; kingdom Metazoa; phylum Chordata; class Amphibia; order Anura; family Dendrobatidae; genus Oophaga; species Oophaga sylvatica. The sequence continues at coordinate 77,269,341 of JARQOD010000003.1, read as the reverse complement.
TCCTGAGAACATTGTGTCTGACAGAGGAGTCCAGTTTGTTTCCAGATTTTGGAGGACTTTTTGTTCTAAACTTGGTGTTCAATTGTCTTTCTCCTCGGCTTTTCATCCTCAGACCAATGGACAAACTGAGAGAACAAACCAGACATTGGAGACTTATCTGAGATGCTTTGTGTCTGCTGATCAGGATGACTGGGTCTCTTTTTTGCCTTTGGCTGAATTTGCTCTTAATAATAGGGCTAGCTCTGCCACTTTGATGTCTCCATTTTTCTGCAATTTTAGGTTTCACCCTCGATTTTCTTCGGGACAGACTTAGGCTTCTGTCTGTCCAGGTGTTGACTCTGTTGTGGAGCGTATGCAGCAGATTTTGAACCAGTTAGTGGAGAGGTTGTCCCTCTCTCAGGAGAGGGCCCAGCGGTTTGCCAACCGGCATAGGACTGATGGTCCTTGGTTTGAAGTGGGGGACTTGGTCTGGTTGTCCTCAAGAAATATCCCTATGAGAGTTGCATCTCCTAAGTTTAAGCCTAGGTTCATTGGACCTTATAAGATCATTGAGATTCTTAATCCTGTTTCCTTTCGTTTACTTCTTCCAGGGACATATAAGATCCATAACGTGTTCCACAAGTCCTTATTGAAGAGGTTTGTCGAGCCAGTGGTTCCTATGGCTGCGCCTCCTGACCCTGTTTTGGTTGAGGGCAATCTGGAGTATGTGGTTGAGAAAATATTGGATTCTCGTTTTTCTAGACGGAAACTCCAGTATTTGGTTAAGTGGAGAGGTTATGGTCAGGAGGACAATTCTTGGGTGTTTGCTTCGGACATCCATGCTAGGAGACTGATCCGTGCGTATCAAAGAGCTCATCCTGACCGACCTGGTTGCCCAAATGAGGGTTCGGTGACCCCTCCTCAAGGTGGGGGTACTGTTTTGAATGTGTTAGAAATGAATTCTGAGCAGAAGCTCCCTCTGTGGTTACAAACAGTACTTAACTATTCAATGAAGATTGTGAAGATTGGCAATCAGGTGTTACAGACTGGTCTTATATAAGGGAGGTTCCCTCCCATCAGGGTTGCCGGTGATCAATTGTTCTTGTCTCAACTTTGGTTCCTGGTTCACTTGGAAGCTAGCTGTGTCTTGCCTGCATCTTCTGCTAACAGATAAGATATTTTCTGCTTTTATTTTTGTGCTTGCTTTTTGCATTTTGTCCTGCACTTCTGTGGAGGTCAGCCAGGTCCCCTCCGGGGGCTTGTGCTCCTCTCAGTTTATCTGAGCCACTGTTATTTGTTCATTTGCCTTTTCCAGTTTTTTCAGTGGCTGCTGCTTAGTTTTACACCAGAGAACTAATTTAGGTGGTAGAGGTTGTGTGATCTCAGGTGTTTTTGCAATTAGTGAGTTGGTATTTTTTTAGGGTTTTTTGGATTGCAGTAAGTGTCCTTCCTATCCTTTTCTTTCTAGGAAGATTGGGCCCCAACGTTTGCTCATACTATTTTCTGTCTGTGTCTGTATTTCCTCTTGTCTAACCGCCATTACATGTTTGGGGGCTTCCTATGTTCTTTGGGGATCTGCTCCGGTGCAGATAGTTTTCCTCTTTCTATCTTTAGGTGTAGTTAGCTTCTCAGGCTGTGACGAGGCGTCTAGGACCAACGTAGGTACGCTCCACGACTGCCTTTAGTTGTGGTGGTTAGTCAGGGTACTGCAATCCAGTAGATTCCAACCTCTCTGGTGTATTGCCTTTTTTGCCTGCTCTCCTCAGCCTACCAAATCATAACAGAAACCAGGATGGATGAACACAGAACTTAAACACATGCTAAAAAGGAAGAAAGAAATGTTTATCAAATGGAAAGAGGGAGGCATATCTAAAGAAGAATATAATGCCATCTGCAGAACCTGCAGGGCACAAATCAGATTATCTAAAGCTGACAATGAATTAAGGCTTGCAAGAGATGTCAAAAGCAACAAAAAAGGATTTTGGGGATACGTCAAAAGTAAAAAAAAAGTCAAAGATGCTATATGATTTTTACAGGATGAAAATGATGAAATGGTAAGAAAGGATGTTGAGAAGGCTGAACTTTTAAATTCCTATTTTGCATCTGTTTTCTCTCAGAAAGGAAATGTAACATCAACTAATCTTCACTGTCCTATTAAAGGAATAGAAGAATACAGGATATCTATAAACAGAAAGACAGTGAGGAAACACTTAGCTAACCTAAATGAATTCAAGTCTCCAGGTCCAGATGAATTACACCCCAGAATACTGAAGGAGATAGCAGAAGAAATTCTTGAACCACTGTCCATAATCTTTGAAAATTCTTGGAGAACAGGAGAAGTCCCAGAAGACTGGAGAAGAGCAAATGTTGTTCCTATCTTCAAAAAGGGGAAGAAGGTGGACCAAGGGAACTACAGGCCGGTGAGTCTCACTTCTATACCAGGAAAGATCTTTGAACAAATTATTAAAGAACATGTATGTAAGTACCTGCATAAGAATGAAGTGATTAAACAGAGTCAGCATGGGTTTGTAACTAATAAGTCATGTCAGACTAACTTAATTTCCTTCTATGACAGAATCACTGACTGGGTGGATCAGGGAAATGCTGTAGATATATTATATCTTGACTTCAGCAAAGCATTTGACAAAGTATCTCACACAATCCTTATTGAAAAAATGACTAAGTATGGAATGGACAAGGCAACTGTTAGGTGGATTCATAACTCGCTTAATGATCGGACTTAAAGAGTGGTCGTAAATGGTTGCACATCCAGTTGGAAGAATGTCTCAAGTGGGGTACCACAAGGCTCTGTTTTGGGCCCTGTATTTTTCAACATCTTTATCAATGATTTAGATGAAGGAATTGAGGGTAAACTGATCAAATTTGACTGATGACACAAAGCTAGGAGGGGTAGCTAATACTAGAGAAAAGAGAGAGAGGATTCAAAAAGATATAAATAAACTGGAGCAGTGGGCAGCAACTAACAGAATGGTTTTTAACAGGGAAAAATGCAAAGTACTACATCTGGGCAATAAAAATGAAAAAAGCATATACAAAATGGGAGGAATAGGGCTAAGTAACAGCACATGTGAAAAAGACTTGGGTATACTAATTGATCACAGACTGAACATGAGTCAACAGTGTGATGCAGCAGCAAAAAAGGCAAATACAATTCTAGGATGTATCAACAGAAGCATACAGTCTAGATCACGTGAGGTCATTATTGCCCTCTACTCCTCTTTGGTCAGACCTCATCTGGAATACTGTGTCCAGTTTTGGGCACCACATTTTAAAAAAAACATCAACAAACTGGAGCAAGTTCAGAGAAGAGCCACCAGAATGGTGGCAGTCTGCAAACCATGTCCTATGAGGAATGGTTGCAGGATTTGGGAATGTTTAGCTTGCAAAAAAGAAGACTGAGAGGAGACTTAATAGCTGTCTACAAATATCTCAAGGGCTGTCATATTGTAGAAGGATCATCTTTATTCTCATTTGCACAAGGAAAGACTAGAAGCAATGGGATGAAACTGAATGGGAGGAGACACAAATGAGATATTAGAAAAAACTTTTTGACAGTTAGGGTGATCAATGAGTGGAACAGGCTGCCACGAGAGGTGGTAAGTTCTCCATCAATGGAAGTCTTCAAACAGAGGCTGGACAGA
>JARQOD010000003.1:77153035-77265600 GCA_033576555.1 Oophaga sylvatica | reverse complement strand
CATCTGTCTGGGATGATTTAGAGAATCCTGCTTTGAGCAGGGGATTGGACCAGATGACCCAGGAGGTCCCTTCCAACTCTACCATTCTATGATTCTATGAATGTATGGGACTACATCAGGCCACTGAGCTGTAAAAGTTTTTAATATATATCCCTATAGTATTGGAGTTATTTTGATTGTATATTGGATTTACACCATGTTCCAAATTATTATGCAAATTGGTTTTAAGTGTCATTAGTAGTGTTGAGCATTCCGATACCACAAGTATCGGATGATATTCGCTGTATTGTTGAGAATTCCGATACTTAGTTCCGATACTTTTCCTATATCGTATACCGGAATCGGAAGTTCCCATAATTCTTTGAGAGGCAGTGTGATTTTATTCAGCCAATGAGGAATCCTAAGAAGTGTGGGCACATCCTGTAAAGCTGCGGTCATGTTAACTAATGGCATGGCTGTGATTGGATGCTGAAATGATGTCAGAATGCACTATAAAAGGCGCCGCAGCCATTTTAGCGTCACTGTGCTGTGAATAAAGTTAGGGACAGAACGCTGCTCTGCTGACTCTGAGGGACAGTTACAGATATCGTTTTTGTGAATTGCTCTGTAGGCAGGCTATTTGAGAAACCGCTGTGTAAATCATCCTTTTTCCTTGCAGTGTTGTTTTCACAGCTCTGTGCAAGGTGTGTGTTTGTGAGTGCAGGTGACGCTGCAGTTTGCTCTGCATTCAACGCTGTTTGTAGTCATCTGCACGTGTCACTCATAGTGTTGAGCATTCCGATACCGCAAGTATCGGGTATCGGCCGATATTCGCTGTATCGGAATTCCGATACTTAGTTCCGATATTTTTCATATATCGTATACCGGAATCGGAAGTTCCCATAATTCTTTGAGAGGCAATGTGATTTTAGTCAGCCAATGAGGAATCTTATGAAGTGTGGGCACATCCTGTAATGCTGCGGTCATCTTAACTAATGGCATGGCTGTGATTGGATGCTGAAATGATGTCAGAATGCAGTATAAAAGGCGCCGCCTCCATTTTAGCGTCACTGTCCTGTGAACTCAGTTAGGGACAGAACGCTGCTGTGCTGACTCTGAGGGACAGTTAGACATTGCGATTTTGTGTACTCTACTGTGCTTTAGGCAGGCTAGTTTACCAACCGCTGTGTAAAGCTTCCTTTTGCCAGTGTTGTTTTAACAGCTCTGTGCAAGGTGTGTGTGAGAGTGCAGGTGACGCTGCAGTTTGCTCTGCATCCACCGCTGTTTGTAGGCATCTGCACGTGTCACTCACTGACTCTTTTTTTTATTTGATTTTGTGGAATTGGTGCAGCTCCATTATATTTGCAAAAAATCTAATCTATTAGTGTGACGCGCTTCCATCCGTATACAATACATTGGTTGCAAACACTATAGAAGTAGACAAAGGGGCCTTTCACAGCTACTGAACAGTTGTGTTTCAGTGTTCACTGTAGTCTGTGAGCTTTTCATTTTTTGAGTGCAGATTACGCTCCAGTTAGTTCTTCAACCACTGCTGGTTGTAGTCTGCTGAGCGTGTGTCACTGCCTCATCCTTCACTAATTGGTGCTGCTCCATTATATTTGAAAAAAATCTAATCTATTAGTGTGACGCGCTTCCATCCGTATACAATACATTGGTTGCAAACACTATAGAAGTAGACAAAGGGGCCTTTCACAGCTACTGAACAGTTGTGTTTCAGTGTTCACTGTAGTCTGTGAGCTTTTCATTTTTTGAGTGCAGATCACGCTCCAGTTAGTTCTTCAACTACTGCTGGTTGTAGTCTGCTGAGCGTGTGTCACTGCCTCATCCTTCACATTTTTCTCTAATTGGTGCTGCTCCATTATATTTGAAAAAAATCTAATCTATTAGTGTGACGCGCTTCCATCCGTATACAATACATTGGTTGCAAACACTATAGAAGTAGACAAAGGGGCCTTTCACAGCTACTGAACAGTTGTCTGCAGTGTTCACTGCAGTCTCTGAGGAATAACCACACTTAGGCCTTATAACTTTTCTGACTTTCTTTATCAATCTACCAAGATGAAGAAGGCAGGGAGTAAGGCACGTGGTCGTGGCCGTGGAGTTTCAGCAGGGAGAGGACGTGGGGATTCTGTGCCTGCTGCTGCCGCACCCAGTGACACAGCATCCACCAGTTTTCCCCGTGAGCGTTCCTTTATGCGCACTTTTGTAGGAGCTCAGCGTACCCCCCTGCTGCGGGAAGAACAAATTGAAGCCGTTGTTGGTTGGATGGCAGCCAATGCATCGACTTCAATTGCTTCCACCTCCTATCAGGACCACAGCACTGTTGAACAACCATCTGTCTCTTCACCGCCTGCCAAATTGCCCAGGCAGTCAGAGAGTTCTGAACTGGAGCCAGCTGAGTCTCTGCTTCTGTTCTCAGAATCTGTTGGCTTGGAAACAGGGGCCCAGCCAAGCAGCATTCTGGAATGTGAAGGAGAGGCAGTATGCAGTGATGCGCAACAGCTGTGTCTCTCTGAATCTGAAGAGGCGGGTGAGCCAGTGCCGATGGTCAGCACACCGCAGAACGCATCTGATGATGATGAGACTCAGGTGCCATTTTCTGTTGAGCAAGGTGCTGGCCAGACCACCCAACAGCAGCAGGTGTTTGAAGAGGGTAGTGGAGATGATGAGGTCCAAGACCCAACATGGCGTGAGGAACAGGAAGGTGGTGGTAGCAGCTCTGAGGAAGAGATTGCCCCAACGGTCCAAACAGTAGGGAGAGGTAGGCTGCAGACTCGGTTGCCTGTACCCTCCAGTTTGGCACCCGTTCGTAGCAGTTCTCTTCCAACAGCCAAAACGGGTGCTCCCAGGACTTGCACTGCGTGGTCCTTTTTTGACACACTTGCAGATGATATTTGCTATGTCAAATGCAAGCTGTGTAATCAATAAGTTAAAAGAGGTAAAAATACCAGTAACCTCAATACCACAAATATGTGGAAACATGTACGGACAAAGCACGTAGCTGAGTTACAAAGACACACTGGAGATGTAGGCCAACCTACAGCAGCACCTACATCTTCAGCTCGTGTTGGAGCCTCTTCCTCCAGCTCACACACAGCTGGTTCGGCTTCCTCACAGGATCGCCATGGAAGAACCTCTGTCACTGTTGTCCAGAGACCCAGTGTTATTCCACACACAGCTGCAAGTTCCCTGTCATCCTCACACTCCCAGGCCACAAAACAGCCATCGGTAGCACAGGCATGGGATAAAAGACGGCCATACTCGGCAAACCATCCACGAGCACAGGCTCTGAATGCTGGCATTGCAAAACTCCTGTCCCTTGAAATGCTGTCATTCAGGCTGGTGGAGACTGACACTTTCCGTAACTTTATGGCATTGGCAGTCCCACAATACAATGTGCCCAGCCGATTTTATTTCAGCAGGCAAGCCGTCCATGGTCTGCAAAAGCATGTCGAGGGAAAAATTAAACATGCGCTACTAAACGCCGTCAGTAGCAAGGTCCACCTGACCACCGATGCGTGGACCAGTACCCATGGCCAGGGACGATACCTTTCCCTCACTGCCCATTGGGTCAATGTTGTGGAGCCGGGTACAGATCTTGAGAGTGGCGCTGTACGTGTTCTGCCAACTCCAAGGATTGCAGGAATCAAGTCTGTCCACATTGACTCCTCCTCCTACTCCAGTTCCTCAGAATCATCGCTGCAGGAGCCGTCACGGTCTACCTCCACATGGACCCGTGAACGCTTACCTGATGCGACCGATATGAGCACAGCCGTGGCCAAACGTCAACAGGCCGTCCTGAAATTAATTTACATGGGGAATCGAAGCCACACAGCGCAGGAGCTCTGGAATGCCATCAAGCAGGAGAGCGACGTGTGGTTTTTGCCAGCGAATCTCCAGCCAGGCTTGGTAGTGTGTGACAATGGCCGAAATCTGGTGGCAGCTCTGGGCCTTGGCAACCTCACTCACATACCATGTCTGGCACATGTGCTCAACTTGGTCGTGCAGAGTTTTTTGAGGGACTATCCGGATCTTGATGCACTGCTGCACAAGGTCCGCCTAGAGTGCGCTCACTTGCGACGTTCCAGCATGGCCAGATCGCGCATTGCAGCTCTGCAACGCAGATTTCGCCTTCCTGAACATCGCATCATATGTGACGTACCCACCAGGTGGAATTCCATGTTACATATGTTGGAGCGGTTGTGTGAGCAGCAGCCAGCAGTAATGGAGTATCAGCTGCATCAGGCGCAATCAACTCGCAATTTGCGTCGTTCACACTTCACCACTACTGAGTGGGCCTCTATGAAGGACATCTGCCACGTTTTGCGTGCGTTTGATGAGTCAAGCGGATGGCGAGTGCAGATGATGCACTAGTCAGCCTGACTGTCCCCCTTATCTGCCTGCTTCAAAAAACACTGCAAGCAATAAGGGATGAGGTTTTGGAAGAGGTGGAGGATGAGGAGTCACAAATTCCATCACCTTCTGGACAGTCAGCGCAACGTGGTTCCTCACAAAGGGCTGGGCAGTGTTCACTTTGTGAGGAGGATGAGGAGGAGTCAATGGAGGAGGAAGACATCGCTCCAGAGGGAGGTACACAACGCTCTAGTCAGTATGTAGAGCGAGGGTGGGGTGATGCAGAGCAGGCAGAGATGACGCCTCTTGCAGGGGACAGCGTTTCTTGGCCAGTTGGGAGTCTGCAGCACATGGTTGATTTCATGCTGCAGTGCCTGAGAAACGACCGCCGCATCGCCCACATTCTCACCACGTCTGATTATTGGGTGTACACCCTCCTAGACCCTCGCTACCGGGACAACTTACAAAGCCTCATCACACCGTTGAACCGGGAGCGTAAAATGCGGGAGTACCAAGACACACTGGTGCAATCCATAATGTTCTCCATTCCAGCCGAGAGCACTGCTGCTGCTACTGCTTTACAAAGCAGCTCTGTGCGTCGAGGCAGTGGAGACAGCTCTGCAACAAAAGGGAGCACAAGCAGCGCCTCTGCACAGGGCAAGACCAGTATGTTCCAAATGTGGCGAAGTTTTGTGGCAGCGCCACCAATGTCTACACCATCCGAGACGGCTCCAGTCAGCAGGAGGCAACGTTTCCGTAAGATGGTGACAGACTACATGTCTTTCCCTCTCAGTGTACTCCCAGATGGCTCTTCCCCATTCAAGTTTTGGGTCTCTAAGCTGGATACATGGCCAGAGCTTAGCCAGTATGCATTGGAGGTGCTGGCTTGCCCTGCTGCCAGTGTATTATCGGAGCGCGTCTTTAGTGCCGCAGGTGGTGTACTAACAGACCGTCGCATGCGACTATCCTCCGATAATGTAGACCGGCTTACTTTTCTGAAAATGAACAAGGCATGGATCTCGCCAGAATTTGTCTGTCCGTTTTCAGATTAAATAACTGGTTCGCAACGTTATCCATGTCTCCTGTTATGTTCATCTTTCTACCACCTGAACTCTACTCCCTGTGCTACAACACTGCCAGTTGCTGCTCAGAAGTGTCGTGTCCACAGACCAATACACAAGCTATAGTGTTAGTGGGGTTCAGTAACGCCAGCTGTTCCCCTGCTGTGTGTCCGGCAACAAGTCTCCTGTTCCCTACACATGCACAGAAAAACCCATGTCGAACATGCTCCAAATAGGGAAGAGCCGTCACCCTGATTGTTATGCTTAAAACAGGAAATTGTGAAGTTTTCCAGGCCTAGAATGATAAATTTTTATGACAAATATGGACAAATAATAATTTGTCATCACAGCGCATATCTGCACATGTCTATTATAAATGGTAACAAAAACTAAAACATAGTCTTGACTTTTTGAAATTAATGCATAAAAGTACATTTCATACTTATCAATTAATGCTTTTTAAGGAACTTTATCTGTACCTGTAAGATAATGCAGTCAATGGATGTACGAATCATAAAATCCTCATCATCATCATCACGAGTTTTATTTATGACAGACATTATAAAATACACATACTGATGCCAACTGTAACTTCACACACCATATATGAAATGGCCAGCATCTAAACCTGGTAATAATGTGCAATAATAAATTATTACATCTAGAAAGTGCATCATGCATACTGACAATAGGTAGTACTAGTTATACCTGCAAGTGCTGTTGAAACAACCACAACAGATATAAATTAATAATGGTATATAGGTATCACAGTGCATAGTTGCTCATAGACAATGTCGATGTAATACTGTACCTCAAAAAAGTCAGCGTCAACCATTATGCTTGTTAGTCTTGTAGATTGTTAAAGAGGGAACGGTCTTTTTTGGTTGGTCATAGGTGGAGTATTAGACAGTAAATGATTACTGCTGTCGTATTTTTGGCGTCCCTAGTAACGTCACATTTTATAGAGTCATCTAATTGACACACGCTACCCTACCCTACGCGTGACAGTAGGAAGGTAGTGTTGACGGATAAAGCCTTGCGCAACCAGACATGCTTTTACCCTCTTCAACACTGTACAAGCAAAAAATGCATGATTGCAGCCGCAGACTTTATTGACGTACAGTATAACATCGCCATTACCCATCAGAGGCTGTCCACTGTCTGATACAGACATAGAATATACCTTTGCTATCCGTAGCCTTTGTTTCACCTACACTTGCAGGCACACACTTAAATTGTGACAATGCATTATGTTTTTTTAAATGGTTATTTTTTATCGTACATTATTGTGTCATCACATTGATGAGTCCATGCTGGACATGTCATACATGGTGTACAAAGTAACTATTTTATTAACTTAAATAATTGAAATGTCTGTGACTGTCACATCTAAATTGCAATGATGATGATGATAAGTGACTATTACAAAATCCATTGTCTTCACTATGTTATGGTTTAACATAGCGTTCCTTAAGCATTATTCATAAATACAAAAATGGACTTTTATTGTTAAATTTACAACACTATATTTTGTAACCAATTTTTTGGGTGGTGTGTTGTTCCATTTCTTGTTGGCATGTGCATATATGCGTTTATATTTGCAGTGTCTTTATTTTTATTCTTGAAGTTAGGAAACATGTGTATCTTTGTACCGTGTTAGCCAGTAGATAGATAAATATTTAGACTTGAGAGTCCGCAGTGGTTGATACCTTTGAATGGATAACTGAAAAGATGGTAACAAATTGCAAGCTTTCGAGGCTACTCACGTCTCTTCATCAGGCAAAGACTAAAACAAAAAATGAAGCATCACATATTTCTATACACAACAGGACACAGGAATAGTGCAATAGGTAAGACAAGTAAGTGACGTGTAGCAGAACTGTCATTATCACAGAGGGATAAACATAAATATTGGAACAGTTCCTAGATAACGATAGAAAGTTTTATTGCCCTCTGATTGGGGTCTAGTTTTGTGCTTTCATGCCCTGGAAGGGCAGAGATGCAGATTCCTTAATTGATATAGAATGACATAAATCCGTGTGATCTATTCATTCCATCACTAACAGTGTCAAAGGTCATGATGAGCTTATATTCTGAAACCTTTGTATCTTTGTCATATTTGAAGTTATATTTTAATACCAGTAATTCCATATCCATCATGCTATGACCGGGCATACAAAAGTGTTTTGCCACAGGTAAATCCATTATTTTTTGTCTTATCGTGTGGCGCTGATAATTCATCCTTGTTCTCATTTTTTGGCCGGTCTCCCCTCACTTGTCCCTCCCTCACTTGTCTTACCTATTCCTGTGTCCTGTTGTGTGTAGAAATATGTGATTCTTCCTTTTTTTTTTTAGTCTTAGCCTGATGAAGAGACCTGAGTAGTCTCGAAAGCTTTGAATTTGTTACCATATTTTCAGTTAGCCATTAAACGGTATCAACCACAGAGGACTCTCAAGTATAAATATTTTTCTATTCTTGGAATTGAAATTCATCATTTTATTGTCCTAGTAAAACTTCATTTATTCTTGTTTGAAGTACATACATTTGCAATGGCCACGTAACAAGGCAATAACTCAATATTTTGTGCCTACACCCTCCTTGACCCTGGGCTTCAACAGCGCCAGTTGCTGCTCAGAAGTGTTAGATGCACAGATGAAAACAATCGCTGATGTGTTTGTGGGGTTCAGTAACGCCTGCTGTTCCCCTGCTGTGTGTCTGGCAAAAAATAATTCTGCTAACTACAACTTCAACTTCAAACGTCTCATACTAGGCCTCTGCCTACACCCTCCTTGACCCTGGGCTTCAACAGCGCCAGTTGCTGCTCAGAAGTGTTAGATGCACAGATGAAAACAATCGCTGATGTGTTTGTGGGGTTCAGTAACGCCTGCTGTTCCCCTGCTGTGTGTCTGGCAAAAATTACTGCTGCTAACTACAACTTCAACTTCAAACGTCTCATACTAGGCCTCTGCCTACACCCTCCTTGACCCTGGGCTACAACACCGCCAGTTGTAGCTCGAAGTGCTGTTAGCACAGATAACACATTGCTCTGTGTTATGGGGTTCAGTAATGTCAGCTGTTCCCCTGCTGTGTAACGGCAAAAAGTCCTGCTGCCTCCACCATGTTTTCTTCTCATCCCTGGGCTACAACACCGCCAGTTTGCTCGGAAGTGCTGTTAGCACAGTCTACACTTGCTCCTGTGTTACTGGGGTTCAGTAATGTCAGCTGTTCCCCTGCTGTGATAACGGCAAAAAGTCCTGCTGCCTCCACCATGTTCTCTTCTCATCCCTGGGCTACAACACCGCCAGTTGTAGCTCGGAAGTGCTGTTAGCACAGTCTACACTTGCTCCTGTGTTACTGGGGTTCAGTAATGTCAGCTGTTCCCCTGCTGTGATAACGGCAAAAAGTCCTGCTGCCTCCACCATGTTCTCTTCTCATCCCTGGGCTACAACACCGCCAGTTGTTGCTCGGAAGTGCTGTTAGCACAGTCTACACTTGCTCCTGTGTTACTGGGGTTCAGTAATGTCAGCTTTTTCCCCTGCTGTGTACGGCAAAAAGTCCTGCTGCCTCCACCATGTTCTCTTCTCATCCCTGGGCTACAACACCGCCAGTTGTAGCTCGGAAGTGCTGTTAGCACAGTCTACACTTGCTCCTGTGTTACTGGGGTTCAGTAATGTCAGCTGTTCCCCTGCTGTGTAACGGCAAAAAGTCCTGCTGCCTCCACCATGTTCTCTTCTCATCCCTGGGCTACAACACCGCCAGTTGTAGCTCGGAAGTGCTGTTAGCACAGTCTACACTTGCTCCTGTGTTACTGGGGTTCAGTAATGTCAGCTGTTCCCCTGCTGTGATAACGGCAAAAAGTCCTGCTGCCTCCACCATGTTCTCTTCTCATCCCTGGGCTACAACACCGCCAGTTGTTGCTCGGAAGTGCTGTTAGCACAGTCTACACTTGCTCCTGTGTTACTGGGGTTCAGTAATGTCAGCTGTTCCCTGCTGTGTGTAAAGGCAAAAAGTCCTGCTGCCTCCACCATGTTCTCTTCTCATCCCTGGGCTACAACACCGCCAGTTGTAGCTCGGAAGTGCTGTTAGCACAGTCTACACTTGCTCCTGTGTTACTGGGGTTCAGTAATGTCAGCTGTTCCCCTGCTGTGATAACGGCAAAAAGTCCTGCTGCCTCCACCATGTTCTCTTCTCATCCCTGGGCTACAACACCGCCAGTTGTGCTCGGAAGTGCTGTTAGCACAGTCTACACTTGCTCTGTGTTACTGGGGTTCAGTAATGTCAGCTGTTCCCTGCTGTGTACGCAAAAAGTCCTGCTGCCTCCACCATGTTCTCTTCTCTCCTGGGCTACAAACCGCCTAGTTGTGCTCGGATTAGTGCTTTATGCACAGTCTACACTTGTCCTGTGTTACTGGGGTTCGTAATGTCAGCTGTCCCCTGCTGTGATAACGGCAAAAGTCCTGCTGCCTCCACATGTTCTTTCTCATCCCTGGGCTACAAACCGCCAGTTGTTGCTCGGAAGTGCTGTTAGCACAGTCTACACTTGTCCTGTGTTACTGGGAGTTCAGTATGTCAGCTGTTCCCGCTGTTGTAACGGCAAAAAGTCATGCTGCCTCCCATGTTCTCTTCTCATCCCTGGGCTACAACACCGCCAGTTGTTGCTCGGAGTGCTGTTAGCACAGTCTACCTTGCTCCTGTGTTACTGGGGTTCAGTAATGTCAGCTGTTCCCTGCTGTGTTACGGCAAAAAGTCTGCTGCCTCCACCATGTTCTCTTCTCATCCTGGGCTACAACACGCCATTGTTGCTCGGAGTGCTGTTAGCACAGTCTACACTTGCTCCTGTGTTACTGGGGTTCAGTAATGTCAGCTGTTCCCCTGCTTGTGTACGGCAAAAAGTCCTGCTGCCTCACCATGTTCTCTTCTCATCCCTGGGCTACAACACCGCCAGGTTGTACTGGAAGTGCTGTTAGCACAGTTACACTTGCTCCTGTGTTACTGGGTTTGTAATGTCAGCTGTTCCCCTGCTGTGATAACGGCAAAAGTCCTGCTGCCTCCACCATGTTCTCTTCTCATCCCTGGGCTACAACACCGCCAGTTGTAGCTCGGAAGTGCTGTTAGCACAGTGAACACTTGCTCCTGTGTTACTGGGGTTCAGTAATGTCAGCTGTTCCCCTGCTGTGTGAACGGCAAAAAGTCCTGCTGCCTCCACCCTGTTGTCTTCTCATCCCTGGGCTTCAACACCGCCAGTTGTTGCTCGGAAGTGTCATTGGCACGGGTACTCACTCCTGCCCAGACTGGTTACAGCACGCCATCTGTTTCCTGTCAGTGTAAACGTCACTTAGCCTCCAATAAGTTGTCCTGTCGTGTTGCGGTCGGGTTAGCCGACTCTATGGTGCTTGGAGTTTAGGTGCTTCCTATGTGTGCTGCAGGATATGCAAATAAAGGCTGTTTCCGTTGTGACAATAGGACAATCACCCACTGTAGTACTGTGGGATTCGGTAACTGCGGCCGGCTCGCGGCCTGTCAACTTAAATTTCCATGGGTACCTTCTGCTACCCGTCCGGGTTCCAGTACCGTCAGCTGGTTCTCCGCAGTGCCTTTGGCCTAGGTGCCTCCATCTCGGTATCCGAGTTCCAGCAACGTCTGCTGGTCCTTGGTAGTGCTTTGGAGCACAGGTACCTCCTGCTTAGTAACCGTGTCCCAGTAACGTCAGCTGGTCCTCGGTTGTGCCATTGGCTCTTTTCCTTCTGCTGCCCCTCCGGGTTCCAGCACAGTCAGCTGGTCCTCGTTACTTGCATTGGCTCTTGTACCTTCTGCTACCCGTCCGGGTTCCAGTACCGTCAGCTGGTTCTCCGCAGTGCCTTTGGCCTAGGTGCCTCCATCTCGGTATCCGAGTTCCAGCAATGTCTGCTGGTCCTTGGTAGTGCTTTGGAGCACAGGTACCTCCTGCTTAGTAACCGTGTCCCAGTAACGTCAGCTGGTCCTCGGTTGTGCCATTGGCTCTTTTCCTTCTGCTGCCCCTCCGGGTTCCAGCACAGTCAGCTGGTCCTCGTTACTTGCATTGGCTCTTGTACCTTCTGCTACCCGTCCGGGTTCCAGTACCGTCAGTTGGTTCTCCGCAGTGCCTTTGGCCTAGGTGCCTCCATCTCGGTATCCGAGTTCCAGCAATGTCTGCTGGTCCTTGGTAGTGCTTTGGAGCACAGGTACCTCCTGCTTAGTAACCGTGTCCCAGTAACGTCAGCTGGTCCTCGGTTGTGCCATTGGCTCTTTTCCTTCTGCTGCCCCTCCGGGTTCCAGCACAGTCAGCTGGTCCTCGTTACTTGCATTGACTCTTGTACCTTCTGCTACATTTACAAATTGAAGATTTTTTCAATGCTTTTTTGGGTAATCACTCTGGATCTCCAACAATGAAGACGACGACCCTGATGACCACCCGAAGAAGATGACGACCACAAGGACGACGAGCATCAAGCCAACCAGCCTAAACACCATCACAAAGAAGAAATAAAAGATTACCAAACAGGACTAAGAAGGTTAAGACAAACTACAAGATACAGAACAAGAGACTTAAGAACAATAAGCAGAAGATCAAAAAGCAGAAGAACATGAAGTATAAGACCAAAATGAAGAGCAAAATATATGCTCTAAATTCTAAGCAGAAGAAGACTAAGCAGTGTATGGGGGTGAGTCCGTTCCTCCTCGTGGTGCCCCTGGAAAATGCCTGCTGCTGCAGGCTAAACTGAACACGGACAAATACTGTTGTAATTTAAATCTTTTGTGACAGCAAGAACGAAAGGATGAAAAATTCATACTTTGACAGATTACAAGTACAGGATTCTCTGTCACAAATAATAATATGATGAAGAAGATGAAGTACAATATGAATAAGAATAATAGTTTAATAAGAAGAATCTGAGTAATGTTAACAAAAAGATGAATAGCAAGAAGTTTAAGAAGAAGATAAAGAAGGTGAAGATGAAGAATAATTTGATGAAAAAGATGATGCTGCTGAAGATTATGAAGGAGAAAGTGTGTGAAAAGTTAAAAAGGTGAAGAGCATGGAAGTTGTGAAATATACATATTTGCCAAAATAGAAAAAACGTTAACAACATTGTCAATTTCTTCGTCAATCCGAACATCTTTAAAAAAAAAAATATTTATGCTATTCCATTTGATTGGGTTAAACATCTATGCCTTTAATGTCTCCTCAACCTTCCACAATACATTGTACATTACTCTTTGTTGTTTTCCTTCATGTACAATTAACCAACAAGGCAAGAATGGGGTTTTTTTAATTCCGATATTTTGTTCCCATAGACTTACATGGGACTTCCGGTATCGGTATCGGGTATCGCCGATATTTTAATGGTATCGGCGATACCATTCCGATTCCGATACTTTTGGATATCGGAAAGTATCGCTCAAACCTAGTCACTCACTGACTCTTTTTTTTTTTTCTTTTGTGTAATTGGTGCTGCTCCATTCAATTGAAATTAACAGTCATCTATTATTGTGACGCGCTTCCATACGTATCCAATACATTGGTTGCAAACACTATAGAAGTACACAAAGGAGCCTTTCAGAGATAGTGTACAGTTGTGTGCAGTGTTCACTGTAGTCTGCGATTTTTTATTTTTTTTGAGTGCAGATCACGCTCCAGTTAGTTCTTCAACCACTGCTGGTTGTAGTCTGCTGAGCGTGTGTCACTGCCTCATCCTTGACATTTTTGTCTAATTGGTGCTGCTCCATTCTATTTAAAAAAAACTCAAATCTATTAGTGTGACGCGCTTCCATCCGTATCCAATACATTGGTTGCAAACACTATAGAAGTACACAAAGTAGCCTTTCAGAGCTAGTGAACAGTTGTGTGCAGTGTTCACTGTAGTCTGTGAGGTTTCTTTATTTTGAGTGCATATCACGCTACAGTTAGTTCTTCAACCACTGCTGGTTGTAGTCTGCTGAGCGTGTGTCACTGCCTCATCCTTTAAATTTTTGTCTAATTGGTGCTGCTCCATTCTATTTAAAAAAACTCAAATCTATTAGTGTGACGCGCTTCCATCCGTATACAATACATTGGTTGCAAACACTATAGAAGTACACAAAGGAGCCTTAAAGAGCTAGTGAACAGTTGTCTGCAGTGTTCACTGTAGTCTCTGAGGAATAAGCACACTTAGGCCTTATAACTTTTCTGCCTTTCTTTATCAATCTACCAAGATGAAGAAGGCAGGGAGTAAGGCACGTGGTCGTGGGCGTGGAGTTTCAGCAGGGAGAGGACGTGGGGATTCTGTGGCTGCTGCCGCCCCCAGTGACACAGCATCCACCAGTTTTCCCCATGAGCGTTCCTTTATGTGCACTTTTGTAGGAGCTCGGCGTACCCCCCTGCTGCGGGAAGAACAAATTGAAGCCATTGTCGGTTGGATGGCAGCCAACGCATCAACTTCAATTGCTTCCACCTCCTCTCAGGACCAGAGCACTGTTGAGCAACCATCTGTCTCTTCACCGCCTGCCAAATTGCCAAGGCAGTCAGAGAGCTCTGTACAGGAGCCAGCTGAGTCTCTGCTTCTGTTCTCAGAATCTGTTGGCTTGCAAACAGTGGCCCAGCCAAGCAGCATTCTGGAATGTGAAGAAGAGGGAGTATGCAGTGATGCGCAACAGCTTTGTCTCTCTGAATCTGAAGAGGCAGGTGAGCCAGTGCCGATGGTCAGCACACCGCAGAGCGCATCTGATGATGATGAGACTCAGGTGCCAGTTTCTGTTGAGCATGGTGCTGGCCAGACCACCCAACAGCAGCAGGTGTTGGAAGAGGGTAGTGGAGATGATGAGGTCCAAGACCCAACATGGCGTGAGGAACAGGAAGGTGGTGGGAGCAGCTCTGAGGAAGAGATTGCCCCAACGGTCCAAACAGGAGGGAGAGGTAGGCTGCAGACTCAGTTGCCTGTAGCCTCCACTTTGGCACCCGTTCGGAGCAGTTCTCTTCCAAAAGCCAAAACGGGCGCTCCCAGGACTTGCACTGCGTGGTCCTTTTTTGACACACTTGCAGATGATATTTGCTATGTCAAATGCAAGCTGTGTAATCAAAAAGTCAAAAGAGGTAAAAGTGCCAGTAACCTCAATACCACTAATATGTGGAAACATGTGCGGACCAAGCACGTGGTTGAGTTACAAAGACACACTGGAGACGTAGGCCAACCTACAGCACCACCTACATCGTCAGCTCGTGTTGGAGCCTCTTCCTCCAGCTCACACACAGCTGGTTCGGCTTCCTCACAGGATCGCCATGGAAGAACCTCTGTCACTGTTGTCCAGAGACCCAGTGTTATTCCACCCACAGCTGCAAGTTCCCTGTCATCCTCACACTCCCAGGCCACTGTACAGCCATCGGTAGCACAGGCATGGGAGAAAAGACGGCCATACTCGGCAAACCATCCCCAAGCACAGGCTCTGAATGCTGGCATTGCAAAACTCCTGTCCCTTGAAATGCTGTCATTCAAGCTGGTGGAGACTGACAGTTTCCGGAACTTAATGGCATTGGCAGTCCC
Organism: Oophaga sylvatica; assembly: GCA_033576555.1. Taxonomy (NCBI): domain Eukaryota; kingdom Metazoa; phylum Chordata; class Amphibia; order Anura; family Dendrobatidae; genus Oophaga; species Oophaga sylvatica. The sequence continues at coordinate 77,250,649 of JARQOD010000003.1, read as the reverse complement.
ACAATACAATGTGCCCAGCCGATTTTATTTCAGCAGGCAAGCCGTCCCTGGTCTGCGAAAGCATGTTGAGGGAAAAATTAAACATGCGCTACTAAACGCCGTCAGTAGCAAGGTACACCTGACCACCGATGCGTGGACCAGTACCCATGGCCAGGGACGATACCTTTCCCTCACTGCCCATTGGGTTAATGTTGTGGAGCCAGGTACAGATCTTGCGAGTGGCGCTGTACGTGTTCTGCCAACTCCAAGGATTGCAGGAATTCAGTCTGTACACATTGACTCCTCCTCCTACTCCAGTTCCTCAGAATCATCGCTGCAGGAGCCGTCACGGTCTACCTCCACATGGACCCGTGAACGCTTACCTGTTACGACCGATATGAGCACAGCTGTGGCCAAACGTCAACAGGCCGTCCTGAAATTAATTTCCATGGGAAATCGAAGCCACACAGCGCAGGAGCTCTGGAATGCCATAAAGCAGGAGAGTGACGTGTGGTTTTTGCCAGCGAATCTCCAGCCAGGCTTGGTAGTGTGTGACAATGGCCGAAATCTGGTGGCAGCTCTGGGGCTTGGCAACCTCACTCACATACCATGTCTGGCACATGTGCTCAACTTGGTCGTGCAGAGTTTTTTGAGGGACTATCCGGATCTTGATGCACTGCTGCACAAGGTCCGCCTAGAGTGCGCTCACTTGCGACGTTCCAGCATGGCCAGATCGCGCATTGCAGCTCTGCAACGCAGATTTCGCCTTCCTGAACATCGCATCATATGTGACGTACCCACCAGGTGGAATTCCACGTTACATATGTTGGAGCGGTTGTGTGAGCAGCAGCCAGCAGTAATGGAGTTTCAGCTGCATCAGGCGCAATCAACTCGCAATTTGCGCCGTTCACACTTCACCACTACTGAGTGGGCCTCTATGAAGGACATCTGCCACGTTTTGCATGCTTTTGATGAGTCAACGCGGATGGCGAGTGCAGATGATGCACTAGTCAGCCTGACTGTCCCCCTTATCTGCTTGCTTCAAAAAACACTGCAAGCACTAAGGGATGAGGTTTTGGAAGAGGTGGAGGATGAGGAGTCACAAATTCCATCACCTTCTGGACAGTCAGCGCAACGTGGTTCCTCACAAAGGGCTAGGCAGGGGTCACTTTGTGAGGAGGAGGAGTCAATGGAGGAGGAAGACATCGCTCCAGAGGGAGGTACACAATGCTCTAGTCAGTATGTAGAGCGAGGGTGGGGTGATGCAGAGCAGGCAGAGATGACGCCTCTTGCAGGGGACAGTGTTTCTTGGCCAGTTGGGAGTCTGCAGCACATGGTTGATTTCATGCTGCAGTGCCTGAGAAACGACCGCCGCATCGCCCACATTCTCACTACGTCTGATTATTGGGTGTACACCCTCCTAGACCCTTGCTACCGGGACAACTTACAAAGCCTCATCACACCGTTGAATCGGGAGCGTAAAATGCGGGAGTACCAAGACACACTGGTGCAATCCATCATGTTCTCCATTCCAGCCGAGAGCACTGCTGCTGCTACTGCTTTACAAAGCAGCTCTGTGCGTCGAGGCAGTGGAGACAGCTCTGCAACAAGAGGGAGCAGAAGCAGCGCCTCTGCACAGGGCAAGACCAGTATGTTCCAAATGTGACGAAGTTTTGTGTCAGCGCCACAAATGTATACACCATCCCAGACGGCTCCAGTCAGCAGGAGGCAACGTTTCCGTAAGATGGTGACAGACTACATGTCTTGCACTCTCACTGTACTCCCAGATGGCTCTTCCCCATTCAGTTTTGGGTCTCTAAGCTGGATACATGGCCAGAGCTTAGCCAGTATGCATTGGAGGTGCTGGCTTGCCCTGCTGCCAGTGTATTATCGGAGCGCGTCTTTAGTGCCGCAGGTGGTGTATTAACAGACCGTCGCATGCGACTATCCTCCGATAATGTAGACCGGCTTACTTTTCTGAAAATGAACAAGGCATGGATCTCGCTTGAATTTGCCTGTCCGGTTTCAGATTAAATAACTGGTTGGCAACGTTATCCATGTCTCCTGTTATGTTCATCTTTCTACCACCTGAACTCTACTCCCTGGGCTACAACACTGACAGTTGCGGGTCAGAAGTGCCGTGTCCACAGACCAATACACAAGCTATAGTGTTAGTGGGGTTCAGTAATGCCAGCTGTTCCCTGCTGTGTGTCCGGCAAGAAGTCTCCTGTTCCCTACACATGCACAGAACAACACATGTCTAAGTTGCTCCACATAGGGAAGAGCCGTCACCCTGATTGCTATGCTCAAAACAGGAAAAATTAAAGTTTTCCAGCCCTAAAATGATAAATTTGAATCTGAAAAATGTACAAATATTAATTTGCCATCACAGCGCATATATGCACATGGCGAGTACAAATGGTAACCAAAAATAATACATAGGGTTTACTTTTGGAAATGAATGCATAAAAGTACATTTCATCATTATCCATTAATGCTGCTTAAGGAACGGTATCTCGACCGGTAAGATAATGCAGTCAATGGCTGTACGAATCATAAACATGATCATCATCATCATCATCATGAGTTCTATATCTGACAGACATATTAAAATACTAAGACTGAGGACAACTGTAACTTCACACACCATTTATGAAATGGCCAGCATCTAGACCTGATAATAAGGCGCAATAATAATTTTTTACATCTAGAAAGTGTATCATGCATACTGCCAATAGGTAGTTATACCTGCAAGTGCTGTTGAAACAACCACAACAGATGTAAATTGATAATGGTATATAGGTATCACAGTGCATAATTACTCATGGACAATCTCGATCTAATACTGTACCTCAATAAAGACAGCGTCACCCATCATGCTTGTTTGTCTTGTAGCTTGTTGAAGAGGAACGTGCTTGTTTCGTTGCTAGGTGGATGTTTAGACAGTAAATCCATTACTGATGTCGTCTTTGTTGCGGCCCTACGGCAGAATAACGCTGCGTAACCTCACTGCTAGAGAGAGTCATATAATAGCCAGACGCTACCCTACCCTACGCGTGACAGTAGGAAGGTAGTGTTGGCGGATAAAGCCTTGCGCAAACATACATGCTTTTCCCCTCTTCAACAGTGTAAAAGCAAAAAGTGCATGAGTGCTGCCGCAGCCTTTATTGACATACAGTATGACATCGCCATTCGCCATCAGAGGCTATGCACTGTCTGATACAGACATAGTATATACCTTAGCTATCCATTGCCTTTGTTTCACCTCCACTTGCAGGCACACACTTTAATTTGGACAATGCATGCTGTATTTTTATAAAATTTATTTTTTCATATTACATTAATGCGTCATTAAATCAATGAGTCCATGCTGGACATGTATTATATGCTGTCCGAAGTACTAATTTTCATAAATGAAAGTATTTCAATCTGTGTGACTGTCACTTATAAATTTTTATGATGATGGTTTCTATTACTAAATCCATTGTCTGCACTATATTATGGTTTTACATACCGTTCCTTACGCATCATTAATAAAAACAAAAATGGACTTGTATTCATTCATTTCAATCCCTATATTTTTTAAAATAAATTGTTGGTGGTGTGGTGTTCCATTTCTTGTTGGCATGTGCTTATATGCGTTTATATTTTAAGGGTGTTTATTTTTATTTTTGGAATTGAAATTCATCATTTTATTGTCCTAGTAAAGCTTAAGTTTTTCTTGTTTTGAGTACATACATTTCCAAGTGCCACGTAACAAGGCAACAACTCTATATTTTATTTCAATACCCTCCTTGACCCTGGGCTTCAACACCGCAAGTTGCTGCTCGGAAGTGTTGGATGCACAGATCCAAACAGTCGCTGATGTGTTTGTGTGGTTCAGTAACGCCTGCTGTTCCCCTGCTGTGTGTCTGGCAAAAATTCACGCTACCTCAAAATCAACGTTACACCTGATCATACTAGGCCTCTGCCTACACCCTCCTTGACCCTGGGCTTCAACACCGCCAGTTGCTGCTCGGAAGTGTTGGATGCACAGATCCAAACAATCGCTGATGTGTTTGTGGGGTTCAGTAACGCCTGCTGTTCCCCTGCTGTGTGTCTGGCAAAAATTCATGCTACCTCAAAATCAACGTTACACCTGATCATACTAGGCCTCTGCCTACACCCTCCTTGACCCTGGGCTTCAACACCGCCAGTTGCTGCTCGGAAGTGTTGGATGCACAGATCCAAACAATCGCTGATGTGTTTGTGGGGTTCAGTAACGTCTGCTGTTCCCCTGCTGTGTGTCTGGCAAAAATTCATGCTACCTCAAAATCAACGTTACACCTGATCATACTAGGCCTCTGCCTACACCCTCCTTGACCCTGGGCTTCAACACCGCCAGTTGCTGCTCGGAAGTGTTGGATGCACAGATCCAAACAATCGCTGATGTGTTTGTGGGGTTCAGTAACGCCTGCTGTTCCCCTGCTGTGTGTCCGGCAATAATAACTGCTACCTACACATGCTGAAAACAACATGACAAGTCAAAGTGGTTAGTGGTACACATACATATGAGGCTAAACCATTATTTCTATGCTGTAAACGAGTGAAACGGCACCTTTAAAACCATAAAATGATTAGTCTTTGGCACAAATCTGTAACTAACAAATTTGAACATATTATTGCAGATATGCACATGTCGAACACAAATGCAAACACAAAAGCCTACTTATGCTATAGGGTACTGATGGCGAACCTTGTCACTCCAGTACTTTGAAAAATCCAACTCACATCATGACTCAAATGCTGCAAGGTTGGAAGTGCATAATGTGGGTTGAACTTTGACAACAGCTGCAGTGCGAAGGTTAGCCTTCAGTGTTCTCGGGTTTTAAATGAAGGCATACAAGTAAATTTAATAATCCATTGTTGCGTAAGGAACGTGATGTACACCTCTAATATAGTGCAAACAATGGATGTAGGACTAATCCTCATCATCATAACTTATATTTGTGTCATTCAAAAATAGACATATTTACTTAACAATTTTACACCTCATATCATATAGGTCCATCATGTAATCCTGATAATCAGGGCCACAAATCAGGCATTACCTCTAAAAAGAAAATTGTGCATAGTGACATAGCAAAATATATACCTGCAAGTGGTGCTGAAACAACGACAAGTGATAGAAAAGGTGAATGAGATCTAGTTATCAGACTGAATAGCGACACCTGTACAATGCCGATATAATACTGTACCTTAAAAAAAGGCTGCGGCACACCTCACACGCGTTTTTCTTGTAGCTTGTTCTCTAATAGGGCACATGCGTGTATGTTTTATCATAGGTGCATGTTTACTGAGTAAAGCTGTCATGACAACGACTTTGTGTTGTTGGTACGCTAGCGATGATGAACGATGAGCAACGTCAATGTTAGTCTGCGTCATAAGACGCACAGACGCTCCACTACCCAACGTGTGACAGCACAAAGACAGTCTGTGCGTCCAAACAAAGGCGCAAGCATACATGCACGTACCCTGTTTATGAAGCTATATGAAAAAAGATCTGGAGTAGTGCCGCACACTTTATTGAGGTACAGTATTAGATCGCCATTCACCATCTGTGGCTATGCAGTCTCATCTATATATACCTTATCTATCCGTTGTCATGCTTGCAAGTCCACAGTCAGGCATAAATAGCAATTTTCACAATGTACTATGCACTTTTTAAAGGTTATATTTGTTCCTAAAAATGATTATTGGCCCATATTATGAGTATTACATGATGGAGATTTAATATATTTGTAGAAACGGTTTAGTGACATTATTCACCGAATGAAATTTTTTTTATGTCACAGATAACTTTTAATGCTGATGATGTTTTTAAGTCCTACATTCATTGTCTATACAATATAACAGGTGTACATACTGTTACTTATCCATCATTAATGGATTCTGAAATGTACTTGTATGCTTTTATTTAAAACCGTATATCAGATTCATTACCAAAATTTTTTTTGGTTTGCATTGCTGTTAGACATGTTAATGTATGCGTTTATTTTTGTCAATTCTTTATATACGTTTGTTTAATTAAAATCATCATCTTATGGTAGTAAAGGTTATCTTTCTCTTGTTTGGAGTATCTACATTTTTATTTGCAACGTAACAAGGCAAATACTGTATATATTATTTACACATCCTCCTTGACCCTGGGCTCCAACACCGCCAGTTGGTGCTCGGAAGTGCTGTTTGCACAGTCAACACTTGCTCCTGTGTTACTGGGGTTCAGTAATGTCAGCTGTTCCCCTGCTGTGTGAATGGCAAAAAGTCCTGCTGCCTCCACCCTGTTCTCCTCTCAACCCTGGGCTCCAACACCGCCAGTTGGTGCTCGGAAGTGCTGTTTGCACAGTCAACACTTGCTCCTGTGTTACTGGGGTTCAGTAATGTCAGCTGTTCCCCTGCTGTGTGAACAGCAAAAAGTCCTGCTGCCTCCACCCTGTTCTCCTCTCAACTCTGGGCTCCAACATCGCCAGTTGGTGCTCGGAAGTGCTGTTTGCACAGTCAACACTTGCTCCTGTGTTACTGGGGTTCAGTAATGTCAGCTGTTCCCCTGCTGTGTGAACGGCAAAAAGTCCTGCTGCCTCCACCCTGTTCTCCTGTCATCCCTGGGCTTCAACACCTCCAGTTGGTGCTCGGAAGTGCTGTTTGCACAGTCACACTTGCTCCTGTGTTACTGGGGTTCAGTAATGTCAGCTGTTCCCCTGCTGTGTGAACGGCAAAAAGTCCTGCTGCCTCCACCCTGTTCTCCTCTCAACCCTGGGCTCCAACACTGCCAGTTGGTGCTCGGAAGTGCTGTTTGCACAGTCAACACTTGCTCCTGTGTTACTGGGGTTCAGTAATGTCAGCTGTTCCCCTGCTGTGTGAACGGCAAAAAGTCCTGCTGCCTCCACCCTGTTCTCCTTCAATCCTGGGCTCCAACACCGCCAGTTGGTGCTCGGAAGTGCTGTTTGAACAGTCAACACTTGCTCCTGTGTTACTGGGGTTCAGTAATGTCAGCTGTTCCCCTGCTGTGTGATCGGCAAAAAGTCCTGCTGCCTCCACCCTGTTCTCCTCTCAACCTGGGCTCCAACACCGCCAGTTGGTGCTCGGAAGTGCTGTTTGAACAGTCAACACTTGCTCCTGTGTTACTGGGGTTCAGTAATGTCAGCTGTTCCCCTGCTGTGTGAACGGCAAAAAGTCCTGCTGCCTCCACCTTGTTCTCCTCACAACCCTGGGCTCCAACACCGCCAGTTGGTGCTCGGAAGTGCTGTTTGCACAGTCTACACTTGCTCCTGTGTTACTGGGGTTCAGTAATGTCAGCTGTTCCCCTGCTGTGTGAACGGCAAAAAGTCCTGCTGCCTCCACCCTGTTCTCCTCTCAACCCTGGGCTCCAACACCGCCAGTTGGTGCTCAGAAGTGCTATTTGCACAGTCAACACTTGCTCCTGTGTTACTGGGGTTCAGTAATGTCAGCTGTTCCCCTGCTGTGTGAATGGCAAAAAGTCCTGCTGCCTCCACCCTGTTGTCTTCTCATCCCTGGGCTTCAACACCGCCAGTTGTTGCTCGAAGTGTCATTGGCACGGGTACTCACTCCTGCCCAGACTGGTTACAGCACGCCATCTGTTTCATGTCAGTGTAAACGTCACTTAGCCTCCAATAAGTTGTCCTGTCATGTTGCGGTCGGGTTAGCCGACTCTATGGTGCCTGCAGTTTAGGTGCTTCCTAAGTGTGCTGCGGGATATGTAAATAAAGGCTGTTTCCGTTGTGACAATAGGACAACCACCCACTGTAGGACTGTGGGATTCGGTAACTGCGGCCGGCTCGCGGCCTGTCAACTTAAATTTTCATGGGTACCTTCTGCTACCCGTCCGGGTTTCAGTACCGTCAGCTGGTTCTCCGCAGTGCCTTTGGCCTAGGTGCCTCCATATCTGTATCCGAGTTCCAGCAACGTCTGCTGGTCCTTGGTAGTGCTTTGGAGCACAGGTACCTCCTGCTTAGTAACCGTGTCCCAGTAACGTCAGCTGGTCCTCGGTTGTGCCATTGGCTCTTTTCCTTCTGCTGCCCCTCCGGGTTCCAGCACAGTCAGCTGGTCCTCGTTACTTCCATTGTCTCTTGTACCATCTGATACCTGTCCGGGTTCCAGTACCGTCAGCTGGTTGTTGGAAGTTACTCAGCCTTCTTGTACCTTCAGCTACATTTCCAAGTTGAAGATTTTTGAAATTTTTTTTGGGTAATCACTCTGGATCTCCAACACTGAAGACGAGGACCCTGAAGAACACCCCGAAGAAGATGCCGACCCCGAAGAAGACGACGAGGACCCTGAAGACGAGGACCCTGAAGACGACGACGACCCTGAAGACGACGACGACCCTGAAGACCACCCGGAAGAAGACGACGACCCCAAGGACGACAACCATCAAGACAACGAGCCTGAACACCATCACAAAGAAGATGTGAAGTTGTGAAACATACATATGTGCCAAAATAGAAAATAGATTAACAACATAGTCAATTTCTTTGTCAATCCGAACGTCTTTAAAAAAAAAAGTATTCCTGCTACTCCATTTGATTGGGTTAAACATCTATGCCTTTAATGTCTCCTCCACCTCCCCCAATACATTCTACATTACTCTTTGTTGTTTTCCTTCATGTACAATTAACCTACAAGGCAAGAATGGTTTTTTTTATTCGATATTTTGTCCCATAGACTTGCATTGGATTTCCGGTATCGGTATCGGGTATCGCCAATACTTTTTGGGTATCGGCGATACCCATTCCGATCCGATACTTCTTGATATCGGAAAGTATCGCTCAACTCTAGTCATTAGCGTTTTTTTACTTTTTTTTTGTAAATGAAACCCATTGATGGTATTGTGTCTCAGGGTTCTTTTGATCACTGAAATCAATCTCAGATACCTTTGATAATTATTTTGTTCTGTTATTTGTTTTTTCATTCTTGAAACATTCTTTATCTTTCAAGCTGCACATTCAAACAAACATGGTATTAGAATATTTTTCTTTGGTATTGAAAATAATTTTTCCAAAACAATGCTGTACTAACCCTTGATCAACTTTGAACTTTGACATGTGTCATCTGACTGCCTGGTGTCTGTTTTTTTGAATCCTTGATGTATTTAAGCAAGGTACTGTTAGAACATATGTAAGCTATATGTGGTATTTTCCTGAAGAAGGGGTGGTATTCACCCTGAAACGCGTAGATTAAACCACTTCTTAACTGCTACTACGTCTTGGAAATTTATTATTTGGGCAGCGCGGACTGGAATCCACATCTTTTCTGCAGTGTATTGAATTATTTTGCCATGTGAGCCCAATAAAAGGAAAACTGGATGTTCCACACTGTTAAAGGGAATCTATCACCACATTTTTGCCCTATAAGCTGCGGCCACCGCCATCAGGGGCTTATCTACAGCATTCTGGAATGCTGTAGATACTGTAAGCCCCCGATGTCACCTGAAAGTGAAGAAAAACGAGTTATAAAATGCTCACCCAGGGGCGTTCCATCGTCAGGTCCGAGGGAGTCGCGGTCCAGGTCGGCGCCTCCCATCTTGTAGCGAAGCCGGCCTCTTCTTTCTGTCCCATCGCGGCTCCTGCGCAGGCGCACTGCTCTGCCCTGGTGAGGGTAGAGCAGAGTACTGCAGTGCGCAGGCGCCGGACCTCTCTGACCTTTCCCGGCGCCTGCGCACTGCAGTACTCTGCTCTGCCCTCACCAGGGCAGAGCAGTGCAATTTGAGTTTTTATTCATTTTGGATATTATACTGTTATCATTGGGAGGTTTCTTCAATAAAATTCGATGTATACTCTAACGGGTGAAGACTTTTATTAGACTGACTGTCATTTGCACCAACCACTTAGGAAAAACAGAGAAAAATATCATTTCCATAATAATTTGTAACATGGTGTATATATCCTTACTATTTTACGATTTGCTTTTGGCCCTTTTGAACATTTCATTACTAATCATGATGTTCTCCTCATGCAACAGTATGTTGTTTTTCTGCATGTTTCACAACACATTTTTTGTGCTTCTGGCTTTGAGACACCTTTTTGTTTCTTCTCCTTGTTTTATCTTCATTATTACTTTGGATTAATAAAAATTTACTTTTTAATTAATTTATGTTCGCTTGATTCTTCCCTTTTTGGGATTTTTGTGATGTTAGGAAGTGCGATTTATTTTTTTACTCAATTGTTTTGGGTTATGTATATCTATCTATTCTATGTGTATATACTGTATGTCATCCATCTATTCTATCCTGTCTGGTCGTGCTGTGATTTTACTGTACGCGGCAGATGAATTGCCAGGTTTGTATTTTTTTGTAGTTTTTTTAATGATATGCACAATACCATTTCAATATTTTTAGGTTTAGAAACTTTTTTTGCTTCTTTTGTTGAATCTGTGGTAATTAGATATGAGCGAACCCGAACTGTAAAGTATCTAGCTGTCCGGTGCTGAACTCTGAACACAACTTCTCTTGGAAGTACAGTATGTCTTAGAGTTTGGGAGTCTGGGAGAGAAGAGAGAGAGGATTAAAGTGAGGCAGAGGGAGAGGGAGAGAGATTTTCCAGCTCTAAAGTTCCCAGGGTTTGAGTTATGGTTCAAGTTTGTGTACAGTTCTAGTACCCAAAATGAACTTCGGACTAAAGTTCAGTCAGATACCAGAACCCTAACTTACAAGGGTCCGCTCATCCCTAGCTGTAATGGGACTTAATGAAAAATCTGAATTCAATGATTAAGTTGTGTTGTCTTATACTTTTGATCATATGATGTACAAAATGTATTTCTGGGAATATACTCTAACGCCCTGTTGGGATTGGTAAGAGATTTTTTTTTATTCAAAATATGGCAGAATTTTGTACAGACCCCAAATGTTTTATGTTCTATTCTTCTCAACTGGAAACTTCCGTAGGCTCCATCATCCTCCACTGGGCGCAATTAGTGGACTGGAAATGTCTTTGCTGATGTACAAAATGATACATTGATACATTCATATAGGGAAACTCCTAAAAGATTCCATCAGATATCAGGGATCCTTTGTTTTACTTTTCGGCAAGGACAGATAACCATTGATGTTTGAAGGATGAGTACGAAAGATGAACTAACATGTTCTCTAGAAAACAAACACTCCCAGTCAACCCGTTTTGCATTTCTGTTAAGTATACAGTGTGGATTCATTGAATCAGCGTACACTTTTCTGTATAAAGCACCATGTTTTCTCCTTGCTGTTTTTTTTACATATCTAAATATACTGTATATTAACTATAATTTGAATGTCACAGAGTCTTACTATTTTATAATTGTCTGTAATGTATCTCTTTCAAATAGGGATGAGCGGACCAGTCAAAGTTCGGGTTCGGTCAGTTCGGCAAAACTTAAGTCCAAAGTTCAGTTTGTGTACCAGAACTTGACCTGAACTTGAGTCCACACTCTAACCCCATATAAGTCAATGGAGACCCAAACTTTTGTGCTGTAAAATGGCTAGTAAGGGCTTGGGGGCTGCAAAGGGAAGAAAAATGAGAGTAAGAGCAGGACAAGTGCCCTGCAAATAAATGTGGATAGGAAAATTACTTAAAATAACAGAATTTAAAAAAAATTAAAAAAATCTTGAACCAGGAGGCAGAGGTTCAAATGTAGGAGTAGAGCAGTGCTTTGGATGTGTCTTTTACTGTACTTGTTAAGAAATTCATAAATGAAAAAAACAATGTGTGGTCCCCCCTATTTTTATAACAAGCCAAATGAAAGAAGACAGCTGTGAGCTGGTCTTATTATGCTGGGAAATGGCCAATATCCATGAAGCTTTTCAGGCTATTAATATAATCTCTCAGCTTTCAGCTTTGCCTTTGCTGATTATTAAAAACGAGGTGACCCTAAGTAAAATGATGTGGGGCCCCCCCTATTTTTAATTAGCAGCCTAATAAGACCAGTCCTCAGCCATCTATCTCGTATGTTCTTCACACAGTCGCCTTCAAGACTTTTGCCAATCAACCCCTGTCCACTGAAATCTGGTGCCTCAACATATCCTATTGTCTCCAACACTCAGATCCTTCAGACAGAACTTGAAAACCCATCTCTTCAAGAAAAGACTGTAAGCCCAGGAGGGCAGGGTCTCCTTCCCTCTGTACCAGTCTGTCACTGTTATTTTGTTCATTGTAATTTTTTTTTGCATGTATACCCATGTACAGCTCCTTGGAATCAATAGTGCTCTAAAAATAAATAAGTAAATTGTATTATACTGTACATGACTCTGACTTCTTTGAAGACCTTTCTGTCTTTTCAAATTAAAAATGTTTCCACTCTTCCTTTCCTTTTTCCTTCAGGGTATTACTGTTCCTTTTTTTTCAAAAGCATTATTGGGTTGAACTGAACTGTCGCTGATCAATTATTTGTATTATTGTGGCACCCCTGGAGTCCGGTTGCCACAGTGGCATCGCCGCCCTCACAGGGGGGATGTCATGCCTGAAAGCAAGGAGGGGTCCGCTTACCAGGTAACACCAGCATCCAGTACTTTTCATGACTCCATACCAAAAGGGGGGAGCTCTAACCCCTGGTTTCAGGGGAGCTTCCCTATAAGTTCTGGCCTGGAGGTGGGGTTAATCAGTGTATGAGAGAAGTCGAGTCTGAGAAGGGAGTGTGAGGGAAGAGGAGTGAAGTCGAGGAGAACTTGGGGAGTGGAGCTGCAACCAAGCCCACCCCAGGACTGAGCGCTAGAAACCGGACACCGGAGTCCGTGGCTGTGCGGGTACTGAAGTCCGGAGGGCAGGGGACAGCAGGTCTTCTTGCCCCAGCTAACTCCCGATGGCACAGAAGCAGAGCCTGAAGCAGCCATGAGGAGCGACACATGAAACAGGTTCAAGCTGCCTGCCATGTGGGTAACGTTTCATTTCAAGCACCAAACAGTGAGAGGAACTTGAGTGAGCGTAAAGCAGCAAGGACCAAAAAGGACAGTGCAATATGAAGGCCTCCAAACCCACATAGCTAGGCAGACCCCAAATTGCTGTCAGGCTGCCCGGATCCCTGCTACCATCTGTTGTCATTGCCCCGGACTGCACCTTCAACCATCCAGTAAAGATAAAGGAAACTACAGTCCCTGTGTCTTCCAGTCATTTCTTTCACCCTCAGTCCTGCACTACAATCGTAGCCATCATTGACTTTAACCCTTTAACTGCCCTGGGGTCTAGCTCTACCTGTGGGGTGCACAACCATCTCAGCTGCGTCACCATCGGCCCCAGCAGTCTCCCACAGTAGCGTCGGCCATATATAGCCGAATACCGCAGGTGGCGTCACATTAATTCCCCTATAAACTACCCACGTTATGTTTATTGCCATTTCACTGGACGCCCAGGGCCACGGAAAATAAATATTTTTTGCACTATATTTTTCAGGGTGCAGCCAAGCCCAAACACGTTTGGTCTCGCATGAGGGGTGTTCACACTGTGATGCATTGATAGTGTGCTGGCCAGCCCGCCTAATAAAAAAGTAGGGGCGTGGCTAATAGGCTGTGAACTAGACACTATGCAGTAACCTTGTGTGAACAACACCCTATGCGGGCCTTTATTGTGCAATTGTATACTGGGCAGTCACCCCCTCCTTGAATGGGTATGTGGAGAGTGGCTGTTGATTTGGTATTTTGCACCTGTGTTGCTAACATCTTGTAGTGCATTTGTTCCAAGATCTGGGCAGGTAAGTGTTGCTGCCTTTTTGTTTGCTGTTTAAATTTAATTTTTTGAGACTTTGAGTCTTCTTTAGTGGCTTTGCTATACAGATAAAAATAGAAAAAATATAAAAACATCTAGGACACTTTATCTACTAACGGTTCTAGAAAATTGCACTCCTTGCAGAGGAGTGAGCAGTGTTCACATTTAATAGTCCCTGATAAACACATTCATTATTAGTGATGATGAGCGAATTAGTTCAGAAAACAATGGCCAAACATAAATTCGGCATGAATATGGCACCTTCGGATTCGTGATCGGAAACACGAGCAAAATTTTATAAAATCGTGAAAAATCAGTGTCATTTGGTAAAGTGCAGGAAAATATTTGCGTTGCCACAAAAATATTTTCAGCACTATAGCAACGATAATGGTGGTGTATCATGAGCGTTTGGCACCTGTTTGATGAAGGGAGGGTGTTTGCAGAGCTCAGAGGTGCGGCGTTCTTGTAAACAGTCATTTTTTTCCCCGAACTTTATGTGTGCACATTGCGGCTAGCCAATCAGGGCGCAGGAAACACCCACAATGTCCTGACACAACTGTCATTTGCTGCTGAAATCACATGTCCCGCTCCATATAAATAGCGGACATCTTGTTTTAGCGCCATTTTGACACTCTAACAGCGCAGAGAGGCTCCTGCTGACGCTGGTACTGGTAACTAGAGATGAGCGGTGTTCGAAGCGAACTGTTCGCCAATTTCAAATTCGAGCTGTTTTGGGCGGTGTACGAGCCGTTCGACGAACCCGAACGATTTTGAAAAAATCCGGCTGTTTGAGATTATGTTCGATACTGTTCGTGCACCTAAATCGTCACTGGATTTTTTCACAGTAATGCTGATAATCACTGTTAATACACAGTTTGAGTGTACAGCGGGGCGGGGGGAGGGGCATGGGATGGATCTCTGCAGAAATAAAGAAGATCTCCATTTTTTTTTCTCTTTCCCGCATTTCCAGTGGGCGGTGCAGTCTGTCAGCCTATCAGCGCACACACGGAGCAAAGTGCTTTTTTTCACACAAGCAAGGGCATGTGTCATTGGCTGTGTATGTCACATGTCCTTGCCCTATAAGACCCAGCCATTTCCCCCCTCGCCACCATTTTCTCACTGCTGCAGCACAGTGTTAGACGGCACTGCTGCTGCTGTTAGTGCTATCTTTCTAACATTGACTGTGAAGCGAATTTGCAGTTAGACAGGAAGGTTTAGGGAGTAGGGAGGGACTAGTTTGTAATTGCAGCCCTTTTAAGGGCTAGGTTACAGCAGTTCCTATCACTTTTAGCAGGCAGGTCTGTGCTCTATATAGACAGATAGGTCAACTTGGGAGTAGTGACTATTTGTAATTGCAGCCCTTTTGAGGGCTAGGTTACATCAGTTGCTATCACTTTTTGCCAGCTCCACCAGCGTTGAAATACTCATAATTTTAGCTGCATCTTGCCTGTAAAATATTTGTGGGCATAGTAGCAGTGTGTGGTACTCATTCTATTAGGCCATCTATACAAAGCTCCACCAGCGTTCAAAAAAAAAAAAGAATTTTTATCTGCATCTTGCCTGGACAATAATTTTGGGCATAGTAGCAGTGTGTGTACTCATTCTATTAGGCCATCTATACAAAGCTCCACCAGCGTTGAAAAAAAAAAAAAAAATTTTATCTGCATCTTGCCTGGACAATAATTTTGGGCATAGTAGCAAAGTGTCATGCTCATTCTATTAGGCCATCTATACAAAGCTCCACCAGCATTAAAATATCATAATTTTTTGCTGCATCTTGCCTGTAGAATAATTGTGGGCATAGTAGCAGTGTGTGGTACTCATTCTATCAGGCCATCTATACAAAGCTCCACCAGCATTAAAAAAAAAGAAATTTTTATCTGCATCTTGCCTGGACAATAATTTTGGGCATAGTAGCAGTGTGTGGTACTCATTCTATTAGGCCATCTATACAAAGCTCCACCAGCTTAAAAAAAGAAAATAATTTTTATCTGCATTCTTGCCTGGACAATAATTTTGGGCATAGTAGCAGTGTGTGGTACTCATTCTATTAGGCCATCTATACTAAGCTCAACCAGCTTTCAAATTAATAATAATTTTTAGCTACATTTTGCCTGGACAATAGTTTTGGGCCTGTAGCAGTGTGTGGTACTCATTCTATTAGGCCATCTATACTAAGCTCCACCAGCTTTCAAATTAATATGAATTTTTATCTGCATCTTGCCTGGAAAATAACTTTGGGCCTGTAGCAGTGTGTGGTACTCATTCTATTAGGCCATCTATACTAAGCTCCACCAGCTTTCAAATTAATAATAATTTTTATCTGAATCTTGCCTGGACAATAATTTTGGGCCTGTAGCAGTGTGTGGTACTCATTCTATTAGGCCATCTATACTAAGCTCCACCAGCTTTCAAATTAATACGAATTTTTAGCTGCATCTTGCCTGGAAAATAACTTTGGGCCTGTAGCAGTGTGTGGTACTCATTGTATTAGGCCATCTATACTAAGCTCCACCAGCTTTCAAATTAATAATAATTTAAAGCTGCATCTTGCCTGGACAATAATTTTGGGCCTGTAGCAGTGTGTGGTACTCATTCTATTAGGCCATCTATACTAAGCTCCACCAGCTTTCAAATTAATAATAATTTTTGTTCTCTCTGAACGTGTGTTCAGCGCTGCTGGTCGTGTGCTGAGTCTGACAGATAATCGCACGCGGCTGTCCAATGAGAATGTAGACAGACTCACGTTCATAAAGATGAACAAATCATGGATTCGCAAGGACTTTTCTACCCCTGTGTCATCCTGGGGAGAGTAAGAGCTTGAGGATTTGTTCAAATCACCTCACCAACCGTTTTAAGCAACTCTGGGGCAATTGATGCTACTTAAGTGGTGTCTGTGCCCCAAATTTTTGGAAAAAATGGAGACTCTTTTTGGAGTCCCCTTGCTGTGTTTTACGTGACGTTCGCATCGTCAATTACAGGTGGGTTGGGTCTTTCCCCACCCCCCTTTTAACCGTAAGAAACTACATACACTATGGCTTTGGGTAACACAGATGGTTGAGTGTGAAGAGCTGTTTACTCATACTATAGCCTGGGAATCAGAGGTCTGCTCCAAAGCTTGAGTGTCTGCTAGCGGAGTAGCCACCAGCTGTAGATCTAATTACAAATTTTTAACTGCTTCTAGCCCAGACAATAATTTTGGGCCTAGTAGCAGTGTCTGCTAGTCAGTGGAGTAGCCACCGGCTGTAGATCTAATTACAAATTTTTAACTGCATCTAGCCCAGACAATAATTTTGGGCATAGTAGCAGTGTCTGCTAGTCAGCGGATTAACCCAGCTGTTAAGCAACCTACACCACCTGTACTTTGGACACTTAATTTTTTCAAAGGAAATGATTTGGGCCCCCGGGACAATCAGTGAAGAGCATCGGGGAGGCACCCCAAGGTACAGGGGCTGTGACTGGCGGTAGGACGCCTTGCGGTGGACCGCCAAGCTCGATCCTTATAAAAGCTTTTTAACTGCAGCAGCTTTACTGGACGCTACTGGAGCTAGAATTAGCGCGGCTGCTGGCATGAGACTTGCCCTCAAATAGATCCTTGTAAAAGGATTTAAAGTGTACTCATTCAAATTAGACAGACAATTTAAATGAAAAAGATTAGACCTGCCTCCACCGCAGGGGGGCTCGCTCGACCCACCAGCGGACAGGCACCAGTATTGGGAGAGGGGGGCTGGCCGTCAGGGTCCACTGCAGGTCTGGCACAAACCCGGCGACACACAGATCGCACGGGCAGGAACGGATTGGCCGTGTCGGCTTCGCACTTTTTTGGTTTTAGAAGGGCATGACATGCCTATATCTGTGTCTCCCCCTCCTTTTAATCCTCCACCTCTTTTCTTTTCGCATGACTATATGTACTTGTCACTTTTCCATGTGTTAGTTGTGTCTTCTGAGCAATTTGTCAGCTTTTGGACACCTTTGAAGTATTTTCTATGTGTTTTCTATGTGTTTCTATGTGTTTTGGTTTGCCTGCCATTGGTTTTAACGGTGTTCGACGAACAGTTCAGCGAACAGTTTGTCGAACACACGGCTGTTCGGCGAACCGAACCGAACTCGAACACTACGGGGGGTGCTCATCACTACTGTTAACAGCAAGATTTTAGCTCGTTAGTTAGGCAGTTGTATATTAGTCAGATAGTGTAGCTAGCTAGTATCCAGTGTGGCTCTAAAATTTACCTTCCAGTATTTTTTTTTTTTGGCCATTATTGAGGTCCACAGTCAAAGCCAGCAGGGCACATGTCCTACAAGTGTGTTGTGCACTGCTTCCATTGTGCTCCATGTACGAGTATAGAAATTTAATTAATAATTTTTCACTAGCTAAATGTGAAACAGCCTGCTGTATCACACGTTGTCATTTTTTGGCGGTGATATGAACCTGTCTGCAGACCTAAGGCACAATGAAAGAAATTATAATACTTTCTGTTGCTGAATGTGATACAGACCTGTTGCACTTTAAAATTAATTCATTTTATTTTTTTTACAAATGTGATACAGCAGGCGAGATCTGAGTTTGAAATTGTTTTGAGCCTATCTTCTAGATTATGTGCATCTTTGGCCTCCAATTTCTCACAGATATCTTTTATACCTAGCTTGAGAAATGCATCTGTTACACCTATCTTCTGACGAGCATCAAACGCTCTCTGGTAATTGGTATTGGGTAAATGAGTAATCGTTGTAGGCTGGATCCTGGATCTCGTACTTCCCATAGCCGCCCTGTTATTGATCCTGTTGTACGTTCCCATTCCCGCCCTTTTCCTAATCAGTTCATGTAACAACACATTGGCCATATTTCTCCAGCAAACCTGCACCTTACCAGTAGCAACTGTAGGAAAGAGGGCGTTCCAATGCCACGGTCAATCTTCTAGATTATGAAGGCCTCATCCACACTAAAAAAAATTGTATTTTATGTTACTAACTGAATATAGAAGGGGAGATCTCAGTTTGAAATAGTTTTAAGCATATAGTCAATGTTATACAGGCCTTATCGACAGGCCCAAAAAAATTATTCTGCTACTAACGTCATTCAGTAGGGTACATTTCACTTTGAAATTGTTTGGAGCATCTAGTCAATGTTATGCAGGCCTCATCCACACCAAAAAAAAAACAAAAAAAAATCTGTTACAGTAGGGGACATCTCACTTTTATAATTTTTTGGAGCAGATCTTTTTCATCGACACTGAAACAATTCTTTCTGCTGTAACATGATTAATTCACGCCATATTTCACCTTCTAATTTTGTGCTGCTGAAATTCATTGTGTGCAGAGGTTGTGCAGAGTAAAAAAATCTATTTTTAGTTGCTAATAGTGTGCTCCTAGCACACTATCTGAGCAACATGATTGAGAAAAGGCGAGGTCGTGGAGAAAGGGGGATTAGGCTTGGTGTTCGAGGTGTATGGGGTAGTTGTTAAAGTTTCTGAAAGCACTAGTGAACCACTAACATGACATCCTATCCAAAGACAACTGACAACTTCTGTTACTCGATGTTGTAGTTTTTAGTGTGCTGCATTGTAGTTGCGTAATTGCAGTCTCTGATATCTTTAGTGGGGCTTATGTGCCTGGTGTTGCTGCTGCTGGAGATGTTAGCACTAATTTGGGTGTCCATCTGCTGGGTTGGGTGTATTGGAAGACCTGTCGGTCCCTATTATACAATTTCTACTGTGGTAAAATTGATGCCACTTTGTTAGTGTTTGACACTAATTTTTGTAAATGTGTAGATTCCGCGTTGGGTCTCCTTCATGTGTGTTGCCTGTAGCAGTAGGCCTCTGATACCAGCAGTCCTCCACTGTCTTTGAGTCAACTACCTGTGTTACTATCCTTACAATTTTCTGACAATAGTAATCTATGAAACTGATATGTGTGCCACCTGAGTGTGACTGAGCATCACTTTAAATTTTTTTGGGGGGTTTTATCACTTATATAGCGCCAATAATTCAACATTCGCTTTACAGACATTACTGGTACTGTCATCATTGGGACTCACAATCTAAATTTACTATCTGTATGTCTTTGTAGTATGGGTAGAAAAATAATTACTGGTAGTAAACCCTCGTAAACACGGGTAGAACATACAAACTTTTTGCAGATGCTGTCCTTGGTGGGGTTGTAACACAGGACTACAGTGCTACTAGACTGCTAATGTTTTTGCATTGACAACTGAACATTTCTGTGGTTGGAAGGCTATCGCTGCAATTCAAACTGTGTGCCTCACTGCTGTGTTGGGGAAAACCACTGTCAAGATTGTCTTCCAGCATGTTTTGATACTGCAGCATGGGTGCGTCCCTTTCCAGGGGGGAAGCAACAGGCAATATTTACTTTTTTATTGTGGATAGAACACATTGGCAACCCAGTAATCAGCATTATTTAGAATCATAACTATACGGGTAACAATCATGTTGCAGATAGTGCTGCAAGATGGCGCTCATGGGTCGATCTATTTCATGAGGTCCAACTCCACAGTGTGTTGGTGGTGGTATAACACTCAAGCTTTCTTCCTCCATCCCCTCCTGACAACCACGGACAACATAGAGGGAATCATTATCGTCTTCATCTCCTAACTGTTGCGTGTCCATCACCTCTTCCTTCTTGTCCTATTCATGGTCCTTCTCCATTTGTTCCTCCCAAGGCAAAAGTCTGTGACGACAAATCTGAACTTATAGATATTGTTAACCCTAACTGTATCCTCCTCTGCTTCCTCCTCTACCCCCAGGACCACCACCACCTGCTCACCCACGCTATTTAAAGTGTGCTCCAGCATGTAGAGGACAGTAATACGGATACTGATGATGGCATCATCACCGCTAACCATTTAGTAGCCATTAAGAAAACGTACAGAAGGGTGCAGAGGTCTTTCATCTGTATCCAGTACGCAAGTGTGAAATGTACCATGTACGCACTGCATTGTGCCAGGCTATGAAAAATGTCATCAGTCAGTTTACTAACTAGCCTATGTTATTTATATGTACTATTACTTTTTACTTACAACTGTGTTTTTGCTCATTTTGTTTCTATCTTAAGTATATAGGAAAGATGTATATCTTCGTACCGTGTTAGCCAGTAGATAGAAATCTGCTTCTCTGACCTGGGGGCATCAAAACACAATACCAGACCCCAATCAGAGGGCAATAAAACTCTCACTCCTTATCTATGAACTGTTCCAATATTTATGTTCATCCCTCTGCCATAATGACAGTTCTGCTTCACGTCACATGTCTTACCTATTGCATTATTCCTGTGTCCTCTTGTGTATAAATATGTGATTCTTCAGTTTTTGTTTTAGTCTTTGCCTGATGAAGAGACCTGAGTAGTCTCGAAAGCTTGCAATTTGTTACCATCTTTTCAGTTAGCCATTAAAAGGTATCAACCACTGAGGACTCTCAAGTCTAAATATTTTTCTATCTTAAGTATAGTCCTGTGTTTTCAGTAAATTATAATAGGCCTTTATCAACCAGTCATCTTTAACCCACCCTGCCCTAGCCTGAGCTTTGCAGACTATAAAAACTAAGACTATGAAGATATATTATTATTATTTTTTTACAGTTTCATAAACTATTTTTTTTATACAAAAATTCACATCTTGGATTCCTATACTTATATGTCTTGTGCTGCTACAATGATCAAACCTTCAGGGTTATCTACCGTGGGATAGTTATATTGCCCTATTGCGTGATTTATAGATGAGTCTGCCCTTAACTTTTCTTATATTTTGGAAAGTTATACAATTTGATTTGCTACTATCTTGCTCCATTCAATCAAAAAAATATACATTAATACATATGCTGCTTTTTT
Source organism: Oophaga sylvatica (assembly GCA_033576555.1). Taxonomy (NCBI): domain Eukaryota; kingdom Metazoa; phylum Chordata; class Amphibia; order Anura; family Dendrobatidae; genus Oophaga; species Oophaga sylvatica. Next base: position 77,229,107 of record JARQOD010000003.1, on the reverse strand, counting down.
TTTTACATGGGAGCCTATGGGATGCCAATGGTCGAGTAATGGCATCCAGTAGAGGCATTCATCAAAACAATGTACAACTATCTTTTTACAACATGGGAGCTTTTGGGTGATGGATGGCCGATAGATGGCATCCTTTGGATGCATTTGAGGGCAATCATTTCAGGTTTAGGAACAAGTTAAGGAAAGCATGTCTATTGGTCCTATCATACATACTTGTTGGATGCGGCTAGCTATAATAAGAGGTTTATGTTGCTACCCATTTACATGACGAGATGGCAGCCCAAGAAAACACCCTTTCATGTTCACATTATTTAATATTAATATAAAAAATATTGTTTTCACTTTTGCAATACATGAAAAATAGTGATATATCACTTCAGTTTATAAAACCATTTAATGACATTAAGATACTGTATGTACTATGTAATTGAGGCAAGATTCTCTAACTTTGGTGGGAAATCGTACATCTTATGACTTATCATATTACACGCACCAACTGATTAACAGACACTAGATGTATTGCCAAATATGAAAACTAATGCAAAACTAAGGCATCATCATGCAATACTTCACAGTACTTTGATGAACCACTATGCTATGTAACGTTTATCCCCAATCGGGAAATGTTATTATCATTCCAAAATCAGGTCAGATGTCCAACCATGACTCCATGACTCCATTCATTCTCTATGGGGCAGCAGTAAAAGAGCAACCTCAACCCTTGGAAGCCCCATAAGAAATGAATGGAGCATAGATCACACTGCTACATAATTATAACAGAGAATAAAAGTTCCCAATTCTGCAAATCAATGTACCTCTCAGCAGTAGACCCCAATCCTAGTGATAGGTAATAACTTGTTTTCACCAGACAACCCTTTTAAACCATCATGAGGGTGGATGAAGGTGACATTATGAGATGACAAATGGAAAATATGTTTTTTTTTTACTAAATGTAGAGATGCATTGGCCTCATGGAAATAGGTTACACCATTTAGGGTCACCAGTCCTATGTATTTCTTCTTTAGTCCAGTGTAATACGGATATTTTCTGCCCACTTGGCAGGCATCACACATGACATTTTCTAGAGTAACCACATTTCTCCTTTGTCTCCTCAAGGGTTATCTCCATTAGACATTTTTGGTGACAGTAATGATTTGATTGTGCTTTCTTCTTCAGGTACATCTGTTTAGAAAGGAACATATCGTTAGGCAAGTGAGAGGTAACCTGAGCTGCCTTATGGTTGACAGAATATCCTGCGATAGAGTCGTTAATCACTTACAAGCATAATTTTTTTCAATGATCGCCTTTCTGGTCAGGTGTTCCTCATGGTTTGAAAGATTTTTTTGGAGAATCCTTCAAAATATGAGGTATTTGGTTATGGACACCGAAAAATGGGGCCATGAATTGCTAATTTGGCCACTGCAGAGTTCATGTCTAGTTTATCCTTAAAAATTAGCTGTTTACTGTAGCTGGACCATAACGTGTCCAATGTAAGGGGGTCTTTTTTACCTCACTTGTTCTTGGACGGGTGAAAGTATATGTTATTTGTGGTTTTCACCCATGAGGGTGCTTGTGAAAGACAGCAAGCCAGGAGGAATTAAACATAATAGTGATAATAAAGCAAGTAAAAAATGTGTATTTTTGTAGTGGATGTTACTTCTTGCAACATAAATTTTTTGTTACTTTTAAATCAATATATAATTGGTCCTGGATGTCGGAAATTAAACCACCATCAATCAGGTAATGATGGTCTTACCTAGGGGACATCCATTACTACTATAGAAAATCTCTTAAAACCAATGAAAGCTTATGTAAGGTTTCTATTGTACATGTTTCTGATGACGTCATGATTTGTTGTCGCATTTTTCTTCAGTCTTGTTGACAGGCATATCGTCAGCAATGAGAGGGTTACCAGCTGCATGTTGACAGAATATCCTCGTAGATTTTCTTCTAAGCACTAATTTTCAATCAGTCGCTTCTGAATCTGCCTGCATGTGAAAATTTCTTGGAGATCCTAAAGTTGGATTGTTATGACCAGCTGAACAATGAGGCACATGAATGCAACTTGGCACTGCAGAGTCATGCTATTATCCTTGAAAACACTGTTTGATGGACCATAACGGTCAATGTAAGAGAGTCTTTACTCACTGTTTTGGAGGTGATTTGCTGATTTGTTTACCCTGGGCTGCTTGTATCAGCCAGAGTCTAGCAATAATGTGTATACAAGTTATTTGCCAATTTTGTATGAAGTTATTACAAGACTTTTAAAATCAAACTATGTCTGATGTCAAATTAACCACCCAACAGTAAGATGCCTACTAGGGGACATCATTTCTACTTAACTTAAACAAAGGCTTATTAGTATTAAAGTTTGGAAGATTTCAAAAATTTGTAAAATGTAGAATAAATTTACCTCTGATAACGATCCTATTTCGCTTGTATATCAAGTATCCAAGTGCAGCAGCGAACAAAGCAACAACTAGAAATAACTTGACTACTGAGAAAGTTGAATTCTTGCCCTTTGATAGAGACGATGTTGCTGAAAAGAAAGGTTCAGTTTGTTTAATACTTTTATCTGTTCACTATAGTCCAGTGGTCATAATAGTAAGTAACTATTTGATATTGTTATTTGTTCTCTTGATAACTGTATGGTAATGTGGCACTGTTACTTATAGTACCAAGCACTGTGCAATGTATACAGGTGGTGGTAATATTTAGCATTTTTTTAATTTAGACATCTGTATGGAAGTGTTATTTGTCTAGTGTATGGCATTATTATTTGGGCACCATACTGTAGTATGTTTATACTTACAGTTTGTGCAAAATAAAAAAGTCTAATATCATTAATGTGTTTATGTCATGCCTCAGTTTTGGGACTTGATGCGGTGACTTTTTGCTGCGTGGTCGGTTTCTCTTTCTGCTAAGCTACAGCCTGTTTGGTCTCTGTCCAACTGCTGATGGTTCTTTCCTCTTTTCATTGCTTTCTTTAGTTTGATTCTATACATGTGTTTCTCACTTCCCTTTTTGGTTTGTCTTATCACTTCTTGGGAGTTTCTATTCATACTCACCTTTATACTCATCTGCCTTTTTTGCAGGCTAGACATCAAGATAGATGGTGTTTGGAGTTGCAACTCCTAAGCTAGGGATTATTTTTCCTGGTTAAGTGCTGTTGCTTTTCCTGTAGTTTGTGAGTCTTCCTTCCCAGCACCTTTTCCTTTCTTTTACGTTTAGAGTCTGGGAGATTTCCACATTTTCCATTTGTCTGTTTTGGTTCTTGTTATTTTCCTCTGTCTTTCCTGTGTGACTGTGTGAACTCGATCATAGGCCTATGCCTCATCCTCTGATTTATGTGTATTTAATTTTATAGTTATACTTGTTTTTGTGTTGAACATTATCTATAAAGAGGGTGCACTTAAGGATACTCAGGGTCAGTCGACACTAAGTGGGGGCGCCATTTCGTAATCTTAGGGTGCCAACCTCTGTGGTCAGGCAGGGACAGATTAGGGTTAGATTAGGGACTTTCCTAGTCTGAAAAGGAATCTGTTGTGTGCAATTGTTGCCTCTCCCCTGGTTTATATGTTACCCTTGTTAATATTGGCACAGTGATAACAGTTTAATTACTGCTTTTGGCAGAAAAGATCATACATCATGGGAAGAACTTCAAGATTAGGTGTAGGCGTGTAATGGGCAACAAACAGAATCAACAGTTATGACACGCACGCTGCTAATTGGGTTATACTGACACATTTAATGAATGGTGGAGTTCTAATTAAGAGCAGTGTGGAGTTCAATTACTGAGGTTATTCTAAATGTGAAGAAGCAGGTGTCAATTATGGCCCTTATTTAAAGAAGGGTTGAATATGTTGTACCTGCTGGTTTTAGCCCTTGCTCAGTGAATAAAATGATTGTTCAAGACATTGTACCAAAGGAGAAAGTACTTTGATCAAGAAGTTTATTGTGGAGGAGGATAAAGAAGTGCAGAAAATGTTTGGCTGCTCAGCTAAAAAGATTTCCAGTTATTTAAAATGGCATACAAAACCCGAAACATGTGGTAGGAAAAAAATACTATCAGTCACATCAATCATTGAATCACAAGAATGGCAAAGAAGCATCCAATATCAGTTCAAGGGAGATCAAAGAAGATCTTCAGTTACTTGTGTGTCCTGCAACCATCAGAAGATGCCTACGTGAAGCCAAACTAATTGCAAGAAACCCTTGTAATGTAGAATTGCTAAAAAAAAAGAAGTGTTGAAAAGGTTACAGTTTGCCAAAGAAAGCATTGAATGGCCTAAAGAAAAGAGGTGAAAAATTCTATGGCAAAATAAGTGCAAGATTTTTCCTATTGGGTCCAAAGACCACAGTTTGTGAGACAACACATAAAACTGAATTCAAGCCACAGTCCACTGTGAAGACTGTACAACATGGAAGGGCAAACATGATGGTTTGGGGATGTTTCTCAAACTACGGAGTTGGGCCCATTTATTGTATATCAGGCTCCGTGGAATAGTTTGAATATCTCAAAATACTAGAAGAGGTCATGTTGCCTTATCTTGAAGAAGAAATGCTGTTGAAATGAGCGTTTCAGCAGGACAACGACCCCAAACACATCAGCAAGTGGTTCCAGATAAATAAGATTGATGTTATGAAGTGGCGAGCCCATTCCCCAAGCCTTAATCCAATTGAGAATTTGTGGAGTGATTCTGTTTTTGAGACAAAACCTAAGAATGCAAAAGAACTGTGCATTGTAGTCCAATTAGCATGGGCTGGAATATTTGTTCACAGGTGTCAGATGTTAGTTGACTCCAAGCCACACAGATGTAAAGCAGTTATCAGAAATAAAGGTTATACTACTAAATATTAGTTCCGCGATTCACAGCAAAGCCAAATCTGGAAACAAATTTTAGTTTATACTGTAAATATTCAGGCTCATAAATAAAAATGCAGGTACTGCTGTTTTTTTTAAGAGGAATTCGGCACTCCCAAATGCATGGTGCAAGAAATCAAAATATAGGTTTTAAATTTAAATTATCCACTGTAGACAAAAAATTGTTGACGTTTCGGCCAATACTTAGGCCTTCATCAGAACTACAACATTGAAGACAATAGTTCTGACGAAGGCCTAAGTATTGGCCGAAACGTCACCAATTTTTTGTCTACTGTGGATAATTAATAAAACCTATATTTTGATTTCTTGCACCATACATTTGGGAGTGCCGAATTCCTCTTTAAAATATTTTTGGAGTGGTATCCTATTTTTGCACCCTATCACAATGGAGCGCCGCGCAACCTTTTTCTACTGCTGTTTTTTTGAGCAGCCTATTTTCCTTTTTTTTATTTTAAGTTTAAAAATTGATATTTGATTTGTTTTCATTTGGAATTAAATGGGACGCTCCCAGTGCCTTTGTGTTTATGGAGATAAATGCTATTTTGAGGATTTAGCACCTCTTGGCCACCATAGTGTATGGTATAAACAGAAGATATCACATAGGGAAACATGGAATGTATGTCTGGTTCTAGTTCCTTATGTCATCTCACCTCCACCCAAGCATTTATTTTTTTCTTCATATACACCATCTTTATTGTATGAAACAACACAACATATCTCCTCGTCCTTGTTCTCTGTCAATTTCAGAGAAATCCGTGACTTATGTTCAGAAAGTTTTTCTGTTTTGGTCGGCTGGTACATATGGATATGATTAACCATCCAGTGTATATTTGCATTCTGTGACATACTCTCTGCTTCACATATAAACTCATCGTTTGCATCGTTTATAGAAATCTCTGGTTTACATATACCTGGGGAGAAAAAGGAAACAGATGAATGACATGATAGATAATTTGAACTGGGGTAGTGCCATTTGTGTTAAGGTTACTTTCACACATCAGTTTTTTGCCATCAGGTGTGATCCGGCTTTTTTTTTAAAAAAACGGATCTGTTTTTTTTCTACCGCCGGATCCGATTTTTTCTCACTGACTTGTATTAGTGCCGGATCGCGCCGCATGGCCTCCCGATTCTTCCGTTTTTTTCCGGATCAAGACAAAATTTTCATTCCTGTGTCTGGGAAAAACGTCTCTAGGAACGTTTTTTGTATGCGGCAAAAAACCGGACAGCGCCTGAAACGGCGCATCAGACTTTTTGCTACAATTGAAGTCTATGGGTGCCGGATCAGGCCAAAGACTGATCCGGCCACTGGACTCCGTTTTTCCACTCTGAACTTGCCTGGAATCAATCTCTCTCTCTCTCTCTCTCCATGCTCAGAGTGCATTTCTCGGGTTCAAAAGTTCATGACGGATCCGTCTAAAAACCTGATTCGTCGCATCAGTTTTTCACAATCTGCACTGGATCCATCTTTTTTAAACTTGGACGGATTGTGCCTGACTGTAAAAATCGGATGTGTGAAAGTAGCCTAAGGGAGTAAGCTTCACATTTTCCCTAATTCTGAGAAAATTACTTGCCAACTTTCAGAAAACATCCAGGAGGCTTCCAGTAAAAAAGAGGAAACTTGAAGTTGACAAATTCCCCACCAAAGTCCCTTGGAGCTACGTTTGCTTATAGTATACTGTTTTTTAGCATTTACCACAGCTTTTTGTGGAACCTTGTGGGCCTTGAGCGCAGTGGCTTGTTAGACCACTATGCTTAGTAGGACCACAAAACCAGACAAGTGGTAAGCATTGTGGTGGCGAGATCTGCCTCACAAAGCTGGTAGGAAAGAGCAGGGGTGAATCCTGTTCTTACACCAAGGAGTTTGTGTGTGTGCAGCGAGACATCACGATCTGCTTTAGGTGTTTACAGTCATGGAGATCCATAGTGTCCGAGTGCTACTGCGCAAAGAGAGGGACCTGGGTCTTGCTACCATGACGAACTGATGAGCTCAGAGAGAGATATCTATTACTTTTAAAGGGCACTGTATGGTTAGGGTTTAACTGCCCCAAAGTTGAGAGTAACTAGAGATCAGTACAGAATAGTTGATCTGAGGTCTAGAGAGGACCCAGTAATCCCAGTCTCATAGTGTGGAAGAACTCATTAGACTTGGCTGGCACTTATGTACAAACACCAAATGCTCATGGACATTGTCAGTTTTTCTATGGGGGCAGCATTTTCTAATATGTCCTGTTAAAAGGGTATGAAGTCCTGGCAGACAAGTTCCTCTTAGTTTGAGAGTAAAAAAAATAGAATTCTTACCAGAAACACTGATGTTGATGAATTCATAGTGGCTACTGGAGTTAAATGATTCCAGAAACAGCCAATATTCCTTTACATCAGAAAACCTAACTTTGGAGACGGTCACCATCACTTTATCTTTTGTATAGTTAATGGAAAATGTACTATTTTCTGTGGTATGATTTTTGTTTGTAGAATAATCCCATTCAAGGATAGAAGTGCTCTCCTTATCTTCCAGTGTGATTTTCTCAAGTTTTTGTGTCACATCACAAGTGGTGGTCACGGATTCCCCACATGAGCAACTCCCCGTACTGCAATTGGCTTTAAGTACTGGAAAAAGGTGAAGGAGGAGAAACATTAATGTTCTAATGGTTAGGAATGATAATAATCCATTTTGTTTAAATTGCACTCCTGTTTTCAGGCAGCAAATTACAGAGCTGCAAGAGCTGAGCAGTCCGGTGGGTGGTCCTACTCAGTGACAGAGCATCAACTGGACTCCTAACCCCAGAATAATCAGAAATTCTAATACATTTATGACCAGTTTTGCTAAACCTGTACCCACAGAATATATATCATACTTTTCAGTGCATTTAGTTCCTAAATTTGGTGTTTGTAAAGTGCATGGTAATTTCAACATAATAGGTTCCCTTTAAGTAGCCACCACATAACAGATTTCAGACACCAGTTTAAGCGTAAATATCTGCTGCCCTTTGGCTGGAGGAAATATCTTCCAGATGGGTATTTTCCAGAATGCAGAAAATCACCTTAGGTGGGCTGACATGCAGGAAATAAAGAGCGTTGGTGCTTCAGATAAGGAATTTATTAGTACTAATGCATTTCAGTGCTGGACTGGCGCCTTTCTCAAGATCAAACAACCAAATAGAACGGTGCAGGTCTGGTGCCGAAATGCGTTGGTGCAAATAAAAACCTTATCTGAAGCTCCAAGGTTCCTCATTTGCCACAGCACAGCCTAATGTGATTCTCTCCATTCTGAAAAAAAAAGAATGAAAACTGTTTCTCTAGTGCACCCTATAGATGGGTCCACTGTACGTCAATGACCAAAACATGAAAAAGCTTGGTCACATTCACATTTAGACTCCTCCCAATGACATGGTTGGGTTCTGGTTGGCAATGTTTCAGGACCCGCTGAAAAACTGAAAAATCTGGCCATTTTTTACAAAATTTCCAAAACAGTGCCTCTGTCCATCACAAGCTCCATGACTGTTTAGCCACCTTCAACTGAATAAGGCTGAACCCAACATGTCCCAAGAGTAGTGCTGTCTGAATGTATCACCAAACATTGTATAGAAAATGAAAGACACTCCAGCATTGATACTGATCCTCTTCTATGTTACTAGTAACACAGAGGATCAGTACTCATGTGGCTACCTAAAGAACTAAACCAAAGCTTCCCCATTTTTAGGTATGTCCCCCTGCATAAGGTCTAATATTATCACATATTTGCACCATTACCATAATATGGTAACTCAATCACTGCCCATGTCTTGCTCCGTGGTCCTGTTATGTCCCAGATGCTCAATTAGTTTCCTTTAAACACCTGGCACCACACATAACCCCAACCTCCGCCATTTCTATAACTGTTTCACAGAAGCATACTTACGACTAGTACAGGATACTCCATGGATGATGATGACCATCAGTAGAAGTGACCTTGTTTGACTGCAAAACATTCCAGATGTTTTTCGATTTGTAGATAAGGACCTGCAAAGGGAACACAAAAACCCCACAAAAACATTCAGTGATGCTGCACAGAACAAAACGGATAGGCTGGGAGTAGAGTTGGTGTGAATAGGACTGTGGACACTGGATGGGAGCAGAACAACCACTTAGCTGACAACATCGGCAACGCTTCTTTTGATTAGCCGTCACATGTGATATTGTGCCAGGATGGTTAATCAAAAGAAGAGCCATGGACAGACAGATAAGAAGTGTCCAAAGCCCACTGACCTCATTTGTGACCGACTAGGACGTGCAAATCGATTCGCACCAACTCTAACTGGGACTAGACTTGTACAATGGGTAAATATAAAAGAATATCATCACCTGATAAACCTTGGCAGATCTCATTGGGTTTAGATGGTGCCCAATGGGATTTGAGTAAATACTGAAGAGGGTACAAAAGGAATCTATAGGGGGACTGAACATATCAGTCATACTGAGATCATGCAAGGCGCTGGCCACCTCTTCATTCTGATAAGTGTGAGTCCCACAGATAACATTTATGGCACAGCATTTGTATGACAATGCACCACGTAGGAGAAGAACGCGTTGCCTATTTTCCAATTTCTATCTATCTTAGGCTATAAGCCATGACGATAACTGCAAAAATTAACCGCAATCATTAGGTGTGTGAGGCAGGTTAGAACCTGGTGTCAATGTGCCTTTCAAAGATGCAACTAACATAACCTATTTTCATAGTGATCTATTTTGTTATTGTGACTTTGAACATTGTCTCCACATACAGTATATCAATCACTTATTGGTGAAGCTTGACTCTCAGATGGGAGTTCTAACACTTTTAATAGATTCACAGATTCATAGAATGATCCACTTATCCATGGAGTAAAATGCATCAGCAGAAAAGTGAGTGCAGCTCTAGAGTATAATAAAGGATGTAACTCAGGATCAGTACAGGATAAGTAATGTAATGTATGTACACAGTGACTGCACCAGCAGAATAGTGAGTGCGGCTCTGGAGTATAATACAGGATGTAACTCAGGATCAGTACAGGATAAGTAATGTAATGTATGTACACAGTGACTGCACCAGCAGAATAGTGAGTGCAGCTCTGGAGTATAATACAGGATGTAACTCAGGATCAGTACAGGATCAGTAATGCAATGTATGTACCCAGTGACTGCACCAGCAGAATAGTGAGTGCAGCTCTGGAGTATAATACAGGATGTAACTCAGGATCAGTACAGGATAAGTAATGTAATGTATGTACCCAGTGACTGCACCAGCAGAATAGTTAGTGCAGCTCTGGAGTATAATACAGGATGTAACTCAGGATCAGTAATGCAATATATGTACCCAGTGACTGCACCAGCAGAATAGTGAGTGCAGCTCTGGAGTATAATACAGGATGTAACTCAGGATCAGTACAGGATCAGTAATGTAATGTATGTACACAGTGACTGCACCAGCAGAATAGTGAGTGCAGCTCTGGAGTATAATACAGGATGTAACGCAGGATCAGTACAGGATCAGTAATGTAATGTATGTACCCAGTGACTGCACCAGCAGAATAGTTAGTGCAGCTCTGGAGTATAATACAGGATGTAACTCAGGATCAGTAATGCAATATATGTACCCAGTGACTGCACCAGCAGAATAGTGAGTGCAGCTCTGGGGTATAATACAGGATGTAACTCAGGATCAGTACAGGATCAGTAATGTAATGTATGTACACAGTGACTGCACCAGCAGAATAGTGAGTGCAGCTCTGGAGTATAATACAGGATGTAACTCCGGATCAGTACAGGATAAGTAATGTAATAAATGTACACAGTGACTGCACCAACAGAATAGTGAGTGCAGCTCCGGAGTATAATACAGGATGTAACTCAGGATCAGTACAGGATCAGCAATGTAATGTATGTACACAGTGACTGCACCAGAGAATAGTGAGTGCAGCTCTGGGGTATAATACAGGATGTAACTCAGGATCAGTACAGGATTAGTAATGTAATGTATGTACACAGTGACTGCACCAGCAGAATAGTGAGTGCTGCTCTGGGGTATAATATAGGATGTAACTCAGGATCAGTACAGGATCAGTATTGTAATGTGTGTACACAGTGACTGCACCAGCAGAATAGTGAGTGCAGCTCTGGAGTATAAAACAGGATGTAACTCAGGATCAGTACAGGATAAGTAATGTAATGTATGTACAGTGACTGCACCAGCAGAATAGTGAGTGCAGCTCTGGAGTATAATACAGGATGTAACTCAGGATCAGTACAGGATAAGTAATGTAATTTATGTACATAGTGACTGCACCAGCAGAATAGTGAGTACAGCTGTGGCGTATAATACAGAATGTAACTCAGGATCAGTACAGGATAAGTAATGTAATGTGTGTACACAGTGACTGCACCAGCAGAATAGTGAGTGCAGCTCTGGAGTATAATACAGGATGTAACTCGGATCAGTACAGGATAAGTAATGTAATGTATGTACACAGTGACTCCATCAGCAGAATAGTGAGTGGAGCTCTGGAGTATAATATAGGATGTAACTCAGGATCAGTACAGGATAAGTAATGTAATGTATGTACACAGTGACTGCACCAGCAGAATAGTGAGTGCAGCTCTGGAGTATAATACAGAATGTAACTCAGGATCAGTACAGGATAAGTAATATAATGTATGCACACAGTGACTGCACCAGCAGAATAGTGAGTGCAGCTCTGGAGTATAATACAGGATGTAACTCAGGATCAGTACAGGATAAGTAATGTAATGTATGTACACAGTGACTGCACCAGCAGAATAGTGAGTGCAGCTCTGGCGTATAATACAGAATGTAACTCAGGATCAGTACAGGATAAGTAATATAATATATGTACACAGTGACTGCACCAGCAGAATAGTGAGTGCAGCTCTGGAGTATAATACAGGATGTAACTCAGGATCAGTACAGGATAAGTAATGTAATGTATGTACACAGTGACTCCACCAGCAGAATAGTGAGTGCAGTTCTGGAGTATAATACAGGATGTAACTCAGGATCAGTACAGGATAAGTAATGTAATGTATGTACACAGTGACTGCACCAGCAGAATAGTGAGTGCAGTTCTGGAGTATAATACAGGATGTAACTCAGGATCAGTACAGGATAAGTAATGTAATGTATGTACACAGCGACTGCACCAGCAGAATAGTGAGTACAGCTCTGGCGTATAATACAGAATGTAACTCAGGATCAGTACAGGATAAGTAATGTAATGTATGTACACAGTGACTGCACCAGCAGAATAGTGAGTGCAGTTCTGGAGTATAATACAGGATGTAACTCAGGATCAGTACAGGATAAGTAATGTAATGTATGTACACAGCGACTGCACCAGCAGAATAGTGAGTACAGCTCTGGCGTATAATACAGAATGTAACTCAGGATCAGTACAGGATAAGTAATATAATATATGTACACAGTGACTGCACCAGCAGAATAGTGAGTGCAGCTCTGGAGTATAATACAGGATGTAACTCAGGATCAGTACAGGATAAGTAATGTAATGTATGTACACAGTGACTCCACCAGCAGAATAGTGAGTGCAGTTCTGGAGTATAATACAGGATGTAACTCAGGATCAGTACAGGATAAGTAATGTAATGTATGTACACAGTGACTGCACCAGCAGAATAGTGATAGCTCTGGGGTATAATACAGGATGTAACTTATCAGGATCAGTACAGGATCAGTAATGTAATGTATGTACACAGTGACTGCACCAGCAGAATAGTGAGTGCAGCTCTGGGGTATAATACAGGATGTAACTTATCAGGATCAGTACAGGATCAGTAATGTAATGTATGTACACAGTGACTGCACCAGCAGAATACTGAGTGCAGCTCTGGAATATAATATATGATGTAATGTAATGTATGTACAGACTTACCCAAGTCTGCATGCAGCTTATGTCAATTAGTACACTGTAAAACAATGTTTATAGGTAGATTTACTCTTCAGCTGCTTTTACTGTGAAACTTGTTCCAATGCTAAAGAGAATTGATTAATGTGGTATTGTAAAAAGTAGAATTGTAAGTTTTATTCACTTTAGTTTTTAGATAGCATTTTATTCTTTGATGTAATGTATTTTTCATGAGACACTTGATAATATAAACCATATTATACAGGATAATACTTCACCAACATATTTCCTAGCAAATTCTTTCCCAATTTATGGATATTTATGGGTGCCTTTATAAGGTGGCCTCTGCTTAGCTAACTGATGTGAATTAGAAAATTCACTCTAATCCACAATTATCTCTGTTATTTGAGCTCCTGCTATATAAGTACTAGCCCTCACTTTGTCTACTCTGCGTGAAACAAATAATTCCGGGGAATTGTTGTTATTGGGACTGTTGCTAACACAAATAGAAATTAAAGTCCTCCTGTGATTATTGAGGTAATGGTAATGGTGATAGTGGTCCTGACTGCAGTCCGCAGTATGTCAGAAGAAAGTCTTTCTTATTCCATACCTGGATGACTGGCTCCTCATGGCATCTGTCACGATTTCACCACTTACTGTGTCCTGGACACAGTGAATTACAGCTCAGATGGCGTTTAGGATCATAGTTGTGCCGACCTGTCGGCATTGTGCATGACAGCTCAGCTGTCCAATGTGAGGCAGGGGCATGCTAAGCTATCAGTATTGTGAGTGACAGTTTAACCGCCAATCAGGGCAGGGGAGTGCTGCGTTTCATGTGTCTCCCATTCTGGGTGATACTGTAACTTGGCTAGTTAACTGACTGTCTGTAACTGTTTATTGCGAGTCATAGCCTTAGCTTGATGGTATGCATGTGCCTTGTTTTCCAGGGCTCTGCTTCTGGTCTTTGTTGCCTGATCTTGGACCTTGCTTTTGACCATCCATTTGCCTACCCTCTTTTTCTTGATGTGCTACCTTCCTGGAATTCTGACCTTGGACTGTGACCTAACTACTCCTTTGCCTGTTTATGATGAACTCTCTTGGTATCTGACCCCAAACCTCTTGACTACCCTGTCTTATGGCTTGTCCATGAGTATTGACTCAGTGTCATATTTGTGACTCAGTGTCACAGCATCATTGAAAAGCCATATGTTGCAGCATCAGTCTCTTAATGTATCTCTTCTGAACCATCTATCTATCGATCGATCGATCGATCGATCTATCTATCTATCTATCTATCTATCTATCTATCTATCTATCGATCTATCTATCCCATATTTATCTATTATCTATCTATCTATCTATCTATCTATCTATCCCATATCTATCTATCTATCTATCTATCTATCTATCTATCTATCTATCTATCTATCTATCCATATCTTTCTATCTATCTATCTATCTATCTATCTATCTATCTATCTATCTATCTATCTATCTATCTATCTATCTATCCCATATCCATCTATCTATCTATCTATCTATCTATCTATCTATCTATCTATCTATCTATCTATCTATCTATCTATCTATCTATCTATCTATCTATCTATTATGGGGATGTAAATGTTTTAAGTTTCCACTAATTTGTACCATGCAGTTGTGAAACAATTAGTCCCATGCCGTCTGACAAGTTTTATTGCTACATACAGATTGTCTTGTTTGTGGGGGAGGGGAGAGAACACAATGCTAATTTCTGCACTTCCTCTTCACACAGACATAACATTAAGGTATTGCACTGAGATTCTACCTGCAGCATGATAATGTGCAGAATGCTGTGAGCTTCATAGGAGATTGTTATTTGTATACTTATAGTACAATCATTAGGTACTAGAAAAATAAAGGTAAATGTAAAAAGAAAAAGAAAAAAAAATATATATATATATTTAAAGTTTGGATGACTTTTCTTTTCCCATCCAAAAACAAAGAAATTAAAGGAATAAATTAAAAATGAGAATATTCAGTATAGCTGCATCACTAAACTGAAGCTGTCACCAGGCTTTTGCTATGTAAAGAGAACAGCATGATGTAGGGACACAGACCTGATTCCAGCAATGTTTCACATAAAAGGCTGCTTACTGTAGGTTCAATAAAATCAGTGTTTTATCAGCAAGAGATTATCACAGTTGTCTTGTACAATGTAGTCCACTGCTCTGTGTAACCTCACCCTCACAACTGATTCTCAGCTTTCTGCCTTTGCACAGTGTACACAGAAAGCTGTCAATCAGAGGTGGGCGAGGTTATATAGAGCTCAGCATTCAGAGCTCTGCTAGATCTGCAGCAGATAAACTTGGGATTCTATCAAAACGCCACCAAGCAGCCCAGTAAGTGACACATGATGCTCTCAGATAAAACAGCAAAAAACCTACTGACAGATTGCCTTTAAAATGTCCAACATTTCAAAATGTAAAATTATTTAAAGCCGTAAACTAAAGAAAAAATTGAAAAGCCAGAATTGTCATATTTTAAGTTGGAGTGCATCAAAAAAAATATGTATGGTATGTTAAAATTGTATCAATAAAACTAAAGCGCACACATGCTAAAATCATGCCCCCCGCACATCTCAGTCAGCAGAAAAAAAATGTTATGGGTCTTAGAAGTTGGTAACACAAACCCGTTTTTCTTGTTTTTTTATTTATACTTTTTTTCTTCACTTAAAAATGATCATAATTTTACCATACTGACCCGAAATAATTTTTGCTGTGCTGAAACCTTTTTTTTTCCATTGTTTGATCTCACTTTTTTCCCTGATTTCCTGTACATTATATGGTAACATGAGTGAAAACTGCAACCCGTCCTGGAAAAAAAATCAAGCCCTCGTACTGGTAGGTGGATGGAAAAACAAAACCATGGCTCTTGGAAAAACTGGAAGCAGGAAAATAAAAAACAAAAGCTAAATTGGCCGCTTAGTAACGGGTTAAGGGATTCAATAGATTAAACAACTAAAAATTAGACCTGTGTTACCTATATTATAGCTTCACAAGTATAAGTTGGGGAGTGTAAAACTCATACTTTTATTAACCTTTGTGCTGGTATCAGTCAGGTCATTCTCATACACAACATCATAAAAGGAAAAGCTGACTCCAGCAACTGATCATTCCAATGAAGAAACTTAGGGAAGGGGAAAGTACTTTGTGTTATTTATTTACATACTGTGATTTATTACCTCCCCGTACATCTGAGTAAGCTTTTCACTTACTGACTCATCTTATGGGAATGCATCTGTCAGGTCACCTCCCGCACAACCTGTTTAGACTTTTACTATGTCCCAGTCCCACGTTTATTTATATCTCCTTGTTATGACATTGCCTCCATTAATGTGTCACCTATTATATAGGTTAACAATTGCATCATTATGGGATACATTACTAGATACATATACTTTCATTATCTAATTTTATAAAAATAAAGAAAATTAAAACTCAAGGAACACCAATATAAAATGTGTCTCTATAATACTGGGGTTGTCTACTATCGCATATTCCAATTACTCCTCTACGGATTCATTATAACAAAGATACAGAAGGTGCCAAGAAAAAAGCTACTTATTAGTTGGCGCTACCTGTGCCTCGAGAAGCTGTAATCAAGAACACATCTATGTAATCACACGTTGGTAGCCGATTTATAAGATTTTAATTTTCGACTAGGACTTGGATGCGATGGATATCTTTGTATCCTGGCACCAAGTATACCCTTGTCTTCAGCTAACCTTTTGGTGGGATCTAGGGTGTTGCAAATTAATGACTATTGTTCATTTTCCATCTCGCAATGAGTTTCCATGTAGCAGCTGGTAAATTGGCCCAGGAAATTGCTAATCCTTAGCTCCACTCCATGTTCAGGTAATTAAGTCCAAGTGTTAGTGATGGTGTGAATCAATTCGCAGTGATCTGTGGCTGTCAAAAGGGAGCCATTACATGATGGCATCCTCAGCTCTTCTTTTGGTTATCCAGTCTAGTGTGGCCACATTGTTGTGGCGTGATGCACATGTGACATTGCACCAGTTAATAAAAAGAAGAGCCACAGATGCTGGCAGGTAATGGAAGATTCCCAGGGCTCCCAATTGATTTGGCTGCTGGACCTGCTCCTTCAAATCGACTCGTACCATCTCTTCCAAGTATTTTGATTGTGATGTGCAATTTATTGCCGTTTGCTAATTCATTCCTTATTACCAGTAGCTGTAGCTGAAGATAACAGTTGGCATCATTGGCTTCTAATGTGACCAAATGGCCCCTTTGCTATAAAACGAGATGCCAGTATAGCAAATTACACAAGGGAATTGGGGACCGTGAAACAGATTTTTCACCAGTCCCCAGGAACTTCGAGTTTCATCCAAAGGCAAACCTATTGATTTTAAAAAGTGCCAATCATGCACCTGGCATCCATGATATCCCTACTTGCCAACACTCTTGAAATTTCAGGGAGGCTCCTGCAAAAAAGGTACACTTCTTTAAATTCTAGAAAAGTTGGCAAATCTCCTGGACTCCAATGAAACCATCAGAAAATAAGATATTATAGATGTTTTTTTGTGCCCTGGCTTCTCAGGGGGCAAGGACTAAGGTTTTGAAGTGTAAAGAATATGTAAGGAGTGGGGGGAATATACATGGAGGGGCAGAGAAAAGGCATGTTGGGGTCGTAGCCAACCACAATTCTTGGTGGGCGCTTTAGATTCGGTGATATTGACTGGTTTCTTGATGCCAACTTCTAAAAGTTGGAAAGCATGTAACCATTATTCTATCCTTAATGCATTGAGCTTGTTTCTTGTTGCTCCTGTATTTCCACTAGTTACCACCTGTCACCATATCTCGTTTCTACCAGTTCCTACCTTTTCTTGGAAGATCCATCAAATATCTAGTAAAGGTGTGTTATCATCATTATAGTCTCTAGATTTTCACAGAGTTAATCTGGGTCATGTAAGTTAATCATACTGTGCCCATAGGACCTCGAGGGCCCCTTCACAGACTCTGCACTGGAGCTCCAGAGATTCAAGTTATACCTTTACTAATTATTTCTAATAGAGATACAATACAACAGATGCCAATTTTACATCTTCTTATTACTCAGTGCAACCTTCTAGCCCATGCTCATCTTTTCTTCTAAAACCTGCAGGATATTTACTTAGGTGTTGGCAACTTGGCACCAGTTATATTAATAATCATTCTTTATGCCTTGATCTTGCTTCACTTTGCTATTGTATTTATTTACCACCTCTCACATATCTCATCCTTGACCACAGTTACTTTTTCTAAGAAGCTCTGTCAGATATTTAGTAAAGGTGTATCCATCATCCGGATAGCCTCTCTTGACTTTTATACCACAGTTTATCTGTTGTGTGAGTTATAATAATCATAACCTGTGCACACGTTGGTTTAAGGGCCCCATTACAGATTCTATGCTGGGGTCCAGGAGCTTCATGATACCCCTCTGCTAATTCTTTAGAATAGTGATATGTACCCCCCTACTCTAGAACTCTCTACCACAACATGTCAGACTCTCGCCTACCGTGGAACCTTCAAAATGAACCTGAAGACCTACCTCTTCTGACAAGTCTACAACCTGCAGTAACCCTCGTTCCTCTATAGTGACGCACGACCAGCTCTACCCTCGCCTACTATATCCTCACCCATCCCTTGTAGATTGTGAGCCCTCGCGGGCAGGGTCCTCTCTACTCCTGTACCAGTCGTGACTTGTATTGTTCAACATTATTGTACTTGCTTTTTATTATGTATACCAATTTCACATATAAAGCAAGATGGAATAAATGGTGCTATAATAATAAATAATAATAATAATTCAACAGGTGTCAAGTAAAAACTTATTTAGTACTCAGTGCCACTTGAGATCCTTTAGGGCTCATTCAGATCTCCATTTTTCAGGTATGAGTTTTATCTGTGTTTTTCACAGAGAGCATGTGTACTTAGAATCATAGAATGTTAGAGATGTAAGGGACCTCCAGGGTCATCGTGTCCATCCCCCTGCGCAATGCAGGAATCACTAAATCATCCCAGACAAATGTCTGTCCAGCCTCTGTTTGAAGACTTCCATTGAAGGAGAACTCACCACCTCTCGTGGCAGCCTGTTCCACTCACTGATCTCCCTCACTGTCAAAAAGTGTTTTCTAATATTTAATCTGTATCTTCTCCCTTTCAGATTCCTCCCATTGCTACTTGTGTTTCCATGTGAAAATGATAATAAGGATGATCCCTCCACACCGTGACATCACTTCAGATATTTGTAGACAGCTATTAAGTCTCCTCAGCCTTCTTTTTTGCAAGCTAAACATTTCCAGATCCTTTAACAGTTCCTCGAAGGACATAGTTTGCAGTCTGCTCACCATCCTGGTATCTCTTCTCTGAACTTTCTCCAGTTTTTCAATGTCTTTTTTAGTATTGTCTAAGGGGCTGTTCACATGTCTAATTTTTTTGGGGGGCACCAAAATTGCAGAAACAAAGTCCAATATTGATCTGAGTATTGGATCAAAATGAACAACGCAAGTTTTTGTGTCCATGAAAAAATTGGACAATGCTCGGATGACATCAAGGACTGCTAGACAGTAAATGGTATAGAAACTTTTTGTTTGTTTCTCAGAGAAAAAAACGATGAAACTCGAACCAGAAATGCAGAAGAAAACCTAATGACACTGAACAAAAACGCTGTTGAAACTCAGACTAATCTCTGATGACACCCGCTGAATAAAAAAGCTGATGAAACTTGATTTTCACAAAATCTCAGACGTCTGAATGAGCTCGTACTCAAGAACATGTCTGTGCAAGGCTTATTACAATGTATTCCATCCTATCACAAATTGATAGCAAATTTTAAAAGGCGCAAATTGGTGACCTGGCACTAGAGTTGAACGATACTTTCCGATATCCAAAAGTATCGGAATCGGAATGGTATCGCCGATACCATTAAAATATCGGCGATACCCGATACCGGAAATCCAATGTAAGTCTATGGGAACAAAATATCGTAACTAAAAAAAAACCCATTCTTTCCTTGTAAACACTAAATATACACACATAGAATACATATATATATATATACATGTCATTGTGACATATATATATACATATATTTATAGTTTATACACTTCTACATAGTAAAATAGCCTCTGATTCAATTGCCGGGTAAAGTCGGCTTTTGTGAAAAGACAGAAGCACCCGACATGAAATGACACTTGGTTTACATAGAGTTAACCATGTCTTTTCATGTAGTTTGATATCTGATTTGCACAAACAATTACATGAATGGCTGTGTGCAAAATTTCACACCTGTAGGGGTTAATTAAAGGTGTAAATTCGTTGTAAAAAAAACAGACTTTTTTGCTACGAATTTACACCTTTAATTAACCCCTACAGGTGTGAAATTTTGCACACTTACACTCATGTAATTGTTTGTGCAAATCAGATATCAAACTACATGAAAAGACATGGTTAACTCTATGTAAACCAAGTGTCATTTCATGTCGGGTTCTGCATTTTCACAAAAGCCGGCAATTGAATTAGCGGCTATTATACTATGTAGAAGTGTATGAACTATAAATATATATATATATGTGTCACAAATTCAATGACATGTATATATATATATATGAGGTGTAAAATTGCTGAAAAAAAATGTGTGGGCTCCCGCCCTATTTTCGCAACCAGACAGACAAAGCCAGTGAGTGGGGGCAGATAATAATAGCCCAGAGAGGGACCATTATTTTTGGCCCCCCCCCTGGCTACTAACATCTGCCCCCAGACACCCCAGGAAAGACAAATCTCTAATTAGATTCGCCCTTTCTGGCACTTTGCCCGTCTATTCCCATTGCCCTGTAGCGGTGGCGAATGGGTTAATATGGGGTTAAAGCCACCTTGCTATTGAAAGGTGACCTTAAGCCAGGTTAATAATTGAGAGCTGTCAATTAGACAACTATCAATTATTAATCCTATTGCATGAAATAAAAATAAAACACACACACTTTAATTAAAAATCATTTTAATGAAATAAAGACACATGTTTTTGACCATCTTTTATTTTACTGCAAAAACCATTTCCTGTAATAAAAATAAAATAAAAAAGCAAAATTATTCTTACCTATCCCATGCACAGTCAGGTCCCACGGTGTAATCCTTCAGAAAGGGTTAATGTTTACTGCGGGGGACCGCAGCTAATGCTGCAGCCTCACAGTAAACCCCCAAATGAATGAGTTCCTCTCCTGGCTGACAGGAGAGTAAAGGCTGGGTCTCACATAACGATACACCAGCGATCCCGACAACGATATGCACTTGTCAGGATCGCTGGTGTATCGCTACATGATCGCTGCTGAGCTGCCAAACAGGCAGCTCAGGCAGCGATCTGGGACAGCGACACTGCGGGTAACATCGCTTAAGGGCCCGTCTAACATATCGATATCGCTACCGAGATCGCTGCTGAGTCACTAGTTTTGTGACGCAGCAGCGAGCTCACCAGCGATATCGCTGTGTGTGACATTCAGCGACGATCAGCCCCCCTGCCGGGTATCGCTGATCGTCGCTGAAATGTCAGGACCTTTTTTTGATCGCTGGTTTCCCGCTGACAGGCACGCATCGCTGCGTGTGACAGGCGGGAGACCAGCGATCCGCTGGTAACCAAGGTACACAGCGGGTTTCCAGGCACCGCGCAGCGCTTGGAAACCCGCTGTGTACCTTGGATACCAGCTCCCTGCATCAGGGCGCTGGTATCCAAGGTACACAGCGGGTTTCTAGGCACAGCCCCGCGCCTGGAAACCCGCTGTGTACCTTGGTTACCAGCGGATCGCTGGTCTCCCGCCTGTCACACGCAGCGATGCGTGTCTGTCAGCGGGAAACCAGTGATCAAAAAAAGGTCCTGACATTTCAGCGACGATCAGCGATACCCGGCAGGGGGCTGATCTGCGCTGAATGTCACACACAGCGTTCGCTGGTGAGCTCGCTGCTGCGTACAAAATAGGGGACTCAGCATGCGATTGGTAGCGATATCGCTTATGTGTAACGGCCCTAAGTGGAAAGCTAATTGATTGCTTTCCACTTGCACTTCAGGTCAACCAGGACACAATCAGTGACGTCAATGGACTGATTAACAAAAATAGGGGTCCCTCGAAAAAAAATGGCGTGGGGTCCCCCTATTTTTGTTAACCAGCCAGATGAAGCAGACCGCTGAGGCCTGGATTTTCAGGCTGTTAAGGAGCCAAGATCCATGGACCTTGCCAGCCTGATAATACCAGGCCACAGCAGTCTGCATATCTTGGCTGATTAACAAAAATAGGGGATCCCCTCGAAAAAAATTGGCGTGGGGTCCCCCTATTTTTGTTAACCAGCCAGATGAAGCAGACCGCTGAGGCCTGGATTTTCAGGCTGTTAAGGAGCCAAGATCCATGGACCTTGCCAGCCTGATAATACCAGGCCACAGCAGTCTGCATATCTTGTGCTGATTAACAAAAATAGGGGATCCCCTCGAAAAAAATTGGCGTGGGTCCCCCTATTTTTGTTAACCAGCCAGATGAAGCAGACCGCTGAGGCCTGGTTTTCAGGCTGTTAAGGAGCCAATATCCATGGACCTTGCCAGCCTGATAATACCAGGCCACAGCAGTCTGCATATCTTGCTGATTAACAAAAATAGGGGATCCCCTCGAAAAAAATTGGCGTGGGTCCCCCCTATTTTTGTTAACCAGCCAGATGAAGCAGACCGCTGAGGCTTGGATTTTCAGGCTGTTAAGGAGCCAAGATCCATGGACCTTGCCAGCCTGATAATACCAGGCCACAGCAGTCTGCATATCTTGGCTGATTAACAAAAATAGGGGATCCCCTCGAAAAAAATTGGCGTGGGGTCCCCCCTATTTTTGTTAACCAGCCAGATGAAGCAGACCGCTGAGGCCTGGTTTTTCAGGCTGGTAAGGATCCAATATCCATGGACCTTGCCAGCCTGATAATACCAGGCCACAGCAGTCTGCTTAGCTTGGCTGGTTAACAAAAATAGGGGATCCCCTCGAAAAAAAACGGCATAGGGGTCCCCCTATTTTTGTTAACCAGCCAAGTAAAATGCAGACTGCTGCGGCCTGGTATTAAAAGACTGTCAAGGCCCATGGATTTTGGCCCTCAACAGCCTGATAATACCAGGCTACAGCAGCCCCACATTTGGCGCATCAAAAGATGTGCCAATTGTGGCACTTTACCCGGCTCTTCCCACTTGCCCTGTAGCGGTGGCAAGCGGGGTAATAAGGGGTTAATGTCACCGTTGATTGCACGGTGACAATAAGCCCGGTTAATAATGGAGAGGTGTCAATAAGACACCGATCCATTATTAATCCCAAAGTTTTTAAATGTTTAAAAAAAAGACATAGCAAGAAAAAAGTCTTTTAATGAAATAAAAGAGACAACACAGTTTTCATTTCTTTTATTACTCTCTCATTCCTGCGACGCCATCGATCTCCTGTAAAAAAAATAAAAAAACAAACCAACAGTATACCACCTGTCTGACGCAGTCCATAGTAACGACTGTCCCACGACGATCCAGCTCTGCTACATCGGAATGACAGGCAGAGCCTGACATCCCGGCGCAGCACAGCTGCTTACCAGCTTCCCCGGCGGTGACGTCATCGGACTGCTTTACGGCCGCGATTACCCAGCAGTCACTGCAGTTATCGCGAGAAACTGCATGTGACCGCCAGGGAGAAGAGGATGGCGGCCATTAAGCAGCCCGGGATGTGACCGCCGGAGATCTTCTGCCAGGTAAGTGCCGCTGACTCCTGACAGACCCGACCGACGGACACTGACAGTGACAGTGACAATTCCGATTCCGGTATCCGATATGACGAAAATATCGGTACTCGGAATCGGAATTCCGATACAGCCAATATCGGCCGATACCCGATATTTGCAGTATCGGAATGCTCAACACTACCTGGCACCCAATATATCAGTAGGAAATACTCCATACCTAATTCCTTAATCCATTTTTATTTTGCTTTTGTATTTAAGACTTATCACCATTTTTTCACCTTTGTTCCCGTGTCCATTTTTTTTTAGAAAACCTGCAAGTTATTTACTAAAGGTGTTGGAAAATTATCACCAATTATATCAATAACCAATTTTCTATTCCTCATGCCTTCAGCTTGTTTCCTTTGCTGTTTTTATTTACAACCTGCCTGTCGCCATATCTCATTCTGGCCCTTTTCTACCTTTTCTTGTAAAACCTGCCGGATATTTACTAAAGGGGTGGTGGCCTCAATATAGTTTACTTTAGCACAGTTTTTCTGGGTCATGGGAGTCTGGTATAAATACATTGACAACATGATTATCTGTGCTACATACTACCTGCAAAATAATACATATTTTTGGGGTATCTATATTTCTCTCCATAGATACTTCCACTAAGTATGACTAACTAACCAGGAAAATTATTGATTTTTGACACCTTACTAGATACTCAGATTGGCCATAAAAAAGTGGAAATAATCTTGAGGAAAGTGGCGTTTGCGATCTCTATACTCAGTTGGAGAAGTGGTGGCCACCATCATAATTCTTGCCCAATGAACCCAATGAACCCAATGAAAAGACAAGAAGTTCCTTAGAAATCAATGTTCATACATGACAATAAGTCAAAATTTACTATGTCTTAGCTCAACTGTAAACTCTTACCTCCTGCTGGTTCAGTGGTTGACCATCAATGTTTAGTGAATGTGATGATCTACAGTATCTACAAGGAGCTTCCAATAGTTGGTGAATATGTATGAAGGGCAACTCAAGTCAATTATAGAAATCATCGAAATGGCACAGAGTGCCAAAAATTACATATACAAGAATTCCCCTAGGTGACAACATAAAGGTAGGAAAGGTTCCCAGGATATTTCAATGCTATGGCGCAACCAGTAAAGCAATGTAGGATCATGGAGTGATAGAGATAATACTATATCTGCATTATTTGGGCAATGAACCATAATGTATGGCTGTATTATTTAGACATTATATGATTAAATTATTTGGAAATTATAATAGTTGGGCAAAATATGATGGTATTACTTGTGGATTTTATTATTTGGGTATTCTACAGCATTTGGGGAACAGTTATAGTAGTTGAGTAATATATGACAGTATTATTTGCGGGTTGTGTCTCCAATGGGGGAAATAAGTATTTTGATCCCTTACTCATTTTGTAAGTTTGCCCACTGACAAAGGCATGAACACTCTATAATTTTAAGGGTAGGTTAATTTTAACATTGAGTGATAGAATATCAAAAATAAAATCCAGAAAATCACATTGTATAAATTATATACCGTATATACTAGTGTATAAGCCGAGATTTTCAGCCCAATTTTTAGGGCTGAAAGTCCCCCTCTTGGCTTATACGCGGGTCATAATGGGGGTCGGCGGGGGAGGGGGAGCGGGGGTGTCGGATCATACTCACCCCTCTGCCGGCGCGGTTGCCCTGCTTCTCCCACGATCTCCGGCTCCTTCCTGCAGAGGTCACGTAGTACCGCTCATTAAAGTCATGAATATGCACATATTCATGACTTTAATGAGCGGTCTCACGTGACCGCTGTAGGAAGAGCTGCCGGAGACCGCCGGGAGAAGAGGATAGGCTGCAGAGACCCCTCCGGCGGAGGGGTGAGTATAGCGATATTTACCTGTCCCCGTACCACTGCTGCTCCCCTCTGTGTCCTCGCGTCCTCTTGCTGTTATGATCAGGCAGAGGGCGCGATGACGTCATTAGTGAGCGCCGCGCCCTCTGCCTGATCATTCACTGCCGAGGACACGGAAGGCGGTCCAGCGCGCAGCGGTGGACTGGGGATCGGTAAATATCTCAGGTGCGGGGTCCTGAGCGAGCGGTGACACCGGCACCTGTCCCCCATAGCGCGCCGTGTCACCGCCTGCTCAGGACACCGGCACTGGCCCCCAGCGACGAGAGGTGAGTATGTCATTTTTTTTTTTGCAGCAGCAGCAGCATAAGGGACGTATATACTATGGGCATAATCTGGAGCATATGGGGCATAATCTGCAGCATATGGGGCATAATCTGCATCATATGGGGCATAATCTGGAGCATATGGGGCATAATCTGGAGCATATGGGGCATAATCTGCAGCATATGGGGCATAATCTGCAGCATATGGGGCATAATCTGGAGCATATGGGGCATAATCTGCAGCATATGGGGCATAATCTGCAGCATATGGGGCATAATCTGGAGCATATGGGGCATAATCTGGAGCATATGGGGCATAATCTGTGGAACATATGGGGGCCTAATCTGGAGCATGTGGGGGCATAATCTGCAGCATATGGGGCACAATCTGGAGCATATGGGGGCATAATCAGGGGAGCATATGGGCATAATCTGGAGCATATGGGGGCATAATTTGGAGCATATGGGGCATAATTTGGAGCATATGGGGCATAATCAGGGGAGCATATGGGGGCATAATCAGGGGAGCATATGGGCATAATCTGTGCAGCATATGGGGGCATAATCTGTGCAGCATATGGGGGCATAATCTGTGGAGCATATGGGGGCATAATTATTTTTTACCCTAGGCTTATACGCGAGTCAATAAGTTTTCCCAGTTTTTTATGGCAAAATTAGGGGGATCGGCTTATACACGGGTCGGCTTATACATGAGTATATACGGTAAATGTATTTGCATTTTGCAGTGAGAAATAAATATTTGATCCCTCTGGCAAACAAGACTTAATACTTGGTGGCAAAACCCTTGTTGGTAAGCACAGCAGTCAGGCGTTTTTTAGTTGATGATGAGGTTTGCGCACATGTCAGGAGGAATTTTGGTCCACTCCTCTTCGCAGATCATCTGTAAGTCATTAAGATTTTGAGGTTGTCACTTGGCAACTCGGAGCTTCAACTCCTTCCATAAGTTCTCTATGGATTAAGGTCTGGAGGCCATTAAGGCCATGACCTTAATGTGCTTCTTTTTGAGCCACTCCTTTGTTGACTTGGCTGTATGTTTTGGGTCATTGTCTTGTTGGAAGACCCAGCCATGACCCATTTTTAATGTCCTGGCGGAGGGAAGGAGGGTGTCACTCAGGATTTTACAGTATATGGCTCCATCCATTCTTCCATTGATGCGGTAAAGTAGTCCTGTGCCCTTAGCAGAGAAACACCCCCAAAACATAATATTTCCACCTCCATGTTTGACAGTGGGGACGGTGTTCTTTGGGTCATAGGCAGCATTTCTCTTCCTCCAAACACGGCGAGTTGAGTTAATGCCAAAGAGCTCAATTTTTGTCTCATCTGACCACAGCACCTTCTCCCAATCACTCACAGAATCATCCAGGTGTTCATTGGCAAACTTCAGACGGGCCTGCACATGTGCCTTCTTGAGCAGGGGGACCTTGCGGGCACTGCAGGATTTTAAACCTTTATGGCTTAATGTGTTACCAATGGTTTTCTTGGTGACTGTGGTCCCAGCTGCCTTGAGATCATTAACAAGTTCTCCCGTGTGGTTTTAGGCTGATCTCTCACTTTCCTCATGATCAAGGATATACCCCACGAGATGAGATTTTGCATGGTGTTCCAGATCGATGTCGCTTGACAGTCATTTTGTATTGCTTCCATTTTCTTACTATTGCACCAACAGTTGTCTCCTTCTCACCCAGCATCTTACTGTACTTATGGTTTTGTAGCCCATTCCAGCTTGTGCAGGTCTATGATCCTGACATCCTTATAAAGCTCTTTGGTCTTGCCCATGTAGTAGAGGTTAGAGTCTGACTGATTAATTCAGTCTGTGGACAGGAGTCTTTTATAAAGGTGACTATGTAAGACAGCTGTCTTTAATGCAGGTAACGAGTTGATTAGGAGCGTCTAACTGGTCTGTAGGAGCCAGAACTCTTAATGGGTGGTAGGGGATCAAATACTTATTTCCCACTGCAAAATGCAAATACATTTATATAAATTATACAATGTGATTTTCTGGACTTTATATTTGATATTCTATCTCTCAATGTTAAAATGAACCTACCCTTAAAATTATAGACTGTTCATGTCTTTGTCAGTGGGCAAACTTACAAAATCAGCAAGGGATCAAATACTTATTTCCCCACTGTATATGAAATAGGAGATGCATGAAGTATCATTTGCGCATGGTAGTGTTATTTGGTGAGTGATTATCGCCATTACTATTAAGGAAGTTAAATGGCAGAGTAATTTGGTGGTTGATTGACGTTTTCCTTTGTGGAATGCAGTATTGCATCTATGCATTGCAAGGCACTGATCATCACAGCTTTAGTCTGTGTATAGCAGTATTGCGTCAATGGAATGTTATTGTGAGAAGTTTATTGATTTAACACTTTACGAGCCATAATGCTAGAATAATTAGTGATGTACAGTACGGCACGTTCTATTCAGACATGTTATTCTTACATTCACACTGTGAAAATAGTGTTTTATAGACCAGAGCAGCAATCATGTACAGTTGAACTTAAAATACCTTTTACTTCTATCTTTAACAGTTCAAGAAGACTATTATCTTGATAAGGTAAATACAGTCTTTGGACTTTGGACTCTAAGTACAGAATAATCTATATGGGGTTTCCAGGAGCTCAACTAGCAGCCAATTTGGACTGGGAACTTTAATATAGTCTACATGATCTGTATAGGGGCACAAGTCACATTTTTATCATATTACATTACTGATTCTGAGCTACATCTTGCTTGATACCCCAGAGCTGCACTCACTAATACTATACACACTATCCAGTGGAGTTACTTTGTACATACATTACATTATTTATCCTCTACTGATCCTCAGTTACATCCAGGGCTGCACTCACCATTCTGCTGGTGCAGTCACTGTGTACATACATTACATTACTGATCCTGTACTGATCCTGAGTTACATCCTTTATTATACTCTAGAGCTGCACTCACTATTCTGCTGGTGCAGTCACTGTGTACATACATTACATTACTTATCCTGTACTGATCCTGAGTTACGTCCTGTATTATACTCCAGAGCTGCACTCATTATTCTGCTGGTGCAGTCACTGTGTACATACATTACATTACTCATCCTGCACTGATCTTGAGTTACCTCCTGTATTATACTCCAGAGCTGCACTCACTATTCTGCTGGTGCAGTCACTGTGTACATACATACATTACTTACCGTATATACTCGAGTATAAGCCGAGATTTTCAGCCTATTTTTTAGGGCTGAAAGTGCCCCTCTCGGCTTATACTCGAGTCATACGACGGGGGAAGGGAGCGCGGCTGTCACATATACTCACCCCCTCCTTGAATGGTCTCTGCAGCCCCCCTGCTTTTCCCATGGTCTCCGGTGCCTGTGTTCAGCCGTCACGTGGTACCGCTCATTAAAGTAATGAATAAGCGCATATTCATGACTTTAATGAGTGGTACCATGTGACCGCTGAAGGAAGGAATAGCTGTGGCGCCGGAGAGCATGAGAGAAGCAGGGGCTGTAGAGACGCTACAGGAGGGGGTGAGTATGAGGGGGGAGCCATGCTATATTCACCTGTCCCCGTTCCACCACCGTGCGCCCCTCTGTCCTCTGCGTCCTCTGGCTGTGATGTTCAGGTCAGAGGGTGCGATGACGTGGTGAGTGTGCGCGCGTCGGTGGAACGGGGACAGGTGAATATTGCCAGTGTCGGGGGCCTGAGCCAGCGGTGACACCGGCACCTGGCCCCCCATAGCGTGCCGGTGTCCCCGCCTGCTCAGGACACCGGCACCTGGCCCCCAGTGACGAGAGGTGAGTATGTAATTTTTTTTTTTATTCGCAGTAGCAGCAGCATATGGGGCATATTCTATAGAGCATCTTATGGGGCCATTATTAACCTTTGTGCAGCATTATATGGGGCATATTTTGTATGGCGCATCTTATGGGGCCCATCATGAACTGTATGAAGCATTATATGGGGCTCCTGATGGATATGGATATTTAAAAACATTTAACCTACTGATGTCTCAATTTTACTTTTATTGGCATCTATTTTTATTTTTTAAATTTACCAGTAGCTGCTGCATTTTCCACCCTAGGCTTATACTCGAGTCAATAAGTTTTTCCAGTTTTTTGGGTGCACAATTAGGGGGTCGGCTTATACTCGAGTCAGCTTATACTCGAGTATATACGGTATCCTGTACTGATCCTGAGTTACATTCTGTATTATACCCAGAGCTGCACTCACTATTCTGCTGGTGCAGTCACTGTGTACATACATTACATTACTTATCCTGTACTGATCCTGAGTTACATCCTGTATTGTACTCCAGAGCTGCACTCACTATTCTGCTGGTGGAGTCACTGTGTATATACATTACATTACTGATCCTGTACTGATCCTGAGTTATATCCTGTATTATACCCCAGAGCTGCACTCACTATTCTGCTGGTGCAGTCACTGTGTACATACATTACATTATTATTCTGTACTGATCCTGAGTTACATCCTGTATTATACTCCAGAGCTGCACTCACTATTCTGCTGGTGCAGTCACTGTGTACATACATTACATTATTATCCTGTACTGATCCTGAGTTACATTCTGTATTATACTCCAGAGCTGCACTCATTATACTGCTGGTGCAGTCACTGTGTACATACATTACATTACTTATCCTGTACTGATCCTGAGTTATATCCTGTATTATACTGCAGAGCTGCACTCACTATTCTGCTGGTACAGTCACTGTGTACATACATTATTTATCCTGTACTGATCCTAAGTTATATCCTGTATTATACTCCGGAGCTGCACTCATTATACTGCTGGTGCACTCACTGTGTACATACATTACATTACTTATCCTGTACTGATCCTGAGTTACATCCTGTATTATACCCCAGAGCTGTACTCACTATTCTGCTGGTGCAGTCACTGTGTACATACATTACATTACTTATCCTGTACTGACCCCGAGTTACATCCTGCATTATACCCCAGAGCTGCACTCACTATTCTGCTGGAGCAGTCACTGTGTACATCATTACATTACTTATCCTTTACTGATCCTGAGTTACATCCTGTATTATACTCCAGAGCTGCACTCACTATTCTGCTGGTGCAGTCACTGTGTACATACATTACATTACTTATCCTGTACTGATCCTGAGTTATATCCTGTATTATACCCCAGAGCTGCACTCACTATTCTGCTGGTGCAGTCACTGTGTACATACATTACATTGTTATCCTGTACTGATCCTGAGTTACATCCTGTATTATACTCCGGTGCTGCACTCACTATTCTGCTGGTGCAGTAACTGTGTACATACATTACATTGTTATCCTGTACTGATCCTGAGTTACATCCTGTATTATACTCCGGTGCTGCACTCACTATTCTGCTGGTGCAGTCACTGTGTACATACATTACATTACTTATCCTGCACTGATCCTAAGATACATCCTGTATTGTACCCCAGAGCTGCATTCATTCTGCTGGTGGAGTCTTTAAGGTAAGCCTATACCATGTATTGTACGCTCCTTAGTATAAAATGGTTGATACCAGGGAGAAAAAGAATGCGCTAAATGCATCTGTGTTAAACATATATGTATATGTATATTGGATGAATGATAGATTCATGCAGCATTACCAGGCTTAAAGGGTTTGTCCAGTTTTGACACAAAAGTCTGCAAACTCTCTATACTACTGGAGACTTCTGAATTTTGACAGCGTGTTGTGTGCACGCTGTCAGGATTCCCCGGCTTTGCTATTGTGTGCGATTTGAATATTTGTGGACTTAAACCTGTAAAAATTGTTAAAGAGGTTTTCCCAGAAACAAAGTTCATTTTAATCATTAGAACTATATGGTAGTTCCACAATTGAATATATTAAAAAGTTCCTGTGCTGAGATAATCTTCTAAATGTGCCCCTGCTGTGTACTGTGTAATGTCTGTGTCTGACCGAACAGGAACATGGTCTGATCATAGCACTCATACTGAGCTGCGGCTAATCACTGTGCAGGTTTAGTGTCTTCACTGCAAAGTCACATTGCATGCACCTTACCTGAGATGTGTGTGATCAGTGCAAGCGAGAGGACGGGGATCTACTTCTCCCTTGTGGGGACCGTTGCAGAGTTATAGGATTACACGGGAGCTCTGCAGGGATCATTTCCCGTCACCAGACTGGTTTGTGTTTGATGTCCTCGGAGTACTAAGTGCTGTACTACTGATTTCACTTTCCTTCTTGGTTCTTCTGCGTGTCACAACACAGTGTAACAGCCCTCACATATTGCTGTGGAATTTAGTCTGGGACATTCTCCTGCCCTGCAGCCTTTAGAAATGGAAAGTAGTCACATTATAATCCAAATACTGTACCCCACCATACCCCCATAGGGCTGTAACCAAAAATTCTCCCAAGGCCATAGATAACCCTATACATTTCTTAGCTATGGAAGCCCCATAAGTGCCCCAGGAAAAAATGCTCCATAAGACCCTCACCCCAAAAGGTTTACATATGCGCATTGTACACAATTTAGACAAGGGCGTATCCCATTTTTTCTGGTTTGAAATAAATAATTGTTGCTGTATTTTTAGTACTTTTGCGTCACTACCTTATGTCTGCGAGAACCATTTTTTTTCTAATATTAGGTAGATTTTTTATTACATATCAGTGTAGGATTTTTAAATTCTCACATATTGGAGACTTTCGCCTAGCGGGAAGTACCGGTGACCCGTTAGTGCCAGTGTAATTACCAAAGACACTTGTAGAGAATACGACAGCAACTGGCCTAGTGTTGTAAATGACGCCAGTTGAGTTAAGACGCAAAGACATCAATATTTGTTTAACTGTTAGGGTATGTTTCCACGGTCAGGAAACATTCCGGATTAGCTGCATGTTTGATGCTGTGCGTTGGCGCAGCGTCAAACACGCAGCGTCCAGATGTTACAGCATAGTGGAGGGGATTTCAAGAAATCCCGTCTCCACTATGCTGTAAAACACGCAGGCGGAAGACCTGCGTTTCCGGACATGCGGCGTGTCTTTTCAGACCGCAGCATGTCCTAGCCCGTTGCGGCTATGCAGCCCTGCGATCATTCCGCATGTGTTCCGGAGGTGTCCGGAACACATCCGGAATGAGCGCGCGTCAAAAAGGGGGTGTGGCTTAGGACGGAGCGGAATTTTCGCTCCGTCAAATGCGCTGTGGTTCCGGACCGTGGAACCACAGCCTTAAATAACAGGGATGCTGTATGCAAATAGAACATCAAATAAGATATAGTATTTAGTTTAGTGTCAAAAAGTACTGTTCTACTCTTCTTGTCATTACTCCTAACATTGAGTACACCAGCCTACATCTACAGTGGGTATGGAATGTATTCAGACCCCTTTAAATTTTTCACTCTTTGTTTCATTGCAGCCATTTGGTAAATTCAACAAATTTATTTTTTTTTCTCATTAATGTACACTCTGCACCCCCCCATCTTGACTGAAAAAAACAGAAATGTTGAAATTTTTGCATATTTATTAAAAAAAAGCCCTGAAATATCACATGGTCATAAGTATTTAGACCCTTTGCTCAGACACTCATATTTAAGTCACATGCTGTCCATTTTCTTGTGATCCTCCTTGAGATGGTTCTATTCCTTCATTGGAGTCTAGCTGTGTTTAAGTAAACTGATAGGACCTGATTCGTAAAGGCACACACCTGTCTATATAAGACCTCACAGCTCACAGTGCATGTCAGACCAAGTGAGAATCATGAGGTCAAAGAAACTGGGCAAGGAGCTCAGAGACAGAATTGTGACAAGGCACAGATCTGGCCAAGGTTACTATTAGAATATGTTTGGTGCAACAAATCCATTCCTGTGTATGAGTGTTTAGTTGCTAGATTTGTATGCTGTTTATAAAGTTGAAAAAAAAGCTCCCACAGGCTCACACAGGGAGTGGACGTGACTGTATTTCCTGTTTTCCTCCGTCTGTGTATGAGAGAAGCAGCCTGCTGTAGATGCTGCACAGATAGAGACACACAAATGATTTAGTCCTGATCTATTAAGCTTATCATATATTGTTCCTGTTTGTTCCTGAATAAAGAAGCTCTGTTGTCACACGCTTGGAGAGTATCCTGAATAACCCGCTGCCAACAATAATCCTTAAATGGAAGAAGTTTGGGACCACCAGAAGTCTTCCTAGACCTGGCCGTCCAGCCAAACTGAGGAATCGTGGGAGAAGAGCCTTGGTGAGAGAGGTAAAGAAGAACCCCAAGATCACTGTGGCTGAGCTCCACAGATTCAGTACAGAGATGGGAGAAAGTTCCACAAAGTCAACTATCACTGCAGCCCTCCACCACTTGGGCCTTTGTGGCAGAGGGGCCCAACAGAAGTCTCTTGCCAGTGCCAGACATATGAAAGCCCGCATAGAGTTTGCTAAAAAACACATGAAGGACTCCCAGACTTGGAGAAATAAGATTCTCTGGTCTGATGAGACGAAGATAGAACTTTTTGGTGATAATTCTAAGCTGTATGTGTGGAGAAAACCAGGAACTGCTCATCACCTGCCCAATACAATCCCAACAGTGAAATATTGTGGTGGCAGCATCATGCTATGGGGTGTTTTTCAGCTGCAGGGACAGGACGACTGGTTGCAATTGAAGGAAACATGAATTCGGCCAAGTACAGAGATATCCTGGATGAAAACCTCTTCCAGAGTGCTCTGGACCTCAGACTTGGCCGAAGATTCACCTTTCAACAAGACAATAACCCCAAGCACACAGCTAAAATAACAAAGGAGTGGCTTCAGAACAACTCTGTGACCATTCTTTACTGGCCCAGCCAGAGCCCTGACCTAAACCCAATTGAGCATCTCTGGAGAGACCTGAAAATGGCTGTCCACCAACGTTCACCATCCAACCTGATGAAACTGGAGAGGATCTGCAAGGAAGAATGGCAGAGGATTCCCAAATCCAGGTGTGAAAAACTTGTTGCATCATTCCCAAGAAGACTCATGGCTGTACTAGCTCAAAAGGATGCTTCTACTCAATACTGAGCAAAGGGTCTGAATAATTATGACCATGTGATATTTCCGTTTTTCTTTTTTAATAAATTTGCAAAAATTTCTACATTTCTGTTTTTTTTCAGTCAAGATGGGGTGCCGAGTGTACATTAATGAGAAAAAAATGAACTTTTTTGAATTTACCAAATGGCTGCAATGAAACAAAGCGTGAAAAGTTTAAGGGGGTCTGAATACTTGCTGTACCCACTGTATATACAGTATATATAATAACCTCTTTATGCTTCTATAGTTAAATTCTCATTCTGTGAGAGAAAAATAAATAGTTTTGGTTAACTACTTCTGTATCTTCGTTATCTACTTCCAAGTACCTTGCTCACACAAGGACATGTTACAGAAAGAGAAGAAATTCGAAGTGCAACTGAAGAAACAGAGGAATGGAAGCATGAGACCCAGAGAAGCAGGAGGATCAGGAGGCAATCAGCACCCATACTGCTCAGGAACCAGTACCAGGCTCTTACGCAGGAGAACGATGAAGAAATACATCAGATAAGACTCTGCCCACAAACAACAACCTTGTACGCCTTCAGAGTCCTCCTGAATGGAAAAAGAAAAATGTTGTGAAGAAGAAACGGAGACTCGGAGAGTTGTTGTCATGGGGGATTCCCTGTTGAGAGGAACAGAGGCTGCTATCTGCAAAACCAGATTTAACCTCAAGAGAAATGTGCTGTCTTCCAGGTGCAAAATTAAAGATGTGTCTGACAGGATATCAGGACTCTTCATACCTACAGATGACTACCCATTCCTGCTAATACATGTGGGGATAAATGACACCGCAAGAAACAACCTGGACACCATCTGCAGTGACTTTGAAAATTTAGGTAAGAAAGTGAAAGAACTGGTAGCGCAAGTGGTCTTCTCTTCCATCCTTCCAGTGGATGGCCATGGAACAAGGAGGTGGAATAAGATTCTGCAGGTGAACAAATGGCAACGTCGATGGTGCCGTCAGCAAGGATTTGGATTTCTGGATCATGGAGTGAATTACCTATACAATGGACTACTTGCTAGAGATGGGGTGCACCTTACGAAGACTGCAAAACATGTATTTGGAAGTTGCCTTGCTACACTCATCAGGAGAGCTTAAAACTAGAACAATGTGGGAAGGGAAGCAAAACGCCAGAAAAAGCCATACACCTGACAAAAAATATTGAGAATTCTGCTATTAGAAGTGAAAGGGAAGAACAAAGACAAAAAAATCTAAATAATAAAATATTGAAGAAAGAGAAACCAATCACAAACTAAAATGTTTCTATACGAACTACTAATGCAAGAAAAGAAATATGATGTCATTTGAATCACTGAAACTTGGTGGGACGATACACATGATTGGAATACAAGGCTAGAAGGATACAACTTATTTGCAAGAAACAGACTTCATAAACGAGGAGGAGGTGTCGCATTGTATGAAAGAAAAGCGTATATCTGCACAGAGATGGAAGCTTCAGAGACTGGGAGTTCTGTGGAAACTGTTTGGGTTAGAATAGAAGGACAGAACAATGGAAAGGACACCATTGTAGGCATTTACTACAGGCCTCTATGCAAGCTGAAGATATGGATGAACTATGCGTCAAATGGCCAAGTTCTCCAAAAAATATGACATAGTGGTCATGGGAGATTTCAACTAGCCAGACATTTGTTGGGAATCTCTCTCAGGCAAAACTAACAGGTCAAGGAAATTCTTATCCTCTTTTGCTGACAACTTTATCTTCCAAAAGGTATGGGAGAAAACAAGGGGATCTGCTACCTTGGATCTAATCCTTATAAACAGGGAGGAAATGGTTGAGGAGGTAAGAGTGGCTGGGACCCTAGGAGGTAGCGACCATGCTATTTTAGAATTTTGGATAACTAGAGGAGGAAGACCTGTGAAGACTCAGACGTCAAGGTTAGATTTCAGAAAGGCAGATTTTAAGGGACTCAGAAAGAGAATTGGAGGGATCCAATGGCTGGATATCCTTAAGGACAAAAATGTCCAGGAAGGAAAGGAAATCTTGAAAAATGAGATTCTCAAAGCACAATCGTTAACAATTCTGAAAAGAGGGAAGAATAGGAAGCATTTAAGGAAACCACGATGGATGAACACAGATCTTAAACACATGCTAAAAAGGAAGAAAGAAATGTTTATCAAATGGAAAGAGGGAGGTATATAGAAAGAAGAATATAATGCTGTCTGCAGAACCTGCAGGGCACAAATCAGATTAGCAGAAGCTGACAATGAATTAAGGCTTGCAATAGATGTCAAAAGCAACAAAAAAGGATTTTGGGAATATATGTCAAAAGTAAAAGAAAAGTCAAAGATGCTATAGGATTTTTACAGGATGAAAATGATGAAATGGTAAGAAAGGATGTGGAGAAGGCTGAACTTTTAAATTCCTATTTTGCATCTGTTTTCTCTCAGAAAGGAAATGTAACATCAACTGATCTTCACTGTCCTATTAAGAGAATAGAAGAATCCAGGATATCTATAAACAGAAAAATAGTGAGGAAACACTTAGCTAACATAAATGAATTCAAGTCTCCAGGTTCAGATGAATTACACCCCAGAGTACTGACGTAGATAGCAGAAGAAATTCTTGAACCACTCTCCATAATCTTTGAAAATTCTTGGACAACAGGGTAAGTCTCAGAAGACTGGAGAAGAGCAAATGTTGTTCCTATCTTCAAAAAGGGGATGAAGGTGGACCCAGGGAACTATAGGCCAGTGAGTCTGACTTCTATACCAGGAAAGATCTTTGAACAAATTATTAAGCAACATGTATGTAAGTACCTGGATAAGAATGAAGTGATTAAACAGAGTCAGCATGGGTTTATAACTAATAAGTCGTGTCAGACTTACTTAATTTCCTATGACAGAATCACTGACTGGGTGGATCAGGGAAATGCTGTAGATATAGTATATCTTGACTTCAGCAAAGCATTTGACAAAGTATCTCACACAATCCTTATTGAAAAAATGACTGAGTATGGAATGGACAAGGCAACTGTTAGGTGGATTCATAACTGGCTTAGTGATCGGTCCCAAAGAGTCGTCGTAAATGGCTGCACATCCATTTGGAAGAATGTCTCAAGTGGGGTACCACAGGGCTCTGTCCTGGGCCCTGTATTGTTCAACATCTTTATCAATGATTTAGATGAAGGAATTGAGGGTAAGCTGATTAAATTTGCTGATGACACAAAGCTAGGAGGGATAGCTAATACTGGAGAAGAGAGAGAGAGGATTCAAAAAGATGTAAATAAACTGGAGCAGTGGGCAGCAACTAACAGAATGGTTTTTAACAGGGAAAAATGCAAAGTACTACATCTGGGTAATAAAAATGAAAAACGCATATACAAAATGGGATGAATAGGGCTAAGTAACAGCACATGTGAAAAAGATTTGGGTATACTAATAGATCACAGACTGAACATGAGTCAACAGTGTGATGCAGCAACAAAAAAGGCAAATACAATTCTAGGATGTATTAACAGAAGCATACAGTCTAGATCACGTGAAGTCATTATTGCCCTCTACTACTCTTTGGTCAGACCTCATCTGGAACACTGTGTCCAGTTTTGGGCACCACATTTTAAAAAAGACATCAACAAGCTAGAGCAAGTTCAGAGAAGAGCCACCAGAATGGTGACCGGTCTGCAAACCATGTCCTATGAGGAACAGTTGCAGGATTTGGGAATGTTTAGCTTGCAAAAGAGAAGACTGAGAGGAGACTTAATAGCTGTATACAAATATCTCAAGGGCTGTCACTAGTGTTGAGCATTCCGATACTGCAAATATCGGGTATCGGCCGATATTTTCTGTATCGGAATTCCGATTTTGAGTTCCGATATTTTTGTCATATCGGATACCGGAATCTGAGTTTTCCGACCAAGTCTATGGGAGTTCCTGTCTCACAGAACGAAGTACGTGACACAGGAACTCCCCGAAACTGTCACTGTCAGTGTCGGTCGGGTCAGTCAGGTGTCAGGACTCAGCAGAATCCGCACTTACCTTGCAGTAGATCGCCTTCCCCGGTGGTCACGTCCTCCGTGATGGCCGCCATTACCCTGTCCCTGGCGGTCACGTGCAGAATCTCACAATAACTGCAGTGACTGCCGGGTACTGGGTAATCTCGGCCAGCTGTACTCTCGCGACAGCTGGCCGTAAACCAGTCCGGATTACGTCACCGCCGGGGAGGCAGCACTGGTAAGCAGCTCTGCTGTATGTGGATGTCAGGCTCAGCCTGTCATCCAGATGTAGCAGAGCTGGACTCGTCGTGGGACACTCTGTATTTTGGACTGCGTCGGACAGGGAGTATTTGAGTTGGTTTATTATTTTTGTTTTTTACAGGAGATCGATGGCGTCACAGGAATGAGAGTGTAATAAAATTAATGAAAACTGTGTGGTATTTTATTTCATTAAAAGACTTTATTCTGGCTGTGTTTTTTTTTTTTAAATTTACAAAATATGATTAATAATGGATCGGTGTCTCATTGACGCCTCTCCATTATTAACCGGGCTTATTGTTACCGATCAATCAAAGGTGACATTAACCCCTTATTATCCCACTTGCCACCGCTACAGGGCAAGTGGGAAGAGCCGGGTAAAGTGCCACAATTGGCGCATCTTTGGATGCGCCATTTGTGGGGCTGCTGCAGCCTGGTATTTTTAGGCTGTTGAGGGCCAATATCCATGGGCCTTGACAGTCTTTTAATACCAGGCCGCAGCAGTCTGCATTTTACTTGGCTGGTTAACAAAAATAGGGGGATCCCCACGCCATTTTTTTTCGAGGGTAACCCCTATTTTTGTTAACCAGCCAAGCTAAGCAGACTGCTGTGGCCTGGTATTATCAGGCTTGCAAGGTCCATGGATATTGGATCCTTATCAGCCTGAAAAACCAGGCCTCAGCAGTCTGCTTCATCTGGCTGGTTAACAAAAATAGGGGGGACCCCACGCCATTTTTTTTCGAGGGGATCCCCTATTTTTGTTAACCAGCCAAGCTAAGCAGACTGCTGTGGCCTGGTATTATCAGGCTTGCAAGGTCCATGGATATTGGCTCCTTAACAGCCTGAAAAACCAGGCCTCAGTAGTCTGCTTTATCAGGCTGGTTAACAAAAATAGGGGGGACCCCACACCATTTTTTTTAGAGGGGATCCCCTATTTTTGTTAATCAGTTCACTTCAGGTCAGCCGGGATTCCCTCTGACGTCACTGATGCTGTGCGGTGTCACTGGCTGACCTGAAGTGAAAGTGGAAAGCAGTCAATTATGCTAACCACTTCCTCTCCTGTCAGCCAGGAGAGGAGCTCATTCATTCGGGGGTTTACTGTGAGACTGTCAGCATTAGCTGCAGTCTCTGCAGTAAACATTAACCCTTTCAGAAGGATTACATCGGAGGACCTGATTGAACATCGGATAGGTAAGAATAATGTTGCTTTATTATTTTATTTTTATTACAGGTGAACAAGGAATGGCAGTAAAATAAACTATTGTCAAAAACTGTGTTTATTTCATTAAAATGATTTTTTATTAAAGTGTGTGTGTTTTATTTTTATTTCATACAATAGGATTAATAATTGATAGTTGTCTAATTGACAGCTCTCAATTATTAACCTGGCTTAAACTCACCTTTCCATAGCAAGGTGGCTTTAACCCCTTATTAACCCATTCGCCACCGCTACAGGGCAATGGGAAGAGATGGGCAAAGTGCCAGAAAGGGCAAATCCAATTATATATT
The DNA here is from genome assembly GCA_033576555.1 of Oophaga sylvatica. Lineage (NCBI taxonomy): Eukaryota > Metazoa > Chordata > Amphibia > Anura > Dendrobatidae > Oophaga > Oophaga sylvatica. The sequence continues at coordinate 77,188,590 of JARQOD010000003.1, read as the reverse complement.
TGCCTTTTCTGGGGTGTCTGGGGCAGATGTTAGTAGCCGGGGGGGGGGGCAAAAATAATGGTCCCTCTCTGGGCTATTATTATCTGCCCCCACTCGCTGGCTTTGTCTGTCTGGTTGAGAAAATAGGGCGGGAGCCCACGCATTTTTTTCAACAATTTTACACCTCATATATATATACATGTCATTGAATTTGTGACACATTATTATATATATATATATATATATTTATAGTTCATACACTTCTACATAGTATAATAGCCGCTAATTCAATTGCCGGCTTTTGTGAAAATACAGAAGCCGACATGAAATGACACATGGTTTACATAGAGTTAACCATGTCATTTCATGTTGTTTGATATATTGTTTTCACTAACAATTACATGAGTGTATGTGTGCAAAATTTGACAATGTAGGGGTTAATTAAAGGTGTAATTTCGTAGGAAAAAAGTCCGTTTTTTTACAACGAATTTACACCTTTAGTTAACCCCTACAGGTGTGAAATTTTGCACACATACACTCATGTAATTGTTTGTGAAAACCAGATATCAAACTTCATGAAAAGACATGGTTAACTCTATGTAAACCATGTGTCATTTCATGTCGGGTGCTTCTGTATTTTCACAAAAGCCGGCATTACCCGGCAATTGAATCAGAGGCTATTTTACTATGTAGAAGTGTATGAACTATAAATATATGTATATATATGTCACAATGACATGTATATATATATATGTATTCTATGTGTGTATATCTAGTGTTTACAAGGAAAGAAAGGGTTTTTTTTAGTTCCGATATTTCTGTCCCATTGACTTGCATTGTGTTTCCGGCATCGGATCGGCGATACCCGATACTTTTTGAGTATCGGGCCGATCCAATCCGATCCGATATTTTAGGATATCGGGCAGTATCGCTCAACACTAGCTGTCACATTGTAGAAGGGTCATCTTTATTCTCATTTGCACAAGGAAAGACTAGAAGCAATGGGATGAAACTGAATGGGAGGAGACGCAGATTAGATATTAGAAAAAACTTTTTGACGGTGAGGGTGATCAGTGAGAGGAACGAGAGGTGGTGAGTAGAGTTGAGCGATACTTTCCGATATCCAACAGTATCGGAATCGGAATGGTATCGCCGATACCCAAAAAATATGGCGATACCCGATACCGATACCGGAAATCCAATGTAAGTCTATGGGAACAAAATATCGGAATTAAAAAAACCCCATTCTTGCCTTGTTGGTTAATTGTACATGAAGGAAAACAACAAAGAGTAATGTAGAATGTATTGGGGAAGGTTGAGGAGACATTAAAGGCATAGATGTTTAACCCAATCAAATGGAATAGCATAAATATTTTTTTTTTTAAAGATGTTCGGATTGACGAAGAAATTGACAATGTTGTTAACGTTTTTTCTATTTTGGCAAATATGTATATTTCACAACTTCCATGCTCTTCACCTTTTTAACTTTTGACACACTTTCTCCTTCATAATCTTCAGCAGCATCATCTTTTTCATCAAATTATTCTTCATCTTCACCTTCTTTATCTTCTTCTTAAACTTCTTGCTATTCATCTTTTTGTTAACATTACTCATATACTTCTTATTAAACTATTATTCTTCTTCATATTGTACTTCATCTTCTTCATCATATTCTTATTTGTGACAGAGATTCCTGTACTTGTAATCTGTCAAAGTATGAATTTTTCATCCTTCCGTTCTTGCTGTCACAAAAGATTTAAATTACAACAGTATTTGTCCGTGTTCAGTTTAGCCTGCAGCAGCAGGCATTTTCCAGGGGCACCACGAGGAGGAACGGACTCACCCCCATACACTGCTTAGTCTTCTTCTGCTTATAATTTAGAGCATATATTTTGCTCTTCATTTTGGTCTTATACTTCATGTTCTTCTGCTTTTTGATCTTCTGCTTATTGTTCTTCAGTCTCTTGTTCTGTATCTTGTAGTTTGTCTTAACCTTCTTAGTCCTGTTGGGTAATCTTTTATTTCTTCTTTGTGATGGTGTTTAGGCTGGTTGGCTTGATGCTCGTCGTCCTTGTGGTCGTCATCTTCTTCGTGGTGGTCATCAGGGTCGTCGTCTTCATTGTTGGAGATCCAGAGTGATTAACCAAAAAAACATTTAAAAAATCTTCAATTTGTAAATGTAGCAGAAGGTACAAGAGCCAATGCAAGTAACGAGCACCAGCTGACTGTGCTGGAACCCGGAGGGGCAGCAGAAGGAAAAGAGCCAATGGCACAACCGAGGACCAGCTGACGTTACTGGGACACGGTTACTAAGCAGGAGGTACCTGTGCTCCAAAGCACTACCAAGGACCAGCAGACGTTGCTGGAACTCGGATACCGAGATGGAGGCACCTAGGCCAAAGGCACTGCGGAGAACCAGTTGACGGTACTGGAACCTGGACGGGTAGCAGAAGGTACAAGAGCCAATACAAGTAACGAGGACAAGCTGACTGTGCTGGAACCCGGAGGGGCAGCAGAAGGAAAAGAGCCAATGGCACAACCGAGGACCAGCTGACGTTACTGGGACACGGTTACTAAGCAGGAGGTACCTGTGCTCCAAAGCACTACCAAGGACCAGCAGACATTGCTGGAACTCAGATACCGAGATGGAGGCACCTAGGCCAAAGGCACTGCGGAAAACCAGTTGACGGTACTGGAACCCGGACGGGTAGCAGAAGGTACAAGAGCCAATACAAGTAACGAGGACCAGCTGACTGTGCTGGAACCCGGAGGGGCAGCAGAAGGAAAAGAGCCAATGGCACAACCGAGGACCAGCTGACGTTACTGGGACACGGTTACTAAGCAGGAGGTACCTGTGCCCAAAGCACTACCAAGGACCAGCAGACGTTGCTGGAACTCGGATACCGAGATGGAGGCACCTAGTCCAAAGGCACTGCGGAGAACCAGCTGACGGTACTGGAACCCGGACGGGTAGCAGAAGGTACCCATGGAAATTTAAGTTGACAGGCCGCGAGCCGGCCGCAGTTACCGAATCCCACAGTACTACAGTGGGTGATTGTCCTATTGTCACAACGGAAACAGCCTTTATTTGCATATCCCGCAGAACACATAGGAAGCACCTAAACTCCAGGCACCATAGAGTCGGCTAACCCGACCGCAACAGGACAGAACAACTTATTGGAGGCTAAGTGACGTTTACACTGACAGGAAACAGATGGCGTGCTGTAACCAGTCTGGGCAGGAGTGAGTACCCGTGCCAATGACACTTCCGAGCAACAACTGTCGGTGTTGGAGCCCAGGGATGAGAAGAGAACCGGTTGGAGGCAGCAGGACTTTTTGCCGTTCACACAGCAGGGGAACAGCTGACATTACTGAACCCCAGTAACACAGGAGCAAGTGTTGACTGTGCTAACAGCACTTCCGACCAACAACTGGCGGTGTTGGAGCCCAGGGATGAGAAGAGAACAGGGTGGAGGCAGCAGGACTTTTTGCCGTTCACACAGCAGGGGAACAGCTGACATTACTGAACCCCAGTAACACAGGAGCAAGTGTTGACTGTGCTAACAGCACTTCCGAGCAACAACTGGCGGTGTTGAAGCCCAGGGATGAGAAGAGAACAGGGTGGAGGCAGCAGGACTTTTTGCCGTTCACACAGCAGGGGAACAGCTGACATTACTGAACCCCAGTAACACAGGAGCAAGTGTTGACTGTGCTAACAGCACTTCCGAGCAACAACTGGCGGTGTTGAAGTCCAGGGATGAGAAGAGAACAGGGTGGAGGCAGCAGGACTTTTTGACGTTCACACAGCAGGGGAACAGCTGACATTACTGAACCCCAGTAACACAGGAGCAAGTGTTGACTGTGCTAACAGCACTTCCGAGCAACAACTGGCGGTGTTGGAGCCCAGGGATGAGAAGAGAACAGGGTGGAGGCAGCAGGACTTTTGACGTACACACAGCAGGGGAACAGCTGACATTACTGAACCCCAGTAACACAGGAGCAAGTGTTGACTGTGCTAACAGCACTTCCGAGCAACAACTGGCGGTGTTGGAGCCCAGGATGAGAAGAGAACAGGGTGGAGGCAGCAGGACTTTTTGACGTACACACAGCAGGGGAACAGCTGACATTACTGAACCCCAGTAACACAGGAGCAAGTGTTGACTGTGCTAACAGCACTTCCGAGCAACAACTTGCGGTGTTGGAGCCCAGGGATGAGAAGAGAACAGGGTGGAGGCAGCAGGACTGTTGCCGTACACACAGCAGGGGAACAGCTGACATTACTGAACCCCAGTAACACAGGAGCAAGTGTTGACTGTGCTAACAGCACTTCCGACCAACAACTGGCGGTGTTGGAGCCCAGGGATGAGAGAGAACAGGGTGGAGGCAGCAGGACTTTTTGACGTACACACAGCAGGGGAACAGCTGACATTACTGAACCCCAGTAACACAGGAGCAAGTGTTGACTGTGCTAACATCACTTACAGGCAACAACTGGCGGTGTTGGAGCCCAGGGTCAAGGAGGATGTTTAAATACTAGATCAAGTAATTTCCTTGTTACCTGTCAATTTTAAATGTCTATACTTCAAACAAGAGAAAGATAACCTTTACTAGCATAAGATGATGATTTCATTTAAACAAATATCTAGATAAATAAAGAATTGACAAACATAAACACATACATTAACATGTTGAACAGCAATGCAAACCACAAAATAAATTAGTTAAGGAATCTGCTATACGGTTGTACATAAAAGCATACAAGTACATATCTGAATCCATTAATGATGGATAAGTAACAGTATGTACACCATTTTTATTGTATAGACAATGAATGTCTGACTTCAAAACATCATCAGCATTACAAGTTATCTGTGACATTACTAAAATGTTACATTTGCTGAATAATGTCACTAAACAGTTTATACTAAAATATACAATTTCCATCATGTAATACTCATAATATGTGGCAATAATCATTTTTATTAACAAACATAACCTTTAAAAAGTGCATAGTGCATAGTGAAAATTGCTATTTATGCCTGACTGTCGACTTGCAAGCATGACAACGGATATATAAGGTATATATAGATGAGACTGCATAGCCACAGATGGTGAATGGCGATGTAATACTGTACCTCAATAAAGTGTGCGTCACTACTACATAATTTTTTTAATATAGCTTTATAAACAGGGTACGTGGATGTATGCTTGCGCCTTTGTTTTGACGCACAGACTGCCTTCCTGCTGAGACGCGTTGGGTAGTGAACAGTTGTGTGCAGTGTTCACTGTAGTCTGAGGTTTTCCTTTTTGGAGTGCAGATCACGCTCCAGTTAGTTCTTCAACCACTGCTGGTTGTAGTCTGCTGAGCGTGTGTCACTGGCACATCCTTGAAATTTTTCTCTAATTGTTGCTGCTCCATTCTATTACAAATAAATAAAATCTATTAGTGTGACGCGCTTTCTTCCGTATACAATACATTTGTTGCAAACACTATAGAAGTATACAAAGGGGCCTTTCACACCTACTGAAAAGTTGTGTGCAGTGTTCACTGCAGTCTCTGCGGAATAACCACACTTAGGCCTTATAACTTTTCAGACTTTCTTTATCAATCTACCAAGATGAAGAAGGCAGGGAGTAAGGCACGTGGTCGTGGCCGTGGAGTTTCTTCAGGGAGAGGACGTGGGGATTCTGTGGCTGCTGCGGCCCCCAGTGACACAGCATCCACCAGTTTTCCCCGTGAGCGTTCCTTTATGCGCACTTTTGTAGGAGCTCGGAGTACCCCCCTGCTGCAGGAAGAACAAATTGAAGCCGTTGTTGGTTGGATGTCAGCCAATGCATCGACTTCAATTGCTTCCACCTCCTCTCAGGACCACAGCACTGTTGAGCAACCATCTGTCTCTTCACCGCCTGGCAAATTGCCCAGGCAGTCAGAGAGTTCTGTACAGGAGCCAGCTGAGTGTCTGCTTCTGTTCTCAGAAACTATTGGCTTGCAAACAGGGGCCCAGCCAAGCAGCATTCTGTAATGTGAAGAAGAGGGAGTATGCAGTGATGCGCAACAGTTGTGTCTCTCTGAATCTGAAGAGGCGGGTGAGACAGTGCCGATGGTCAACACACCGCAGAACGCATCTGATGATGATGAGACTCAGATGCCAGTTTCTGTTGAGCATGGTGCTGGCCAGACCACCCAACAGCAGCAGGTGTTGGAAGAGGGTAGTGGAGATGATGAGGTCCAAGACCCAACATGGCGTGAGGAACAGGAAGGTGGTGGGAGCAGCTCAGAGGAATCCTAATAATAATAATATTAATTTATATAGCGCCATCATATTACGCATCGCTTTACAGTTTTGCAGTTTAAGAACACAAGTCATAAGTAACAACGTTAACAATACAATAATTTAAGCTAAATAAGTCGCCCCTGCTCGTGACAGCTTACAATGTACAATGAGGTGGGGGAGATACAAAGCATAGGTGTTTATATACAATGGTGCATTTACAATGATGGTCCAGCCATCTTAAGGGAGTGAGGGATGGAGATAGTGAATGGGCTAGAGACACACACACACATACACACTTACACAGAATACATAGAATGACTTTGATTAGTGAATGTGATAGGCCGCTCTGAACAAATGTGTTTTGAGGGAGCGCCTGAAACCATGCAAATTGTGGATAGTCCTAATTTCTTGGGGTACAGCATTCCAGAGGATTGGCGTAGCGCGGGAGAAGTCTTGGAGTCGGGAGTGGGAGGTACGTATTAGTGCAGAGGTTAGTCGAAAGTCGTTTGCAGAGCGCAGCAGTCGGTTAGGCCGATAGATAGAAATGAGGGAGGAGATGTAGGAGGGGTGCTGCACTGTGGATAGCTTTGTGGCTGAGAACCAGTACTTTGGTTGAAAGCTGGGAGAGGCCTAGAGAAGTGGTTAGTGATAGAAGGAAGATAGAGGAAGACATTGCCCCAACGGTACAAACAGGAGGGAGAGTTCGGCTGCAGACTCGGTTGCCTGTAGCCTCCAGTTTGGCACCTGTTCGGAGCAGTTGTCTTCCAAAAGTCAAAACGTGCGCTCCCAGGACTTGCACTGCGTGGTCCTTTTTTCACACACTTGCACATGATATTTGCTATGTCAAATGCAAGCTGTGTAATCAAAAATTAAAAATAGCTAAAAGTGTCAGTCACCTCAATACCACAAATATGTGGAAACATGTGCGGACAAAGCACGTAGTTGAGTTACAAAGACACACTGGAGATGTAGGCCAACCTACAGCAGCACCTACATCTTCAGGTTGTGTTGAAGCCTCTTCATCGAGCTCACACACAGCTGGTTCTGCTTCCTCACAGGATCGCCATGGAAGAACCTCGGCCACTGTTGTCCAGAGACAAAGTGTTATTCCACACACAGCAGCAAGTTCCCTGTCATCCTCACACTCCCAGGCCACAAAACAGCCATCGGTAGCACAGGCATGGGATAAAAGACGCCCATACTCCGCAAACCATGCACGAGCACAGGCTCTGAATGCTGGCATTGCAAAACTCCTGTCCCTTGAAATGCTGTCATTCAGGCTGGTGGAGACAGACAGTTTCCGTAACTGAATATCATTGTCAGTCCCACAATACAATGTGCCAAGCCGATTTCATTTCAGCAGGCAAGCCGTCCCTGGTCTGCAAAAGCATGTTGAGGGAAAAATTAAACATGCGCTACTAAACGCCCTCAGTAGCAAGGTCCACCTGACCACCGATGCGTGGACCAGTACCCATTGTTATGATCTGCTACAACCAGTAAGGAAAATAAAATAGGAAGGAGGAAACAAAGAGTCACTGGTGACGAGAATCCATAATGCAAAAGGTAAATATTTATTTAACATATCAAAAAGTGACACAAGAATATATGAACAATGAAAACACATTAAAAGGACAGGTGCGAATACAAGGGGAGAGATCTCCCAGCAGTAAGGCAAAGATACATTTGTGGCAGAGATGATAGTATAATACATTAAAGCTCATAACACATAAAGTGTCTCCCCCACAAAGAAGGTATGAAAATAACAGAGCTACACATAGTATTGCCACATAAAATAGAGCATGCTTTTCACAAAACAGTGTGCATGGGTAAAAAACGCCAGTAGAGATAAGTACAATGCTGGTCGGTCTGTCACAAGAGCATGCTCACCAGATAAAATATAAAGCCACACTGGGAGAAGTCACCCCCAAAGGAGATGCGACCCCAACGCACGTTTCATGGCACGCCTGCCACTTTCTCAAGGGGATAGCGATATCTGGTACAAAGGACCTTTAACCCCTTACTGCCATCGGACGTACTATCCCGTCCATGGTACCTGGGCCCGTATGACCGGGGACGGGATAGTACGTCATAGGCGATCAGCTGCGCTCCTGAGGGGAGCGCAGCTAATCGCCGCCGGGTGTCAGCTGATTATCACAGCTGACACCCATGACTGTGTGTCAGGAGCGGTCACGGACCGCTCCCGGCACATTAACCCCTAGCACACCGCGATCAAACATGATCGCGGTGTACTGGGGGCACAGGGGAGGATCGCGCAGGGTGGGGGCTCCCTGCGCGCCCCCCTGAGACCCTCAGAGCAGCGCGATGTGATCGCGCTGTTCTGAGGGCTTCCTCCCTCCCAGGACCCGGATCCAAGATGGCGCCGGGGTCCTGGAGGGAGGCAGCTACCTCAGTGCCTGCCGAGAGCAGGCACTGAGAAGCCTGCATCTATGCCTGTGCGATCGCTGGTGTGACAGAGTGCTGTGCACACTGTCACACCAGCGATCTGATAAAATACAGTGATGTTCCACCCTGGGACAAAGTAAAAAAGTTAAAAAAATAAAAATAAACATGTGTAAAAAAAAAATCCAAAATAAATAAAAAAAAAAAAAAATATTCCCCAATAAATTCACTTCTTCCTATAAATAAAAAAAAACAAACAATAAAAGTACACATATTTTGTATCGCCGCGTCCGTAACGACCCCCCCTATAAAATTGTCCCACTAGTTAACCCCTTTAGTGAACCCCTTAAAAAAAAAAAAAAAAAAACGAAGCAAAAAATCAATGCTTTATCATCATACCGCCGAACAAAAAGTGGAATAACACGCGATCAAAAAGACCGATATAAAAAAACATGGTACCACTGAAAACGTCATCTTGTCCCGCAAAAAACGAGCCATCACAAAGCATCATCAGCGAAAAAATAAAAAAGTTATAGCTCGCAGAATAAAGCGATGCAAAAATAATTATTTTTTATAAAATTGTTTTTATTCTATAAAAGCGCCAAAACATGAAAAAATGATATAAATGAGGTATCGCCATAATCGTACTGACCCGAAGAATAAAACTGCTTTATCAATTTTACCACACGCGGAACGGTATAAACGCCTCCCCCAAAAGAAATTCATGAATTGCTGATTTTTGTTCATTCTAACCTCCCAAAAATCGAAATAAAAAGCGATCAAAAAACGTCACGTGCTCAAAAATGGTACCAATAAAAACATCAACTCGTCCCGCAAAAAATAAGACCTCACATGACTCTGTGGGCCAAAATATGCAAAAATTATAGCTCTCAAAATGTGATGATGCAAAAACTATTTTTGCAATAAAAAGCGTCTTTTAGCGTGACAGCTGCCAATCATAAAAACCCGCTATAAATAGTAACTCAAACCCCCCTTTATCACCCCCTTAGTAAGGGAAAAATAATAAAATTAAAAAAAAGCATTTATTTCCATTTTCCCATTAGGGTTAGGGTTAGGGTTGCGGCTAAAGTTAGGGTTAGGGTTGGCGCTAAAGTTAGGATTAGGGTTAGGGTTGGGATTAGGGGTGTGTTAGGGTTAGGTTTGTGGTTAGGGTTGGGACTAGGGTTAGGGGTGTGTTGGGGTTAGGGTTGGAGTTAGAATTGGGGGGTTTCAGCTGTTTAGGCACATCAGGGGCTCTCCAAATGTGACATGGCGTCTGATCTCAATTCCAGCCAATTCTGCGTTGAAAAAGTCAAACGGTGCTCCTTCACTTCTGAGCTCTGCCATGCGTCCAAACAGTAGTTTATCCCCACATATGGGGTATCAGCGTACTCTGGACCACAAGAGTTATTGTGCAATTTGTCCTATTTCTTCTGCTACCCTTGGGAAAATAAAAAACTGGGGGCGAAAATATCATTTTTGTACAAAAAAAAATATTTTTTGTTTTTACGGCTGTACATTGTAAACTTCTGTGAAGCACTTGGGGCTTCATAGCGCTCACCACACATCTAGATAAGTTCCTTGTGGGGTCTATTTTCCAAAATGGGGTCACTTGTTGGGGATTTCCACTGTTTAGGCGCATCAGGGGCTCTCCAAATGCGACATGACGCCCCCAGACCATTCCATCAAAGTCTGCAATCCAAAACGTCACTACTTCCCTTCCGAGCCCCAACGTGTACCCATACAGTAGTTTTCTCCCACATATTGGATATCAGCGTACTCAGGACAAATTGGACAACAACTTTTGGGGTCCAATTTCTCCTGTTACCCTTGTAAAAATAAAATATTGGGGCAAAAAAATCATTTTTGCAAAAAAAAAAAGGATTTTTTATTTTTTACGGCTGTGCGTTATAAACTTCTGTGAAGCACTTCGGGGTTCAAAGTGCTCACCACACATCTAGACAAGTTCCTTGTGGGGTCTATTTTCCAAAATGGGGTCCTTGTGGGGGGTTTCCACTGTTTAGGCGCATCAGGGGCACTCCAAATGCGACATGACGCCCCCAGACCATTCCATCAAAGTCTGCAATCCAAAACGTCACTACTTCCCTTCCGAGCCCTGACGTGCGCCCATACAGTAGTTTACTCCCACATATTGGGTATCAGCGTACTCAGGACAAATTGGACAACAACTTTTGGGTTCCAATTTCTTCTGTTACCCTTGTGAAAATAAAATATTGGGGGCGAAAAAATCATTTTTGTAAAAAAAAAAAAGATTTTTTATTTTTACGGCTGTACGTTATAAACTTCTGTGAAGCACTTTGGGGTTCAAAGTGCTCACCACACATCTAGATAAGTTCCTTGTGGGGTCTATTTGCCAAAATGGGGTCACTTGTGGGGGGTTTCCACTGTATAGGTGCATCAGGGGCTCTCCAAATGTGACATGACGCCCCCAGACCATTCCATCAAAGTCTGCAATCCAAAACGTCACTACTTCCCTTCCGAGCCCTGACGTGCGCCCATACAGTAGTTTTCTCCCACATATTGGGTATCAGCGTACTCAGGACAAATTGGACAACAAGTTTTGGGTTCCAATTTCTTCTGTTACCCTTGTGAAAATAAAATATTGGGGACGAAAAAATCATTTTTGTAAAAAAAAAAAAGATTTTTTATTTTACGGCTGTACGTTATAAACTTTAGTGAAACACCTGGGGGTTAAAAGTTCTCACCACACATCTAGATAAGTTCCTTGAGGGGTCTAGTTTCCAAAATGGCGTCATTTATGGGGGTTTCCACTGTTTAGGCAGATCAGGAGCTCTCCAAACACGACATGGCGTCCAGCCAATTCTGCGTTGAAAAAGTCAGACGGCGCTCCTTCCCTTCCAAACTCTGCCATGCACCCAAACAGTGGTTTACCCCCACATATGGGGTATCAGCGCACTCAGGACAAATTGCACAATAACTTTTGGAGTCTTGTTACCCTTGGAAAAATAAAAATTGGGGTGAAAAGATCATTTTTGTGGAAAAAATATGATTTTTAAATTTTACGGCTCTACGTTATAAACTTGTGTGAAGCACTTGGGGGTTCAAATTGCTCACCAAAGATCTAGAAAAGTTCCTTAGGGGGTCTAGTTTCCAAAATGGGGTCATTTGTGGGGGGTTTCCACTGTTTAGGCACATCAGGGGCTCTCCAAATGCAACATGGCATCCAATCTCAATTCCAGCCAATTTTGGTTGGAAAAAGTCAAATGGTGCTCCTTCCATTCCGAGCTCTGCCGTGCGCCCAAACAGTGGTTTCCACCCAATATGGGGTATCAGCGTACTCAGGACAAATTGGACAACAACTTATGTGGTCCAATTTCTCCTGTTACCCTTGAGAAAATAAAAATTAGTGACTAAAATATAATTTTTGTGGGAAAAAAATAGGATTTTTTATTTTCATGCCGGGCATTATAGACTTGTGTGAAGCACTTGGGGGTTCAAAGTGCTCACCAAAGATCTAGATAAGTTCCTTAGGGGGTATAGTTTCCAAAATGGGGTCACTTGTGGGGGGTTTCCACTGTTTAGGCTCATCTGGGGCACTGCAAACGGAACATGACCCCCATCAACGTCTGCATTCCAAAACGTTACTACTTCCTTTCCAAGCCCTGCCGTGCACCCAGACAGTTCCCCCCCCCACATATGGGGTATCAGCGTACTCAGGACAAATTGGACAACAACTTTTGGGGTCCAATTTCCTTGGGAAAATTCAAAAATTTGGGACTAAAAAATCATTTTTGTGGAAAATTGTTTTTTTTTTTTTTTTCACACCCAGGCATTATAAGCTTTTGTGAAACACTCGGGAGTTCAAAGTGCTCACAACAGATCTAGAGAAGTACCTTAGGGGGTCTAGTTTCCAAAATGGTGTCACTTGTGGGGGTTTCCACTGTTTAGGCGCATCAGGGGCTCTCCAAACACGACATGGCGTCCAATCTCAATTCCAGCCAATTTTAGTTTGAAAAAGTCAAACGGCGCTCCTTCCCTTACGAGCTCTGCCGTGTGCCCAAACAGTGGTTTTCCCCCACATATTGGGTATTGGCGTACTCAGGAGAAATTGCATAACAACCTTATCTGTCCATTTTCTCCTTTTACCCTTGTGAAAATAAAAAAAAAGTTTGTAAAAGATCATTTTTGTGGCTAAAAAGTTAAATATTCATTTTTTCCTTCCACGTTGCTTTAGTTCCTGTGAAGCACCTGAAGGGTTAATAATCTTCTTGAATGTGGTTTTGAGTACCTTGAGGGGTGAAGTTTTTAGAATGGTGTCACTTTTGGGTATTTTCTGCCATATAGACCCTCAAAGTGACTTCAAATGAGAGGTGGTCCCTAAAAAAAATGGCTTTGTAAATTTTGTTGTAAAAATGAGAAATCGCTGGTCAACTTTTAACCCTTATAACTTCCTAACAAAAAAAAATGTTGGTTCCAAAATTGTGCTGATGTAAAGTAGACATGTGGGAAATGTTATTTCTTAACTATTTTATGTGACATATTTCTCTGTTTTAAGGGAATAAAAATTCAAAGTTTGAAAATTGCAAAATTTTAAAAATTTTCGCCATATTTGCGTTTTTTTCAAAAATAAACGCAAGTTATATCGAAGAAATTTTACTTCTAACGTGAAGTACAATATGTCACGAGAAAACAATCTCAGAATCGCGAAGATCCGTTGAAGCGTTCCAGAGTTATAACCTCATAAAGAGACAGTGGTCAGAATTGTAAAAATTGGCCCGGTCATTAAGGTGCAAACCACCCTTGGGGGTGAAGGGGTTAAATGCCTCCCACAATCAAGTCACATGTCAGACATCAGCGAATAGGAGCAGGTATAGCGGCGCATGCGCCGCTGGAGCCGGGGGGCCCCCAGTGGCAGCGGCGTCATGCACCCGGGCGCGCGCGCCGGTCAGAGGCCAGAGCGCGGTCCGGGCACAGAGAGACGTCCCACCACATGGGGAGCCGCCCGGGCAACAACGGGGTATGCACACACCAAGCTCCGCATGAATTCATAACAACAACAGGATATTAGAAATAGTGACCTTAAATGTAAAAGATACATAATTGTAGAAAAGCATATACTATGAGGTCAAGTTGAAGCAAAGAAGGTAACAGATCATACTATCTTCAATACATCAAACGATAATACAGGCAACAAAGTCATACATATTAAATCATGTGATCTGTCGCTGTATTCTTGCTTTGCTTCTCCCAGCATCTCATATCCACCAGTCCGTGGGGGTAGATTCAAAAGGTCCGATAAAATCAATGAAATAAACAGGAACTGTGAAAAAATAATATTTAAAAAAGGAGATAAAAGATAAAATTAAAAGAAGAGAAGGCATCACATAGAACCAGTGCGGGAATATCAGAGACAATATGTTATAAAAAAGAGGCAAAATTTAAAGATTCGTTGAGGCCACTGGGCGCCGTTGTGTCAAGTTGGACTATCCAACGCGCCTCCATTTGAGACAATATTTTCTTGTAATCCCCACCTCTAATACCGAGGTGCAGGATATCAATGCTGCGTACCTTAAAGGATGTGGCATCACAGTTATGATAGCGTTTAAAGTGACGCGGAATTGTCTTAAGATCTGAAACGTCTGAAATGGTTCTTGCAGCAGGAATGTCCCTAACGTGTTCCCTGATACGTACTCGCAGTTCCCTGGTGGTTAGGCCAACGTATATCTTCGGGCAGCCACATGTGGCGTAATAAATAACATTCGAGCTGCCACAAGATATACGCTGGCGAATGTCATATGTCTTATCGCCACCAGAGGACGAGAAATTCAGGGCACGTAGGGCATTGGCGCACGCAAGGCAGTGGCCGCAAGGAAAGAAACCAACGGTGGGGCCACGAGAACCAAAAGTATTTACAGAAGGTGGAATGTAGTGACTGCGAACGAGAGTATCTCGTAAGTTTTTGGATCGTCTGGATGTCATGGAGGGGTAGCTGCCCAGTGAGCGAGACAGGGCAGGCTCAGTTTTAAGAATATCCCAATGTTTAGTGAGAATTCGTCGAATATCAAACCACTCATGATTGAATGTGGTAATAAATCTAATCGGACCCTCATCGTTCCCCCGTCTAGCCGCACAAGTAGAGTTAAGAAGGTCATCCCGTGGAGTTGTTCTTGCCCGATCGTATCCCTTCTTGATACATCGGTTACTATACCCGCGTGCCCTAAATCGATCACCAAGGTCCCTGGCTTGGGCCTCAAAGGCATCATCAGTAGAGCAGTTACGTCGCATTCGAAGGAACTGTCCGACCGGGACGGCCCTAATGGTGGCTGGATGGTGAGCTGATTTAGCATGAATCAATGCGTTCACAGAGGTCGGTTTCCTGAACACATCCGTACGAAGACGACGATTGATGTCAATCTCCATGGATACGTCCAGGAACTCGACCCTCTCACGGCTATGTTTGTAAGTTAGATGGATGTTAAGAGAATTCTGATTCAGCTCTGCCATAAAATCCTCGAGCTGCTGCACCGTCCCATCCCACAACATCAAGATATCATCAATATATCTAAACCAGTACAGCACATGGGAGGCGGCCTGTGCGCCCGCATCGCCAAACAAAGATCTCTCCCAGGCGCCCAGGAAGAGATTTGCGTAAGCGGGCGCACAGGCCGCGCCCATGGCTGTACCACGTCTCTGTAAGTAGAAGACGTCCTTAAATACAAATTGTATTTATATGAGTGGTGATTTGGTCACACGTATTTGTGTGACCCACTGTTTTTGATATACCCATGCAGCTGTATCTCTTCATACTAATTGTTTCTGTGTTGTTCACAGCTTCTCCCAGCTTTTCCATGGATTTTCGAGCTAAAGATGCCACTTGGCGTGCTCAAATCAATGAAACACTACAGGATGGTGCGGATGGATCCAGTGAGGGATCTCAGAGAGATGTACAAGAGGCTATATTTCTTTTTAAGGACCTTCTTAAAAACGAACCAAGGTCTGGTGGAACCACGAGTTCCTGGACAAGTATATACAGAACAATCTGATACCTAGGGGTCTTAGGGTTCAAGTGTTTCCATCATTCCCTATTCAGGACGACTCTGTTAAAAGTCGTTGGGAGGAGCTTACTAACACCTGCTCCATCGGTTTCATGCAATTATTAAAAGAAATGAATCTTGACACCTTAAAAACACTTGAATCCGAGATCGACTCCGTTCAGATTGTGTTGCAACGTGACCTGACTAGTGAGAATCTTAAAAAATTGAATGATTCAGTGGATGCGGACCTTCAAAAGTGGGCATTGGAAATTCAGTCCACCAAATCTAAGAAGTTTAAACGTGATACCCAGGACAAATTACTCTCTAGAGTTTATAGGTGGCGCAATCCCACCGATAGATCACGCCCTAGATATAGAAATACCTCCTACTCTAGATCAAGATCTACTTCTGTGCGGTCTAACATATCCACAAATGATGATTTTTCTTCTAAAAAGTCTCACGGTTCAGCTCAAGATAATGTTGTGACTGCTGTAAAAAAGATGACGACACGTCAGACTACCAAGACAAAAAATCATGGAGGGGGATCGGCCCAGCCTGCGTCACAGGGCGGACTACAGGTAGTGAACCTCTCTCATCATACGCTGTCTGCCGTCCAACTATAGGTCTTAGGTAGGGGCCTAACTTTTTCACCAACTAATGCCTTTAATTTTTTTACAGTTTTGAAGGATCTCCACCTGTTCTCCCGTAAACTCATATTGAAGAAGTTACACAGTCGTAACCAATTGTCGGAATCCTGGAGTGACAATGAGAGGGAGGCTCTACGCAATCTTGAGGAGCTACTTGAGGAACAATCTACCTCTAGTACAAGTAGGTTCCCCACTAAAATACTGCCCAGATCTACGCGGTTCCCCCCCTTGTCACTGTGTCCAGCTGTGGAGGTATTTACAAAGCTTGTGACTGAAGATTTAAAAAATCTCTCCACAAGACGTAGATTTGATAATCTAACACATGGACAACGTCAGGCATTGTCGCAATTGGAATCTCTTCCTGACGTGGTCTTTAAACCTGCTGACAAGGGGGGGAATATCGTGATCTGGCCTTGTGATAAATATGAACGTGAGGTTTTTCGTCAACTTAGGGACTCTGATACATATATTAGATTGCCACATAGTCCCTTGTCCTCCTTCTCCTTGGAACTCCAGGATATCCTACATGGTGCGTATGAGTCTAACACTATTCCTAAAAAAGTGTATGAGGGTCTACTGGTGAAGAACCCTAGGACCCCTACCTTTTATATACTTCCGAAAATCCACAAGGATGCCCTTGACCCACCGGGACGTCCTATAGTGTCGGGCATTGATGGCCCATGCGATTCAATATGTAAATTTATTGATTTCTACCTCAAACCGATCGTGGAGACACTACCGTCTTTTATTCGTGACACTAAGGACGTCCTGGCACGGGTGAATGGCATCCTTGTGGATGAGTCTACCATTTTGGTGACAGCTGACGTGGAGTCTTTATACACGTGTATTGCCCACTCCGATGGCCTGGCTGCGGTTCGCCTGTTCCTGGGTGCCTCCGACCTGGACGGCCCTTTGTGTGAGTTAATCCTCGAGCTGCTCCACTATGTCCTTACCCACAACTTTTTTGTATTTAAGGACGTCTTCTACTTACAGAGACGTGGTACAGCCATGGGCGCGGCCTGTGCGCCCGCTTACGCAAATCTCTTCCTGGGCGCCTGGGAGAGATCTTTGTTTGGCGATGCGGGCGCACAGGCCGCCTCCCATGTGCTGTACTGGTTTAGATATATTGATGATATCTTGATGTTGTGGGATGGGACGGTGCAGCAGCTCGAGGATTTTATGGCAGAGCTGAATCAGAATTCTCTTAACATCCATCTAACTTACAAACATAGCCGTGAGAGGGTCGAGTTCCTGGACGTATCCATGGAGATTGACATCAATCGTCGTCTTCGTACGGATGTGTTCAGGAAACCGACCTCTGTGAACGCATTGATTCATGCTAAATCAGCTCACCATCCAGCCACCATTAGGGCCGTCCCGGTCGGACAGTTCCTTCGAATGCGACGTAACTGCTCTACTGATGATGCCTTTGAGGCCCAAGCCAGGGACCTTGGTGATCGATTTAGGGCACGCGGGTATAGTAACCGATGTATCAAGAAGGGATACGATCGGGCAAGAACAACTCCACGGGATGACCTTCTTAACTCTACTTGTGCGGCTAGACGGGGGAACGATGAGGGTCCGATTAGATTTATTACCACATTCAATCATGAGTGGTTTGATATTCGACGAATTCTCACTAAACATTGGGATATTCTTAAAACTGAGCCTGCCCTGTCTCGCTCACTGGGCAGCTACCCCTCCATGACATCCAGACGATCCAAAAACTTACGAGATACTCTCGTTTGCAGTCACTACATTCCACCTTCTGTAAATACTTTTGGTTCTCGTGGCCCCACCGTTGGTTTCTTTCCTTGCGGCCACTGCCTTGCGTGCGCCAATGCCCTACGTGCCCTGAATTTCTCATCCTCTGGTGGCGATAAGACATATGACATTCGCCAGCGTATATCTTGTGGCAGCTCGAATGTTATTTATTACGCCACATGTGGCTGCCCGAAGATATACGTTGGCCTAACCACCAGGGAACTGCGAGTACGTATCAGGGAACACGTTAGGGACATTTCCGCTGCAAGAACCATTTCAGACGTTTCAGATCTTAAGACAATTCCGCGTCACTTTAAACGCTATCATAACTGTGATGCCACATCCTTTAAGGTACGCGGCATTGATATCCTGCACCTCGGTATTAGAGGTGGGGATTACAAGAAAATATTGTCTCAAATGGAGGCGCGTTGGATAGTCCAACTTGACACAACGGCGCCCAGTGGCCTCAACGAATCTTTAAATTTTGCCTCTTTTTTATAACATATTGTCTCTGATATTCCCGCACTGGTTCTATGTGATGCCTTCTCTTCTTTTAATTTTATCTTTTATCTCCTTTTTTAAATATTATTTTTTCACAGTTCCTGTTTATTTCATTGATTTTATCGGACCTTTTGAATCTACCCCCACGGACTGGTGGATATGAGATGCTGGGAGAAGCAAAGCAAGAATACAGCGACAGATCACATGATTTAATATGTATGACTTTGTTGCCTGTATTATCGTTTGATGTATTGAAGATAGTATGATCTGTTACCTTCTTTGCTTCAACTTGACCTCATAGTATATGCTTTTCTACAATTATGTATCTTTTACATTTAAGGTCACTATTTCTAATATCCTGTTGTTGTTATGAATTCATGCGGAGCTTGGTGTGCGCATGCCCCGTTGTTGCCCGGGCGGCTCCCCATGTGGTGGGACGTCTCTCTGTGCCCGGACCGCGCTCTGGCCTCTGACCGGCGCGCGCGCCCGGGTGCATGACACCGCTGCCACTGGGGGCCCCCCCGGCTCCAGCGGCGCATGCGCCGCTATACCTGCTCCTATTCGCTGATGTCTGACATGTGACTTGATTGTGGGAGGCATTTAAAGGTCCTTTGTACCAGATATCGCTATCCCCTTGAGAAAGTGGCAGGCGTGCCACGAAACGTGCGTTGGGGTCGCATCTCCTTTGGGGGTGACTTCTCCCAGTGTGGCTTTATACTTTATCTGGTGAGCATGCTCTTGTGACAGACCGACCAGCATTGTACTTATCTCTACTGGCGTTTTTTACCCATGCACACTGTTTTGTGAAAAGCATGCTCTATTTTATGTGGCAATACTATGTGTAGCTCTGTTATTTTCATACCTTCTTTGTGGGGGAGACACTTTATGTGTTATGAGCTTTAATGTATTATACTATCATCTCTGCCACAAATGTATCTTTGCCTTACTGCTGGGAGATCTCTCCCCTTGTATTCGCACCTGTCCTTTTAATGTGTTTTCATTGTTCATATATTCTTGTGTCACTTTTTGATATGTTAAATAAATATTTACCTTTTGCATTATGGATTCTCGTCACCAGTGACTCTTTGTTTCCTCCTTCCTATTGTATTTATATGAGTGGTGATTTGGTCACACGTATTTGTGTGACCCACTGTTTTTGATATACCCATGCAGCTGTATCTCTTCAAACCAGTAAGGAAAGAAGGGAATTCTGTCCCTACAATACAACTAAGCTGAATCCCTACGATGTAACGGGGAACCTGATCCTGCGACCAGACCCGCTAAAGTCCTCATCTAGTGTGAACGAAGACCTATAGTTGCGAGGGAGGAATCCCTACAAGATCTAGGGACTGGGAGAAAAGGTGGACACCTCCTAACATAAATTGTAGCATGGATAATTAAACAGAAAAAAAAATACTTTGCGATCCTAACATCAAGCAAAACTGACTGATTAAGGCACCTAAGCACCCGGCTAGCTTAACAGTAGATAATACAATGAAGTCAAGCAAAACCAGAAGGGCGGAGCCAGACTAAATAGGGAAAAAAGGTCATGTGACCAGAAAACTGAAACAAAACCTAACAAGAGGGTTCTAACACCCATGGCCAGGGACAATACCTTTCCCTCACTGCCCATTGGGTCAATGTTGTGTGAGCCGGGTACTGATCTTGCGAGTGGCGCTGTACGTGTTCTGCCAACTCCAAGGATTGCAGGAATCAAGTCTGTACACATTGACTCCTCCTCCTACTCCAGTTCCTCAGAATCATCGCTGCAGGAGCCGTCACGGTCTACCTCCACATGGACCCGTGAACGTTTACCTGTTGCGACCGATATGAGCACTGCCGTGTCCAAATGTCAACAGGCCGTCCTGAAATTAATTTCCATGTGGAATCTTAGCCACACAGCGCAGGAGCTCTGTAATGCCATAAAGCAGGAGAGCGACGTGTGGTTTTTGGAAGCGAATCTACAGGCAGGCTTGGTAGTGTGTGACAATGGCCGAAATCTGGTGGCAGCTCTGGGCCTTGGCAACCTCACTCACATACCATGTCTGTCATATGTGCTCAACTTGGTCGTGCAGAGTTTTTTGAGGGACTATCCGGATCTTGATGCACTGCTGCACAAGGTCCGCCTAGAGTGCGCTCACTTGCGACGTTCCAGCATGGCCAGATCGCTGATTGCAGCTCTGCAACGCAGATTTCGCCTTCATGAACATCGCATCATATGTGACGTACCCACCAGGTGGAATTCCTCGTTACATATGTTGGAGCGGTTGTGTGAGCAGCAGCCAACAGTAATGGAGTATCAGCTGCATCAGGCGCAATCAACTCGCAATTTGCGCCGTTCACACTTCACCACTACTGAGTGGGCCTCTATAATAAGAATAATAATAATAATCTTTATTTATATAGCGCCATAATATTCCGCAGTGCTTTACAGTTTAACAGTTTCAAAACACAAGTCATAAGTAACAACGTTAACAATACAATAATTAAAGCAAAATCAGCCGCCCCTGCTGGTGAAAGCTTACAATCTACAATGAGGTGGGGGAGATACAAAGTACAGGTGTTTATATACAATGGTGTTTTTACAATGATGGTCCAGCCATTTTAAGGGAGTGAGGGATGCATGGAGATAGTGAATGGGCTACACACACAGACTTACACATAGAATGACTTTGATTAGTGAATGTGATAGGCCACTGTGAACAAATGTGTTTTGAGGGAGCGCCTGAAACCATCCAAATTGCGGATAGTCCTAATTTCTTGGGGTAGAGCATTCCAGAGGATTGGCGCAGTGCGGGAGAAGTCTTGGAGTTGGGAGTGGGAGGTACGGATTAGTGCAGAGGTTAGTCGAAGGTCGTTTGCAGAGTGCAGCAGTCGGTTAGGCCGATAAATATAAATGAGGGAGGAGATGTAGGGGGGTGCTGCACTGTGGAGAGCTTTGTTGGTGAGAACCAGTAATTAGAATTGGATCCTATAATGAATGGGCAGCCAGTGTAATGAGTGGCGAAGGACTCTATGAAGGACATCTGCCACGTTTTGCGTGCGTTTGATGAGTCATCGCGGATGGCGAGTGCAGATGATGCACTAGTCAGCCTGACTGTCCCCCTTATCTGCCTGCTTCAAAAAACACTGCAAGCACTAAGGCATGAGGTTTTGGAAGAGGTGGAGGATGAGGAGTCACAAATTCCATCACCTTCTGGACAGTCAGCGCAACGTGGTTCCTCACAAAGGGCTGGAGGACTTTCAAAGTACCATGCTGTATCAACAATTCAACCTCCAGAGTCGCTGTCTATATTTTCATAACCATTCCAAACTTTTAATGTATTTACAAAGCACATAATGTACAGTTTTTGTCTATCCTTTTGTAATGCTATTGTGTTTCCATAAAGTGATGTTACAGAATTATGATACAATGTTTTTAAATTTTATGAGTTTTAAATTTTGTAAATTTTTATGTATTTGAAGGACTTTGTGAGGAGGATGAGGAGGAGTCAATGGAGGACGAAGACATCGCTCTAGAGGGAGGTAGACAACGCTCTAGTCAGTATGTAGAGCAAGGGTGGGGTGATGCACAGCAGGCAGAGATGACGCCTCTTGCAGGGGACAACGTTTCTTGGCCAGTTGGGAGTCAGCAGCACATGGTTGATTTCATGCTGCAGTGCCTGAGAAACGACCTCCGCATCGAACACATTCACACCACGTCTGATTATTGGGTGTACACCCTCCTAGACCCTCGCTACCGGGACAACTTACAAAGCCTCATCACACCGTTGAACCGGGAGCGTAAAATGCGGAAGTAACGACACACTGGTGCAATCCATAATGTTCTCCATTCCAGCCGAGAGCACTGCTGCTGCTACTGCTTTACAAAGCAGCTCTGTGCGTCGAGGCAGTGGAGACAGCTCTGCAACAAGAGGGAGCACAAGCAGCGCCTCTGCACAGGGCAAGAACAGTATGTTCCAAATGTGGTGAAGTTTTGTGGCAGCGCCACCAATGTCTACACCATCCGAGACGGCTCCAGTCAGCAGGAGGCAACGTTTCCGTAAGATGGTGACAGACTACATGTCTTGCCCTCTCAGTGTACTCCCAGATGGCTCTTCCCCATTCAAGTTTGGTGTCTCTAAGCTGGATACATGGCCAGAGCTTAGCCAGTATGCATTGGAGGTGCTGGCTTGCCCTGCTGCCAGTGTATTATCGGAGCGCGTCTTTACTGCTGCAGGTGGTGTACTAACAGACCGTTGCATGCGACTATCCTCCGATAATGTAGAACGGCTTACTTTTCTGAAAATGAACTAGGCATGGATCTCGCCTGAATTTGCCTGTCCGGTTTCAGATTAACTAACTGGTTGGCAACGTTTTCCATGTCTCCTGTTATGTTCATCTTTCTACCACCTGAACTATACTCCCTGGGCTACAACACTGCCAGTTGCTGCTCAGAAGTGTCGTGTCCACAGACCAATACACAAGCTATAGTGAAAGTGGGGTTCAGTAACGCCTGCTGTTCCCCTGCTGTGTGTCTGACAAAAATTAATGCTGCTAACTCCAAATAAAAGTTCAAATTAAAGTTCAAACATCTCATACTAGGACTCAGCCTACACCCTCCTTGACCCTGGGCTCAGAAGTGTTGGATGCACAGATCAAAACAATCGATGATGTGTTTGTGGGGTTCAGTAACGCCTGCTGTTCCCCTGCTGTGTGTCCGGCAAAAATTACTGCTACCTAGCTACACATGTTGAAAAAAACATGACATGTTAAAGTGGCTAGTGCTACACATAGATATCAGGCTACACCCTTATTTCTAAGCTGTAAACAAGTCAAACGTCACATTTAAAACCATTCAATGATTAGTGTTGGTAACAAATCTGTAACAAAATAATTGTGACATATTATGGCAGATATCCACATGTCTAACACAAATGCTAACACAAAAGCATACTTATGCTATAGGGTACTGATGGTGAACCTTCTCACTCCATAACTTTGACAAATCCAACTCACATCATGCCTCAAATGCTGCAATGTTGGAAGTGCATAATGTGGGTTGAACTTTGACAACAGCTGCAGTGCGAAGGTTATCCTTCTGTGTTCTTGGCTTTTAAATAAAAGCATACAAGTAAATATAATAATACATTGTTGATTAAGGGACGTGATGTACACCTGTAATATTGTGCAAACAATGGATGTAGGACTATTCCTCTTCAACATTACTTATATTTGTGTCATTTGAAAAAATACATATTTTAGTTAAAATTTAACAACTCATGTTCACTAGCTGTGAAAGGCCCCTTTGTGTACTTCTATAGTGTTTGAAACCAATGTATTGTATATGGAAGGAAGCGCGTCACACTAATAGATTTGAGTTATTTGAAACAGAATGGAGCAGCACTAGTGTTGAGCATTCCGATACTGCAAATATCGGGTATCGGCCGATATTAGCTGTATCGGAATTCCGATTCCGAGTTCCGATATTTTCGTCTTATCGGATACCGGAATCGGGATTGTCACTGTCACTGTCAGTGTCCGTCGGTCGGGTCTGTCAGGAGTCAGCGGCACTTACCTGGCAGAAGATCTCCGGCGGTCACGTCCTGCACTGCTTCATGGCCGCCATCATCTTTCCCCGGCGGTCACATGCAGTTTCTCGCGATAACTGCAGTGACTGCTGGGTAATCCCGGCCGTAAAGCAGTCAGTCCGATGACGTCACCGCCGGGGAAGCAGGTAATCAGCTGTGCTGCGTTGCAATGACAGGCTCTGCCTGTCATTGCGATGTAGCAGAGCTGGATCGTCGTGGGACTATCGTTATGGACTGCGTCGGACAGGTGGTATACTGTTGGTTTTTTTTTTTTCTTTTTTTACAGGAGATCGATGGCGTCGCAGGAATGAGTGTATAATAAAAGAAATGAAAACTGTGTTGTCTCTTTTATTTCATTAAAATAATTTTTTCTTGCTGTGTCTTTTTTTTATACATTTAATAACTTTGGGATTAATAATGGATCGGTGTCTTATTGACGCCTCTCCATTATTAACCGGGCTTATTGTCACCGTGCAATCAACGGTGACAATAACCCCTTATTACCCCGCTTGCCACCGCTACAGGGCAAGTGGGAAGAGCCGGGTAAAGTGCCACAATTGGCACATCTTTTGATGCGCCAAATGTGGGGCTGCTGTAGCCTGGTATTATCAGGCTGTTGAGGGCCAAAATCCATGGGCCTTGACAGTCTTTTAATACCAGGCCGCAGCAGTCTGCATTTTACTTGGCTGGTTAACAAAAATAGGGGGGATCCCCACGCCATTTTTTTTTCGAGGGGATCCCCTATTTTTGTTAACCAGCCAAGCTAAGCAGACTGCTGTGGCCTGGTATTATCAGGCTTGCAAGGTCCATGGATATTGGATCCTTACCAGCCTGAAAAACCAGGCCTCAGCGGTCTGCTTCATCTGGCTGGTTAACAAAAATAGGGGGGACCCCACACCAATTTTTTTCGAGGGGATCCCCTATTTTTGTTAATCAGCCAAGATATGCAGACTGCTGTGGCCTGGTATTATCAGGCTGGCAAGGTCCATGGATCTTGGCTCCTTAACAGCCTGAAAATCCAGGCCTCAGCGGTCTGCTTCATCTGGCTGGTTAACAAAAATAGGGGGGACCCCACGCCAATTTTTTTCGAGGGGATCCCCTATTTTTGTTAATCAGCCAAGATATGCAGACTGCTGTGGCCTGGTATTATCAGGCTGGCAAGGTCCATGGATCTTGGCTCCTTAACAGCCTGAAAATCCAGGCCTCAGCGGTCTGCTTCATCTGGCTGGTTAACAAAAATAGGGGGGACCCCACGCCAATTTTTTTCGAGGGGATCCCCTATTTTTGTTAATCAGCCAAGATATGCAGACTGCTGTGGCCTGGTATTATCAGGCTGGCAAGGTCCATGGATCTTGGCTCCTTAACAGCCTGAAAATCCAGGCCTCAGCGGTCTGCTTCATCTGGCTGGTTAACAAAAATAGGGGGACCCCACGCCATTTTTTTTTCGAAGGGAACCCCTATTTTTGTTAATCAGTTCCCTCTGACGTCACTGATTGTGTCCCTGGCTGACCTGAAGTGAAAGTGGAAAGCAATCAATTAAGCTTTCCACTTAAGGGCCCGTCTCACATAGCGATATCGCTACCGAGATCGCTGCTGAGTCACTAGTTTTGTGACGCAGCAGCGAGCTCACCAGCGATATCGCTGTGTGTGACATTCAGCGACGATCAGCCCACCTGCCGGGTATCGCTGATCGTCGCTGAAATGTCAGGACCTTTGATCGCTGGTTTCCCGCTGACAGGCACACATCGCTGCGTGTGACAGGCGGGAGACCAGCGATCCGCTGGTAACCAAGGTACACAGCGGGTTTCCAGGCGCGGGGCTGTGCCTAGAAACCCGCTGTGTACCTTGGTTACCAGCGGATCGCTGGTCTCCCGCCTGTCACACGCAGCGATGCGTGCCTGTCAGAGGGAAACCAGCGATCAAAAAAAGGTCCTGACATTTCTGCGACGATCAGCGATACCCGGCAGGGGCTGATCGTCGCTGAATGTCACACACAGCGATATCGCTGGTGAGCTCGCTGCTGCGTCACAAAACTAGTGACTCAGCAGCGATCTCGGTAGCGATATCGCTATGTGAGACGGGCCCTTAAGCGATGTTACCCGCAGTGTCGCTGTCCCAGATCGCTGCCTGAGCTGCCTGTTTGGCAGCTCAGCAGCGATCATGTAGCGATACACCAGCGATCCTGACAAGTGCAAATCGTTGTCGGGATCGCTGGTGTATCGTTATGTGACACCCAGCCTTTACTCTCCTGTCAGGCAGGAGAGGAACTCATTCATTTGGGGTTTACTGTGAGGCTGCAGCATTAGCTGCGGTCCCTGCAGTAAACATTACCCCTTTCTGAAGGATTTACACCGTGGGACCTGACTGTGCATGGGATAGGTAGAATAATTTTGCTTTTTTATTTTATTTTTATTACAGGAAATGGTTTTTGCAGTAAAATAAAAGATGGTCAAAAACATGTGTCTTTATTTCATTAAAATGATTTTTAATTAAAGTGTGTGTGTTTTTAATTTTTATTTCATGCAATAGGATTAATAATTGATAGTTGTCTAATTGACAGCTCTCAATTATTAACCTGGCTTAAGGTCACCTTTCAATAGCAAGGTGGCTTTAACCCCATATTAACCATTCGCCACCGCTACAGGGCAATGGGAATAGACGGCAAAGTGCCAGAAAGGGCGAATCTAATTATAGATTTGTCTTTCCTGGGGTGTCTGGGGGCAGATGTTAGTAGCCGGGGGGGGGGGGCAAAAATAATGGTCCCTCTCTGGGCTATTATTATCTGCCCCCACTCACTGGCTTGTCTGTCTGGTTGCGAAAATAGGGCGGGAGCCCACGCATTTTTTTTCAGCAATTTTACACCTCATAATATATATACATGTCATTGAATTTGTGACCATATATATATATATTTATATTTGTAGTTCATACACTTCTACATAGTATAATAGCCGCTAATTCAATTGCCGGCTTTTTGTGAAAATGCAGAACCCGACATGAAATGACACTTGGTGTACATAGGGTTAACCATGTCTTTTCATGTCCCTTTGCTATCTAATTTGCACAAACAATTAAATCAGACTATGTGTGCAAAATTTCACACCTGTAGGGGTTAATTAAAGGTGTAAATTCGTAGCAAAAAAGTCCGTTTTTTTTTACAACGAATTTACACCTTTAATTAACCCCTACAGGTGTGAAATTTTGCACACATAGTCTGATTTTATTGTTTGTGCAAATTAGATAGCAAAGGACATGAAAAGACATGGTTAACCCTATGTACACCAAGTGTCATTTCATGTCGGGTGACCCGACATGAAATGACACTTGGTGTACATAGGGTTAACCATGTCTTTTCATGTCCTTTGCTATCTAAGGCCGGAGTCACACTGGCCGACAAAATCGGACGACTGCAATGCGATGAAATATCGCATTGCAGTCTGCCCTATGTTAATCTATGGAGCAGCTCCCAGTATCAGATTTTTTGTGGTCCGTTTTTAAAACGTCCGTGTACAATCGCAGCATGCTGCGATTGTCACCGATTGTGGTCGACTATCGCCATGCAAGTCTATGGGCGATGAAAAATCTGATTACAAACGGACCACACTGTGTGACTTGCGATGAAATCGCATCGGTTTCCTTTAGAAAAGCCGGCAATTCATCCCCGGCTATACTGTAAAATCACACTGACAGCTTTAATAAAGACTAGAAAGAATAGATAATAACACATAGAAACATAATATATATATATATAAAAATAAAATGTCATTGTGACATGTAAATATACATATATTTATATTTTTCCCAGATTTTTTCCCCACGGAAAAGCCGCTAATTCAAAAATTTCCGGGTTTTTTGAAATCACAGAACCGACATAAAAAAAAAAATTTTTTCCACACTTTAACCAAAAGTAATTTAATGTTTTTATATATTTTTTGAAACTTAAATTTCCCCCGGGGAAAATTTTGCAAAATTTAGACATGGGGGGTTAAAATTAAAAAGGTTTTTAAATTCTTGGGAAAAAAAAAGCGTGGGTTTTCCCCCGTTTTTTTCCCAAACCAGCCCCCACAAAGAAAAACGAGTGGGGGCAGATAAAAAGGGGCCCAGGAGGGTGCATTTTTTTTGTCCCCCCCCCGGGGCCCAAAATAACATTTTCCCCCCCGAAAACCCCGAAAGGGCAAATCTAAATTAATTTTGCCCTTTTTTTGGCACTTTTGGGCCCTTTTTTCCCAAAATTTCCCTTTTAAACGGGGCCCAAGGGTTTTTAAACTCCCTTAAAATGTCACCTTTTCTATTAAAAAGGTGACCTTAAGGGGGGTTAAAAAAATTGAAAGCTGAAAAAAGACAACTATCAATTTTAAAACCTAAAAAGGGGAAATAAAAAAAAAAAAAAACACATTTTTAAAAAAAAAATAATTTTAATGAAAAAAACACTTTTTTTTTAAAACCCTATTTTTTTTTCCCCTTAAAAACCGGGGAAAACCATTGATCTCCAAAAAAAAAGAAAAAGAAATAAAAAAACATTATTTTTAAAATTTTTCCCCCGATCTGTCAGGCCCAAAACCTTTTTAAAACCCCTTTAAAAGGGGTTTTTAAATAGCTAGAGCCAAGCATTTAAAAAAAACCTGAAAAACCCCTCAAAGCCAAAATGAAAAAATTTCCTCTCCGGGGCCCCGGGAAAAGGGGGGTTTTCATGTGAACTTTTTGGAAATTTTGCCCCCTTTTTCCCCTTTGGGGCGGGGCCCCTTTCTTTTAAAACCAAAAAAATAATTAAAACTCCATTCATAATCTATTCCTCTTTTTCGGGGGGAGGGGGGGAAATTTTTAAAACAGGGGGAAAACAGGTCTGAGACAGCTTAAAAAGCTCTCGGGGGACCTTTTAACCCGTTAACCCTTTTTTATGGATTACACCGTGGGAAAACCGACTGTTTTATTTTTATTGGTAAGTATAATTTTTTTTTTTTTATTTATTTTTTTTTTCAGGAAAGGGGTTTTAAACAGGGGAAAAAAAATATGGTCAAAAACGGTGATTTTTTTAAATTTAAAATTTTTTTTTTATTAAACTGTTTTTTTTTTGATTTTTCTTCATAAATAGGGTTTTAAAAAATTATAGTTTTTTAATTGACAGCTATCAATTATTAAAACCGGCTTAAAGTGACCTTTCAATTGCAAGGGGTTTTAAAAACCCCCTTTTAACCCTTCCCCCCCCCCCTACAGGGGAAAAGGGGGAAAGAAAAGGGAAAGTGCCAAAAAAGGGAATTTTTTTATAGATTTGCCCTTTCGGGGGGGCTGGGGGGGATTTAGTAAAACCCGGGGGGGCACAAAAAAAAAATACCCTCCCAAAAGGTATTTTATACTGCCCCCACGTTCGCTTGCTTTTTTTTTGTTGGGGGAAAAAAAAGCGGGAAAAACCCCCGCATTTTTTTTTTTAAAAAAATTTACACCTTTAATTAACCCCAAAAGTTCTGAAAAAATTTGCACACATAACCAGTAAGTATGTTTTTTAAAAAAATATATAAAAATACATGAAATTTTCAGGGTTTTAAAGTGTGGAAAAAAAGTATCTTTTTGTGGGCTTCTGTGTTTTTTATTTTAAACCCAATTGAATTAGGGCAAAAACAGATGTAGAAGTGTAAAAATTTTTAAAAAAAATTTTTAAAATAAAAAAGTAAAAATGACAATAAATATATATATATAATGTGCTCTATGTGAAAATATCAAATTTTATTTTTTTGGCCCCTTTAAATACAAATTTTTGGGGTCCATTAAAATTTATTTTGCAAGCCCCGAAAAATCCCCGCAAGTGGGGTGAAAACGGATTTTAAAAGGGAAAACACCCCCTGCATTAAATCGCATCTTTAAAGGGAAAATCGGATGCCAGAAATGGGGTGATGTTTTTTTTTTTGATCCGATTGTCACCGTTAAAAAAGGGCCGATTTTTGGGTTGTGTGTGACCCCCCGCCTAATTTGCACAAACAATTAAATCAGACTAGTGTGAAAAAATTTACACCTGTGGGGTTTTAATTAAAGGGTTTTAAAACGTAGAAAAAAAAAGTCCGTTTTTTTTACAACGAATTTCCCCTTTAAATTTTAACCCCACAGGGGGAAAATTTTCACACATAGTCTGATTTAATTTTTTTTGTGCAAATCAGATAGCAAACGACATGAAAGACAGGGGGTTAAAACCCTTTAAACCAAGTGCATTTCATGCCCCGGGGTTTCCCCGGTTTTTTTACAAAACCCCCCTTTTCCCCCGGCAATTGAATGAGAGGATTTTTTTCTATGTAAAAAAATGTTAAACTAACAATAGTATAATAAAAATTTTTACAATGACAGTAAATAAATAATATGTTTTTAAAAGTGTGTATTTTATTTTTTTTAAAAGGGGAAAAAATGGGTTTTTTTTTAAAATTTCGATATTTTTATCCCCCCCAAAAAATTACCTGGGACTTCCCCCGGAACGGTATCGGGTATCCCCCGATATTTTAGTGGGGATCGGATACCATTCCGATTCCCCCTACTTTAAAAGGTATCGGGGAAATATCGCCAACTCTAAGCAGCAAAACCAATTTAAAAAAAAAGTCAAGGAAAAGGCACTAACTGGGCGTGATCTAACTGGAGCGGATTTTCCCTCCAAAAAATTAAAACCCTGACTACGTAAACATTTTACACAACTTTCAGTTTTCTGTGAAAAGGCCCCCTTTTTTTTACTTCTATATTGTTTTGCAACCAATGTATTGTTAAAGGAAAAGGGAAAAAAAGGGGACAGTAAAGATTTTAAAATTTTTGAAATAAAGGAAAAAGCCCCCAAAATTGAGAAAAAAATTTTAAGGATGAGGCAGGAACACGCTCACCGAGTACAAAAAACATGTTGAAAAAACTAACTGGAGCGGGGGCTGCACTTCCCAAAAAAAAAACCCGACTAAAATAAAAATTTTACACAACTGTTCGTAACTGGAAAGGCCCCGTTTTTTTCCCCTTTATATTGTTTGCAAAACCCAAGATTTTTAAAAAGGGAAAAGGAAAAAATGTCCCAAAAAAAAACCAAATAGATTTGAATTATTTAAAATTTAAGGGGGCAGCACCAATTTTTTAAAAATGACCGGGAGCCCGTGACAGACACTCAGCAGAGTAAAACGCAGCAGGGTTGAAGTAAGTTTTGGGCGGGATCAAAAATTTTCCACCCCAAAAATTTTAAACCTCAACTAGAGTAACACTGAACACAACTGTTTTCTTGGGGGTGAAAGGCCTTTTTGGTTGGGGTTCTATTTTGTTTGCAAGCAATTTATTGTTTTTTTTTTGGGGAAACGTCACACTTTTAAAGATTTTAAAAAAATTTAAAAAAAAAGAATAAAGCCCAACCCAAATTTTGAAAAAAAACAAGGAGAGACAGTGACAGAACCCCCCAGCAGAGTACACGCAGCAGTGTTTGAAGTAAGTGGGCGGGGCTACACTCCTTTTCCCAAAAAATTTTAAAACCCCAACTAGAGTGAACACTTTTAAAACAACGTTTTTCGGGCTGTTTTAAAAGGGCCCTTTTTTTGGACTTTCTAAATGTTTGCAAAAATTAATTTTTTTGGGTTTTGGGAAACGTCACACTAATAATTTTTTTAAATTTAAAAAAGAAAAAAGCAGCACCAATTTTTTTAAAAATGACAAGATGAAACAGTGAAAAAACACTCAGCAGAAAAAACGCAGCGGGGGGTTTAAGAAGTGGAGCGGGAAAATACACTCCCCCCAAAAATTTTTAAACTCAGACAGAGGAACACTGAACAAAACTGTTCACTTGCTTTTTAAAGGCCCTTTTTTTTTGGGGTTTTAATTTTTTTTCAAGCAATTAAAATTTATTTTGAAGGAAAAACATCAAAACTAAAAGATTTTTAGTAAATTTAAAAAAAAAATAAATAGCACCAATTTTAGAAAAATGACCAAAAAGGATGAACAGTGACAGACACCAGAAGTACACGCAGCGGGGGTTTTAAATAAGGGAGGGATCTACACTCCCCAACCCCAAAAAAAAAACCCAACTAGAGTGAACACTGGGGAAACAACCCGGTTTTCTTGCCCCGGGAAAAGGCCCTTTTTTTTTGGGCTTATTAAGTTTGCAAAAAAATGGGGTTGTATTTTGATGGAAGAGCTTCCCCCTAAAAGATTTTAATTTTTAATTTAAAAAGAATAAAGCAGCACCAATTTTAAAAAATGACAAGGATGAACAGTGGGCCCCACACTCAGCAGAGTAAAACCAGCGGGGTTGAATAATGGAACGGGAACTACACTCCCCCCAAAAAAATTTAAACCCAAAAAAAGAGTTTTAAACTGAACACAATGTTTTCCTTTTCTGTGAAAGGGGCCTTTTTGGGAAAATTTTATTATGTTTGGGGAAACAATTAAGTATTTTTTTGAAGAGCGACACAAAATAGATTTTAGTAAATTTAAAATAGAAAAAAGCAGCCCCAATTTTAGAAAAATGCCAAAAAGGTGAAAACCCTGACAGACACTCAGCAGAGTACACCCCGCGGGGGGTTTAAGTAAGTGGGGGGGGGGTCAAAAATCCTACCAAAAAAATTTTTTAAAACCCCCCGACTAGAGTGAACGCTGAACACAACTTTCACTTGCTGTGAAAAGGGCCTTTTTTGGACTTTCTATTATGTTTGCAAGCAATGTAAGTATTTTGATGGAAGACTCACACAAAAGATTTTAGTAAATTTAAAAAAAAAATTAAAAAAGCACCAAATTAGAAAAATGACAAGGGGGAGACAGTGACAGACACTTTTGCAGAGGGGCAAAGCGGGGGTTTTTAATAAGGGGGCGGGGGCCCCCCCTCCTTTTCCAAAAAAATAAACCTCAACAGAGTGAACACTGAACACAACTTTTCACCTTTTTTGAAAAAGGCCTTTTTGGGGTTTTTTTATGTTTGCAAGCAATGTATTTTTTTTTTTTAGGAAGTGCGTCACACTAATAAAAATTTTGTAAATTTAAAATTGAATAAAAGCAGCACCAATTTTAGAAAAAAAACAAGGATGAGCCGTGAACCCCAAAAAATCAGCAGAGTACACCCCCGCCGGGGTTTTAATAAGTGGGAGGGGATCACACTCCACCAAAAATTTAAAAAACCCAGACTAGATTTTAAAAATGAAAAACCCCCAAAGTTACCTTTTTGGGTTTTAAAAACCATTTTTGGGGCTCTAATTGTTTTTTAAAGCAATGTAATGTAATTTTTTTTTGGTGAAGAGCGTCACACTAAAAAATTTTAGTAAATTTAAAAAAAAAAAAAAGTAGCCTAATTTTTAAAAAAAAAGACAAGGAAAAAGGGAAAAGTGACAGACACTCACAGAGTACACCCCGGTGGTTTGAAGAAGTGGAAAAGGGTCTACAAAACCTACCAAAAATTTAAAAAACCCAACAGAGTGAACACTGAAAAAAAACTGTTACTTTTTTGTGAAAAAAGGCCTTTTTGGGGGGCCGCTATTAGTTTAAAAAAATGTATTGTAAAATTTTTTGGGGGGCCCCCACACTAATTAATTTTTTTAAATTTAAAATAAATAAAAGCACACCAATTTTAGAAAAATGACAAGGAAAAAAAAAAGTGACAGACAGCAAGTACAAAACACGGTTTTGGGTTAAGTAAGGGGAGCGGGAACTACAAAACCTACCAAAAATTTTAAAAACCCAGCAAAGTGAACACTTAACACAACTGTTTTCTTTGCCCCTGAAAGGCCTTTTTGGGGACTTTTTTTATGTTTGCAAAAAAATGGGGTTGTAATTTTTTAAAAGGGAAAACGTCCACTAATATATTTTTTAAAAATTTTAAAAAGAAAAAAGCCCCAATTTTAAAAAAAATGACAAGGGGGAGACATTTTCAGAAAACCCCACAGAGTCCCCCAGCGGTTTTGGTTTTAAATAAGTGGGGGGGGATCTACAAAAAACCCCAACCCCCAAAAATTTTAAAAAACCCAACAGAGGAACACTGAATACAAAAGTTCACGCTGCTGTGAAAAAAGGCCCCCTTTTTTTGGGGTTCTATTAAAAATTCAAGCAATGTATTTTTAAATTTTTTGGGGAAAGCGTCACACCCCAAAAGATTTTAGTAAATTTTTTTTAAAAAATAAAGCAGCACCAATTTTTTTAAAAATTACAAAAAGGTGAGACAGTGCAACACTCCCGAGTAACACGCAGCGGGGGTTTTTAAATTTAATGGGCGGGGCTAAAACCCCCTACCAAAAATTTAAACCTCAGACTAGAGTTTTAAAAAATGAACCCCCAAAGTTCACTTGCCCCTGAAAAAGGGCCTTTTGGGGGGTTTTTTAAAGTTTTTTAAGCAATGATCGTATTTTTTTGGGGAAACTTTTCACTAATAATTTTAGGGGAAATTTTTAAAAAAAAAATAAAGCCCACCAATTTTTTAAAAATGACCAAAAGGTTGAAAAATGAAAAACACTCAGCAGAGTACAACCCAGCGTGGTTGAAGTAAGGTGGAGGGGGATCAAAAATCCTAAAACCCAAAAAAAAACCTCAGACTAGAGTGAACACTGGGGGAAACAACTGTTCACTTAGCTGGAAAGGCCTTTTTGTGGACTTCTATTAGTTTTAAGCAATGAATTTTTTTTTGATGGAAGGGGCGTCACACTAAAAGATTTTTAGTAAATTTAAAATAGAATTTTAAACAGCCCAATTTTAGAAAAAAAAAAAAAGGATGGGGGCCCCGGCGGGCACCAGGGCAGGTACACCCCACGGGGGGTTTAAGTAAGTGGAGCGGGAAACTACACTCCCCACCAAAAATTTAAAAACCCCAGGGGCCCAGAGGAAAAACTGAAAACAACTGTTTACCCTTCGTTAAAGAAACCTTTTTGTGGACTGCTATTATGTTTGCAAGCAATGTATTGAAATTTTATGGGAAAGGGGTCACACTAAAGATTTAGTAAATTTAAAAAAGAAATAAAGGCACAATTTTTGAAAAAAACAAGGGTGACCCGTGACCCGACCTCAGCAAAGGTCCGCAGGGTGGTTTAAATTTAAAGGGGGCGGGATCTACACTCCTACCAAAAATTAAACCTCAGACAGAGTGAAAACTGAACACAACTGTTTACTTTTCTGGAAACCTTTTTTTTGACTGCTATTTTGTTTTCAAGCAATGTTTGTAATTTGATGGAAGAGCGTCACAAATAGATTTTATAAATTTAAATAGAATAAAGGCACAATTTTAGAAAAATGACAAGGGGAGACGTGACAACACCCCAAAAGTACACGCAGGGTGGTGAAAATTTAAATGGGGGGATCTACCTCCTAACCAAAAATTTAAAAACCCCAGACTGAGTGAACATGAACCAAGTTCATTCTGTAAAACCTTTTTTTTGGGGCTCTATTATGTTTGCCCAACAATGTATTGTATTTTTATGGAAGAGCGTC
>JARQOD010000003.1:77064699-77152935 GCA_033576555.1 Oophaga sylvatica | reverse complement strand
GGTCATGCAATTGCTGTTATCAAAAAGGTCAAATGCAACATCAGTTTTCGATTATGTACACCTCCTCAACAAGAAGAAGGAACTCCAATTCTGTTGTAGGGACTGATAGCGGTAACCCTGTTTAATATCACTAGAAAAATAGCTTCCTGGTTCAATAGCCGAGGAGTCAATCACCGTCATTGTGTTTGTGTCATCACACCACTATAAATGTAAGATTTGCAAAGTTTAAAGGCATATGCCAGCACATCATATGGGGGTCTCCCATTTAGGACCGTTTTACATTGTGATTGAATAAAGAGAACAGCTCCTGCAAAATGGACTTGAAAGGCCACCTTGTGATGCCACATTAATTTCGCAGGGTCCTGACTCCTTACAATGTTTTTGTGTTGTTCTCCTTTGCATTTCTTTTTGTCCCCATTTGTTTATCCCCTATTTCTCTTCCTTTTGTCCAGGTGTGTATCTGTCTTGCAATGTCCACAAGGACCCAGGGTGATACAAAGCAATTTACTGGCACAAGGGTAAAGCAGATTATGGTAGAGTGTAGCCCCACAGAGTCACCTAGGCACACAGGACAGGCTGTGAGCCATCAATCACTTTGACACAGCCCAACTTGGTGCGAAAAAACCTTGCTCAACTTCAATTTCTATGTCGTTCTGGGGACACCATCTTACAAGTTTGCTTGGGTGCCAGGATCTGTAGGTGCCAGATGCATCTACTGCTTCCAGAAGTCAGCATTACTCCTGGGTGGGGCCATAAATTTTGGAGAGGTGAGTATCTGCATAGTCTAGTCTGTCCTGGGATTGGTATTAATTTTAAGTTGCTACTAAGGAGGTCATATATAGTATGAATATACAACGTATGGACACTAGTAATTGACATACATCTTAATGATTGCATTTGAGTGTTTCATTCTTTTTTCCACCAGTGTATTGGCAATAGTTGGAAATTATGCCCTAGATTGTACACACATGGAAATCGCCTTTATGCCTACATAAATTGCAGTCTTATCTGGTTATCTTATCAATTATATTCCACTTCTACACATATACAATCCTTTTGGCTTTATATTTTTATTCCTTTTTGTTATTTTTTTTTTAAACTTTTTTTATAAGTGAAAGTAACTCAGTATATCCAGTAACTGCACTGTTGAGTAATGAGTGGTATTAGAGAAAACACTTTTCTTTTACTATAATTTTCTGCTGAAAAACTGTGCGGTGGTCTCAAAATATCAGGTTTCACTTTTGGACTTATTCTGGGGTCAGAATATTGTTTACAAAGATAAAGCTGTTGATCAACAGTATATGGTCCCATCAAGGAAATGGCACTAAACTCCCGCATTCATAACTATGGAGCATGCCAGGGCAAAGAATACAGGAACTGCTTGACTTTTCACTGAGTGGGAGGAAGGGCATGAAGGTTTGTAACACTTATTATTTTGATAGCCCTTCAAATTTCTTCAAAAACACTTAATAGCCGCTCAAAATAAATGTATTTTTGCTCCTACTTAACCATCTCTTTAAAATACCCATCTCTTAGTGTCACTAGAATGATTTCCGGACTCTCACATAAGAGTTTTCCATTGGTTATTTTTGTTCTGCAGGAGAAGAAAGGAAGTTGGTTTGATCTTTGATCTTATTGTAAGGGATCATACTAAACGTGAGCTCAATCTTTACAGAATGTTACTCGTTAAAAACACTGGAAGACGTTTGTGTAGTATGGAAATACTAAAAATCCAATTGTTCTTGCTAGCAAGAGGAGGAAATCCATGTGCCCCTTTGGCAGGCCTTAATTTTCCACTAGGCACCGGAGGCTGTGGGGTGGTGATGGGGCATAGGCAAGATAAAGGGATGTTTTTTTTTAATGAATATATACCATTGATATATGCTAAATGCAATGGTAAATAAATTACTGAATGTCTACCTGTATAGCTTGGTAGAATCGTGTAGAGCACACTTTCTTCTGAATGCGCTGATGTCCAATATGTGGTCAGAAAATACTATTTGGAGAAATGGAAGAGCTTGAAAGGGAAGAAGCACTTTTTGACTTTTCGGACGCAAAATTTGGTTGAAATAGATTGCGGCTATATCACAATTTCAAAGCCCCTGAGATATCAAAAGATTAGAAAAAAACCTCAAGTGACCTTATTTTGGAAACTGCTCCCTCAAGGAATTCACCTAGTGTACAGTGCGCATTTTTAACTGATAGGTGCTTCACGGAATTTTATAACATTGGACAGAGAAATTGAAAAATTATTATTTTTTTCACTAAAATGTTGATTTTTTAGTTCCTCTAGAATAGCAGAAAAAATAGACCCACAATTTGTAACAAAATTTCTCATGAGTACACCAATACCCAATCTGTGACCAACAACTGTTGATCACTAGATATGGATCGGATAGGAATATCACAATTTAGCTTTTGGAGCACAGGTTTTGTTGGAATTGATCGTAGATACCATAAGTTATCAGAACAGCAGAAAACCCCCAAAAGTGACCCCATACTCCAAAGAGGAAAAGAAATCTCCGTTTTCTTCCTAATAAAAGGAATTACTCCCGGAAGCAAGTAATAATCAATTAAAGGTAATCAATCTAAGTACTCATATTTTTTCACCAACAGAAATCAATGTTCTCACTAAGGGATTGATGTTCTGTCCTACTGCTCATTTTGATTGTTTTACGGCAGTAAAAGATTTACACTTGTTTGCGAGGAGGGTGATTTTTAAACGGATTTTTCATAACACCAATGATGCTATAACTTTTCCTACAGAGACAGAACAAGAAGCGTTAAACGATCTGGAATCTTTGGCCAGGGAACATTTCTTCACTGAAGGTGAGGTTCCCGACGTAATTAAGAAACCATCAACAAAATTTCCTCCATTGTCTTCCTGTTCTGCTATGGAAGTTTTTGTTAAAACTGTTAGTAACGAATTAAATAACATTCCTTTTTTCCCAACACAAATAATCTGAGTCATGATGAAAAAGTGGGCCTGAAAGGCTAACAGGACTTGATGATGTGGTCTTCAAACCATCTGATAAAGGTGGGAATATTGTGGTGTGGCCCAAAACACTATATGAATCAGAAGTATATCGTCAGTTGGATAATGTGGACTGTTATAAAAGAATGACTTTTAATCCACTGTCCAAATTTCAAACTCAGCTTAAAAACTTGCTACAAGAAGCAAATGCTGAGGGTATTATCACCAAAGAACTATATACGGCCCTATTAATTCAAGAACCCACTATTCCCACATTATATTTGTTACCCAAGATACACAAAAACCAGGAAGTCCCGCCGGGGAGACCTATTGTCTCCGGGCGGGGCAATTTCTTGGAAAATGTTAACAAATATATCGACTCCATCTTACAACCCTTCATGTCATCTCTGCCCTCATATACTAAAGATACAAATGATTTTCTCAAGAAAATAGATGGTCTCCATGTTGGTCAAGACTCTGTCTTGGTAACATGTGATGTGGAATCCCTTTACACATGTATAAGGCATTCTGATGGAATCGCGGCCGTCACATATTTTTTGCAGTATTCTTCTTTCACTAGAGCGTTTATTATCTTTTTTATTAATCTCTTGGAATTTACTTTGACACATAATTTTTTTATTTTTAAGGGGTCCTTTTTCCTTCAAATCCAAGGAACAGCGATGGGGGCGTCCTTTGCCCCATCCTACGCCAACCTGTTCCTTGGATTTTGGGAAAGGGACCTCTTTTTATCTGACAATTTCAGTTCCATGGAGCGTGTCCCCTTTTGGACACGCTACATTGATGACGTTTTTTTCATTTGGCAGGATTCCATCAGTGCATTATCTGAATTCATTAACAT
Organism: Oophaga sylvatica; assembly: GCA_033576555.1. Classification (NCBI taxonomy): domain Eukaryota; kingdom Metazoa; phylum Chordata; class Amphibia; order Anura; family Dendrobatidae; genus Oophaga; species Oophaga sylvatica. The sequence goes on along the minus strand of JARQOD010000003.1, from coordinate 77,149,102 downwards.
CATCAACCGCAATTGTATCAATGTGCGGTTGACGTTCAGCCACCACAAAGATGTTATCGAATTTTTGGACGTTCGTGTGGTGAGGGATTCTCAAGATTGCCTTCAGACAAGTCTCTTCAGGAAGGAGACAGCAGTCAATTCACTTGTTCATGCCACCTCTTCTCACCCACCTGCTCTAATCCGTTCTGTCCCCGTTGGGCAGTTTTTGAACTAAGACGCATTTGTTCCATGGAGGAAGACTTTTTGAAGCAGGCTGAACTTTTGGGTACTAGATTTAGGGAACGGGGGTATAGTAATAGGTCCATCAAGAAAGCCTTGAATAGAGCTAAACATAGCACCCGCCATGAAGCCCTATACGGGAAAACTGTACCTAAATCTAGTCAAGTTGTGCGCTATATAACTCAATTTAATGGCCAAAGTGATTTTCTTAGAGCCATACTTGAGAAATACTGGCCAATTCTAAGATCTGATCCAGTGATCTCAAAATATGTGGGTGATAGGCCTCAGATGGCCTTTTGAAGGTCACTAAATTTAGGGGATCAATTAGTACATAGCCATTACACAAATGAACGAGTGGTAAACATGTTGCCTTATATCAGGCCACAAAAAGGATGTAAACCTTGTGGCTCCTGTGTAGCATGTCCCAACATCATGAAGACGTGCACTTTCTCAAATTCAGATAAATCACGTACGTTTGATATTAAACATAATATTTCATGTACTTCTTCTGCCGTTATTTATTATGCGACTTGCCCGTGTTCACTTATTTATGTGGGTCTCACTACCGGCAGCTGAAAGTGAGAACACGTGAACATTTTTTGGGAATTAAAGCGGCAGCGGATGTTGAAGATGTTTCCTCCCTGAAGACACTGCCGAGGCATTTTAAGGTGCATCACAATTGTGATCCATCCTTATTAAAGGTGACTGGTATTGATTTGCTTCATTGTGGTGCCCGGGGAGGTAATATCAGCAAACGTCTTGCTCAACTTGAGGCCAAGTGGATTTGGACTCTCCAAACCGTATCTCCACTTGGCCTCAATGAGAGTCTATCTTTTGTTCCGTTTTTATAATTTTATCATGTATCTTGTTTTTTTAGACTTTCGTGCTTTTAATTACATTATTTTCTTTTTTAGTTCACATGGGAAATTTTCACTAATGAATTCGATCTGTATCTTGACCTATTGAAGGAGAACACCATATATATTATGTGTCTGCGTCAACAATTGTATTTATATGGACACTTATCTATTCGAATGCACTTTCCAATGGATATGTATATTGTTCATTATTATGTATTCATATACTTCATCACTATTGTCCCTCTTAATATGTATTGTTTGTGTCTCCGTTGTAACACATATTCTGTTTAATTTAAGTGACTGGTTATATATGTGGTACATTTATATATGGCTATAGCATATTGATATACATCCCTTCTTTAGTGATCAGATAATTATGCATTATTTGCATAATAGAACCATTTAAATGCAAACGTTATCTGTTTTTTATATAATATACTATTATCACACTGGCCTTATTGTTGGGATGGCTGACGTTGTGTTTATATCTATTACCGCGTAGCTGTGTCTTCATCCTTAGCAGCTCCTGCTTGCTGGCCAGCGTTTCTCCCCATCAGTGTCCAGATCCGGCTGAGTGCGCATGCCTGAGTCAGGGCCGGATGGTTGGCATGGTAGCGGCGTCTCTACGTGTACAACACGTGACACGTGACGCTGGCTGCAGTGCCGCCTCCGTCGTCCTCATTTGCGCATGCGCCACTGTCACAGCTGGATCGGCGCTTTCTCATTAAAATTGGTTATAAATATCCCATGGCTTGTCATTATTTGTATCCCCCTGACGAAGGAAACAAGTTCCGAAACGTGTGTAGGGGCACAAATCTGTGGCACACTCCAGCATTTTACAGGCTTCAAGGTATATCATGGGCGTATAATATATTGTGGGTTTGCCTTTTTCCACCAGGTATATTTTAGCACTACGCACTCTGCACTCTTCTTTAGGTGTCCTGATGTTATTAATTTATATTGACACTTTTCTTATGTGCAGTGGTGTTTTTACACATTAGGTGCTTAGCGATCAGCTAATTATTAGCACACAGCACGTAGTCCTGGTTTACTCACATGACATTATTTATTTTTTTGTGTACACATTTTTTCCGCTTGTTACACTTTTTGGTTATTATTTGTGCCAAATATATATCTTATATTATTTTTTATATATATATTTTTAGGTTTTTGTGTGCATTATTTGGGTTATTGTTCACTTTCACAGCATCATTAATTTTTATTTTTTATTATATTTTTTTGAAAAAAAACCCATATGTGAATATATGAACATATCACCATCTAGTCTTACCTACTAGTAGTGTTGAGCGATACTGCTCGATATCTAAAAATATCGGATCGGAATGGTATCGCCGATATCACTAAATATCGTCGATATCCGATTCCGATACCGGAAGTCCCATGTAAGTCTATGGGAACAAAATATCGCAAATAAAAAAACCTTTCTTTCGTTGTAAACACAAAATATACACACATAGAATACATATATATATATATATATATATATATACATGTCATTGTGACATATATATATACATATATTTATAGTTTATACACTTCTACATAGTAAAATAGACTCTGATTCAATTGCCGGGTAAAGCCGTGACATACCCCATAGAAGTCGACGGGCTCGGTGCCGAGTACCCCCAAAACCTCTGGCTCTGTGCGACTCAACTTGGGCGTCACAAACAGGATTCTGTAGCTCGCTATAAGCGAGTCCTGTGTGCCTGAATTGAACTGGTTTTGTGCTTGAGAATTGCTAAAATCATCAGAGAATGTATTTGCCATTTTTCCGCCATATCTGCGTCACGACGAGGCACTGGTGAAGAAGAAGGGCGTGCTCTTCGTGGGTGTACACTCACTCAGTGGCGCGAAAACGATGGCCGACCACTCTAAATGGTACTGCAATGTAAGATCGTGCCCCACAGCTCTTGAGTTCCACCTCCTCATCCTCCTCAGTGTGCGGAAACTAACACGAAGGTCCCGCCTCACTACAAAAGAGGGGCCCTCTCCAGATGCTAATGACACATGTGACTTGGCAGAGATGGCTAATGGACACGAGCAGAAGTGTGAAGGGATGGAGCAGTCAGAGCTCTCCCCCCACGGAAGCGACCCGATCGCCACGGAACCACCGTTGGGCACCCGGCCTGGAAACCCTCCTACGCTGCAAGAAGCGGAGGATACCCTAAGAGGCCTGGCCCGGCACCGGGAGGAGGTCGCCAGGATGGAAGCCAGCTGGCGTGCCCTAAAACTAAACTTGGAGCGGCGCCAATCCCTCTTACCTGAAGTGTCTGTACCGGAAGGTGAGGCACCCGTTCTAGTAGAGGAGTTCGTGCGGGCATCCCAGCCCTTGCAATGTGATCCGGTTGACGTTGTCGCAGTGGAGGCACCCGTTCCTGCAAAAAACGCTGCACCGGCAGCACCCCAGATCCCGCTGTCTGCCCCCGTCGCTGAGACAGAAGAAGCGACACCCGTCCTCATGGAGGAGGCCACGCAGGCACCAGAGGTCTACCTGTCTGTACCGGAGCCCCGACTGTCATCTGTTCCAGAGCCGGCTGCTTCCTCCGCAGGTGAGCGCCGCCAGGACTGTCGGGCGCCAGGAGAGCTGCCGCAAACCGGACATCGTAAGCTGCAGTTTGATGGTGGAGACATGGAGATGCTGGTGGAGGAGAATTACAACCGACGTCAGGAGGAAGAGTGGAGACGTCGGGAGAGAGAAGCCGAGCGACAAAGGGAGCAGCACGAATCCCAGAAGCTTCGCCAACGTCACATCGAGAAGGACCGGGCAGATAAGGACCGGATGAGAAAAGATAAAAGTACGGTGAGGGAGCCGCGGCGTAAGGGTGCAGTACGGAGCTTTAAATTGAAAGCTGGTTGGGGCTTCATCCAGGAGCCTGGACTTTATTTAGAAGTGTTTGTGACCCGGCGAGACGTGGAGACTCACCTCCCAGAAGGACACCCGGGAGGGACCTGTTGCCAGGAGACTTGGTAACTTACACCCGACACTGGGGTTGCAATGGATGGTATGCCCTAAATGTCACCAGGTGCGACCCCTGGTCCCCAGAGTGTCAGGAACCTGTGAGACCCTCGGAGCCTTCAGCCTCCCACATCCAGGCCTCTGCACAAGTGCCCACCCCACGCCGTAAATCTCCCCAGCCTCCCTCAGTGGTCTCCTCAGCAGCCCCAGCTATGGACATGATAATGATAGCTGGCCCGTACCCGGCGCCTGTTAGGCCCCCTGGGGTTCGTTCAGTCCGGGACATAGGGCTCCAGACCCGGAGGGAGATGAAAGAGGTGGCCACACAGACACAGATAGCGGGTCACGACTTGACTGTACAGGCCACACGACGTCATCAGGTCCTGGTGGTCCTTGGTGTCTCGGATGTTTGGCAAGCATCAGAAGAGTACCAGGTGGTACCTGGAACACCCCTGCCAAAGAATTATAAATAACCCGGACAGGGTCCCTGTATGTAAATAGTTAAATTGTTGATGTACCCGGACGGGTGAATGTTCATAAAAAAGTTTTTTAATTTAATAAAAAAAACAACACAGTTTTCATTACTTTTATTACAGTCTCATCCTGCGAGGCCATCGATCTCCTGTAAAAAAATGAAAAAAAAAACCAGCAGTATACCACCTGTCCGACGCAGTCCATAGTAACGAGTGTCCCACGACGATCCAGCTCTGCTACATCAGAATGACATCAGAGGCAGGCAGGCAGGCAGAGCCTGTCATCCCGGCGCAGCACAGCTGATTACCTGCTTCCCCGGCGGTGACGTCATCGGATTGGTTTACGGCCGGGATTACCCTGCAGTCACTGCAGTTATCGCGAAAAAACTGCATGTGACCGCCAGGGAGAAGATAATGGCGGCCATCAAGCAGTCCAGGACGTGACCGCCGGAGATCTTCTGCCAGGTAAGTGCCGCTGACTCCTGACAGACCCGACCGACGGACACTCACAGTGACAGTGACAAATCCGATTCCGGTATCCGATATGACGAAAATATCGGTACTCGGAATCGAAAGCCCGATACAGCTAATATCGGCCGATACCCGATATTTGCAGTATCGTATCTCTCAACACTACCTACTAGCCTTTTATATTCAGTCTATTGGACTATATATTTGTGAGTGTGCCATTGTCTTCTTATTCATTCATTTCTGTGATTATTGTATTTATTGTTATTTAATATGTGTGGCATGCATTTTAGCTATATGTTAATAAAGGCCTATTTTTTATTCTAAGCTTACGTGTATTCTCATATTTTAGACACAATTTACAAATTATTTCATTTCCTTGTATTCCACCATTTTGTTGCCATCCCGCCATTTCCCATATGTTTTTTCACATTTTCAGGTGGTTATCCACCATTTTTGTTTAACGATATCAAGAGCATATAGACATATTTTTACATTTATTATTAATTGTCAATTGATATTTGATTACTATATATCATCTTGTTCTCTTGTATCGTATTGTGTATGGTTAATATTTTACTGTGTTCTGCACAGGATTGTTCGCATTGGGTCATGGATTTCAAAACCAGGGAGGCCTCATGGCAGGGACAAGTGAATGATGTCTTTGGAAAAGTAGGCACAGCTAATGTGGCCATTGACGGAAACAATTTTGACTTTTTTTTCAAAAATTTAAAAAAACTATTATTCAAACGTACTCATATATGGTGGACGAAAGCTTTTCTTGAGAACTATATACAAAAACATCTCATACCCAGAGGTTTGAGGGTCAGGGTTACTCCCTCATTCATTGTAGAGGACGATGTATTTGTGGCTGAATGGGAAAAAGTCTGTAACGAAACTTCTCAGTTTTCTTCCTAATAAAAGGAATTACTCCCGGAGGCAAGTAATAATCAATTAAAGGTAATCAATCTAAGTACTCATATTTTTTCACCAACAGAAATCAATGTTCTCACTAAGGGATTGATGTTCTGTCCTACTGCTCATTTTGATTGTTTTACGGCAGTAAAAGATTTACACTTGTTTGCGAGGAGGGTGATTTTTAAACGGATTTTTCATAACACCAATGATGCTATAACTTTTCCTACAGAGACGGAACAAGATGCGTTAAACGATCTGGAATCTTTGGCCAGGGAACATCTCTTCACTGAAGGTGAGGTTCCCGACGTAATTAAGAAACCATCAACAAAATTTCCTCCATTGTCTTCCTGTTTGCTATGGAAGTTTTTGTTAAAACTGTTAGTAACAAATTGAATAATATTCCTTTTTTTCCCAACACAATTAATCTGAGTCATGATGAAAAAGTGGGCCTGAAAAGGCTAACAGAACTTGATGATGTGGTCTTCAAACCATCTGATAAAGGTGGGAATATTGTGGTGTGGCCCAAAACACTATATGAATCAGAAGTATATCGTCAGTTGGATAATGTGGACTGTTATAAAAGAATGACTTTTAATCCACTGTCCAAATTTCAAACTCAGCTTAAAAACTTGCTACAAGAAGCAAATGCTGAGGGTATTATCACCAAAGAACTATATACGGCCCTATTAATTCAAGAACCCACTATTCCCACATTATATTTGTTACCCAAGATACACAAAAACCAGGAAGTCCCGCCGGGGAGACCTATTGTCTCCGGGCGGGGCAATTTCTTGGAAAATGTTAACAAATATATCGACTCCATCTTACAACCCTTCATGTCATCTCTGCCCTCATATACTAAAGATACAAATGATTTTCTCAGAAAATAGATGGTCTCCATGTTGGTCAAGACTCTGTCTTGGTAACATGTGATGTGGAATCCCTTTACACATGTATAAGGCATTCTGATGGAATCGCGGCCGTCACATATTTTTTGCAGTATTCTTCTTTCACTAGAGCGTTTATTATCTTTTTTATTAATCTCTTGGAATTTACTTTGACACATAATTTTTTTATTTTTAAGGGGTCCTTTTTCCTTCAAATCCAAGGAACAGCGATGGGGGCGTCCTTTGCCCCATCCTACGCCAACCTGTTCCTTGGATTTTGGGAAAGGGACCTCTTTTTATCTGACAATTTCAGTTCCATGGAGCGTGTCCCCTTTTGGACACGCTACATTGATGACGTTTTTTTTTTCATTTGGCAGGATTCCATCAGTGCATTATCTGAATTCATTAACTCATCAACCGAAATTGTATCAATGTGCGGTTGACGTTCAGCCCCCACAAAAGATGTTATCGAATTTTTTGGATGTTCGTGTGGTGAGGGATTCTCAAGATTGCCTTCAGACAAGTCTCTTCAGGAAGGAGACAGCAGTCAATTCACTTGTTCATGCCACCTCTTCTCACCCACCTGCTCTAATCCTTCTGTCCCCGTTGGGCAGTTTTTGCGTCTAAGACGCATTTGTTCCATGGAGGAAGACTTTTTGAAGCAGGCTGAACTTTTGGGTACTAGATTTAGGGAATGGGGGTATAGTAATAGGTCCATCAAGAAAGCCTTGAATAGAGCTAAACATATCACCCGCCATGAAGTCCTATATGGGAAAACTGTACCTAAATCTAGTCAAGTTGTGCGCTATATACTCAATTTAATGGCCAAAGTGATTTTCTTAGAGCCATACTTGAGAAATACTGGCCAATTCTAAGATCTGATCCAGTGATCTCAAAATAATGTGGGTGATAGGCCTCAGATGGCCTTTAGAAGGTCACCAAATTTAGGGGATCAATTAGTACATAGCCATTACACAAATGAACGAGTGGTAACATGTTGCCTTATATCAGGCCACAAAAAGGATGTAAACCTTGTGGCTCCTGTGTAGCATGTCCCAACATCATGAAGACGTGCACTTTCTCAAATTCAGATAAATCACGTACGTTTGATATTAAACATAATATTTCATGTACTTCTTCTGCCGTTATTTATTATGCGACTTGCCCGTGTTCACTTATTTATGTGGGTCTCACTACCCGGCAGCTGAAAGTGAGAACACGTGAACATTTTTTTGGGAATTAAAGCGGCAGCGGATGTTGAAGATGTTTCCTCCCTGAAGACACTGCCGAGGCATTTTAAGGTGCATCACAATTGTGATCCATCCTTATTAAAGGTGACTGGTATTGATTTGCTTCATTGTGGTGCCCGGGGAGGAAATATCAGCAAACGTCTTGCTCAACTTGAGGCCAAGTGGATTTGGACTCTCCAAACCGTATCTCCACTTGGCCTCAATGAGAGTCTATCTTTTGTTCCGTTTTTATAATTTTATCATGTATCTTGTTTTTTTAGACTTTCGTGCTTTTAATTACATTATTTTCTTTTTTAGTTCACATGGGAAATTTTCACTAATGAATTCGATCTGTATCTTGAAGGAGAACACCATATATATTTGTGTCTGCGTCAACAATTGTATTTATATGGACACTTATCTATTCGAATGCACTTTCCAATGGATATGTATATTGTTCATTATTATGTATTCATATACTTCATCACTATTGTCCCTCTTAATATGTATTGTTTGTGTCTCCGTTGTAACACATATTCTGTTTTAATTTAAGTGACTGGTATATATATGTGGTTACATTTATATATGGCTATAGCATATTGATATACATCCCTTCTTTTAGTGATCAGATAATTATGCATTATTTGCATAATAGAACCATTTAAATGCAAACGTTATCTGTTTTTTATATAATATACTATTATCACACTGGCCTTATTGTTGGGATGGCTGACGTTGTGTTTACATCTATTACCGCGTAGCTGTGTCTTCATCCTTAGCAGCTCCTGCTTGCTGGCCAGCGTTTCTCCCCATCAGTGTCCAGATCCGGCTGAGTGCGCATGCCTGAGTCAGGGCCAGATGGTTGGCATGGTAGCGGCGTCTCTACGTGTACAACACGTGACACGTGACGCTGGCTGCAGTGCCGCCTCCGTCGTCTTCATTTGCGCATGCGCCACTGTCACAGCCGGATCGGCGCTTTCTCATTAAAATTGGTTATAAATATCCCATGGCTTGTCATTATTTGTATCCCCCTGACGAAGGAAACAAGTTCCGAAACGTGCATAGGGGCACGAATCTGTGGCACACTCCAGCATTTTACAGGCTTCAAGGTATATCATGGGCGTATAATATATTGTGGGTTTGCCTTTTTCCACCAGGTATATTTTAGCACTACGCACTCTGCACTCTTCTTTAGGTGTCCTGATGTTATCAATTTATATTGACACTTTTCTTATGTGCAGTGGTGTTTTTGCACATTAGGTGCTTAGCGATCAGCTAATTATCAGCACACAGCACGTAGTCCTGGTTTACTCACATGACATTATTTATTTTTTTGTGTACACATTTTTTCCGCTTGTTACACTTTTTGGTTATTATTTGTGCCAAATATATATCTTATATTATTTTTTATATATATATTTTTAGGTTTTTGTGTGCATTATTTGGGTTATTGTTCACTTTCACAGCATCATTAATTTTTATTTTTTATTATATTTTTTTGAAAAAAACCCATATGTGAATATATGAACATATCACCATCTAGTCTTACCTACTAGCCTTTTATATTCAGTCTATTGGACTATATATTTGTGAGTGTGCCATTGTCTTCTTATTCATTAATTTCTGTGATTATTGTATTTATTGTTATTTAATATGTGTGGCATGCATTTAGCTATATGTTAATAAAGGCCTATTTTTTATTCTAAGCTTACGTGTATTCTCATATTTTAGACACAATTTACAAATTATTTCATTTCCTAGTATTCCACCATTTTGTTGCCATCCCGCCATTTCCCATATGTTTTTTCCCATCTCTTAGTGTCACTAGAATGATTTCCGGACTCTCACATAAGAGTTTTCCATTGGTTATTTTTGTTCTGCAGGAGAAGAAAGGAAGTTGGTTTGATCTTTGATCTTATTGTAAGGGATCATACTAAACGTGAGCTCAATCTTTACAGAATGTTACATGTTAAAAACACTGGAAGAAGTTTGTGTAGTATGGAAACACTAAAAATCCAATTGTTCTTGCTAGCAAGAGGAGGAAATCCATGTGCCCCTTTGGCAGGTCTTAATTTTCCACTAGGCACCGGAGGCTGTGGGGTGGTGATGGGGCATCGGCAAGATAAAGGGATGTTTTTTTTAATGAATATATACCATTGATATATGCTAAATGCAATGGTAAATAAATTACTGAATGTCTACCTGTATAGCTTGGTAGAATCGTGTAGAGCACACTTTCTTCTGAATGCGCTGATGTCCAATATGTGGTCAGAAAATACTATTTGGAGAAATGGAAGAGCTTGAAAGGGAAGAAGCACTTTTTGACTTTTCGGACGCAAAATTTGGTTGAAATAGATTGCGGCTATGTCACAATTTCAAAGCCCCTGAGATATCAAAAGATTAGAAAAAAACCTTAAGTGACCCCATTTTGGAAACTGCTCCCCTCAAGGAATTCACCTAGGGGCAGCACGGTGGCTCAGTGGATAGCACTACAGCCTTGCAGCGCTGGAGTCCTGGGTTCAAATCCCACCTAGGACAACATCTGCAAGGAGTTTGTATGTTCTCCCGTGTTTGCGTGGGTTTCCTCCGGTTTCCTCCCACACTCCAAAAAACATACTGATAGGGAATCTAGATTGTGAGCCCCCAGCGACGATAATATGGCAAAACTGTAAAGCTCTGCGAAATATGTTAGCGCTATATAAAAATAAAGATTATTATTAAATAAAGATTATTATTAGTGTACAGTGCGCATTTTTAACTGATAGGTGCTTCACGGAATTTTATACCATTGGACTGAGAAACTGAAAAATTATTATTTTTTCACTAAAATGTTGATTTTTTAGTTCTTCTAGAATAGCAGAAAAAATAGACCCACAATTTGTAACAAAATTTCTCATGAGTACACCAATACCCAATCTGTGACCAACAACTGTTGATCACTAGATATGGATCGGATAGGAATATCACAATTTAGCTTTTGGAGCACAGGTTTTGTTGGAATTGATCATAGATACCATAAGTTATCAGAACAGCAGAAAACCCCCAAAAGTGACCCCATTTAGGAAACTATGCCCCTTAAGTTATTCGCTTGATGGTATAATGAGTACCATAATTTGACATTGAAATGAATGCAAATTTAGGGTAAAAAATGTTGATTATTTTTAACATACACATCATATATAGGACAAATAGTACATGACCCTGAGAAAAAGCACAAAAAAAGTGTTTTGGTCCCTTTCTCTAGTGTACAAATAAACCTCCACTTAGGGCATAAATAGATGCTTGGCCAAATGGTTAGGTCCAAAAGATCGCTGGCTTACTGGAGATATGTTCCAAACATTACATTTGCCTGTAATTACTATGTTGTCCCAACAAAGCAGCTAACCAATAAATGGATCAGTATGTCGCTGTTAAAAAACAGGAAAAAAAATTATTGAAAGCACGGCTAAAGAGTGATGTAATAGATGTCATAAGATATTATTGGTTGCACAACATCTCTTAAGCCAAATCAATCCCTGTATATGAGGGACGAACATGTTACTTGATGCTGGTACACTATAATAGAGCCCTGCCTGCCGGTATAATTATTTGCTTAGTTTTCAAGCTTTCGGAAATACCCCGCCAGTGGGTGGGTCTCATGGCATATTTCTACTACTAATGATTCTCATATTGTCATTTTATGTTATTAGCGGCACGCCACTAGCTGGGGACCCCGGAGGAGCGTGGGCCCTAGGCAGATGTCTACAGTCATGGCCAAAAGTTTTGAGAATGACACAAATATTAATTTTTACAAAGTCTACTGCTTCACTTTTTCTAATGGCAATTTGCATATACTCCAGAATGTTATAAAGAGTGATCAGCTTAACAGCAATTTACTTGCAAAGTCAATATTTGGCTAGAAAATGAACTTTATCCCCCAAAACACATTTCAACATCATTGCAGCCCTGCCTTAAAAGGACCAGCTAACCTCTTTTCAGTGATTGCTCCATTAACACAGGTGTGGGTGTTGATGAGGACATGGCTGGAGATCAATCTGTCATGATTAAGTAAGAATGACACCACTGGACACTTTAAAAGGAGGCTGGTGCTTGGCATCATTGTTTCTCTTCTGTTAACCATGGTTATCTCTAAAGAAACACGTGCAGTCATCATTGCAATGCACAAAAATGGCCTAACAGGGAAGAGTATCGCAGCTAGAAAGATTGCATCTCAGTCAACAATCTATCGCATCATCAAGAACTTCAAGGAGAGAGGTTCCATTGTTGCCAAAAAGGCTTCAGGGTGCCCAAGAAAGACCAGCAAGCGCCAGGACCGTCTCTTAAAAGTGTTTCAGCTGCGGGATCGGGCTACCAGCAGTGCAGAGCTTGCTCAGGAATGGCAGCAGGCAGGTGTGAGTGCATCTGCACGCACTGTGAGGCGAGACTCTTGGAGCAAGGCCTGGTCTCAAGGAGGGCAGCAAAGAAGCCACTTCTCTCCAGAAAAAACATCATGGACAGACTGATATTCTGCAAAAGGTACAGGCAGTGGACTGCTGAGGACTGGGGTAAAGTTAATTTCTCTGATGAATCCCCTTTTCGATTGTTTGGGACATCAGGAAAACGCCTCATTCGGAGAAGACAAGGTGAGCGCTACCACCAGTCTTGTCTCATGCCAACTGTTAAGCATCCTGAAACCATGCATGTGTGGGGTTGCTTCTCAGCCAAGGGAATCGGCTCTCTCACAGTCTTGCCTAAAAACACAGCCATGAATAAAGAATGGTACCAGAATGTCCTCCAAGAGCAACTTCTCCCAACCCTCCAAGAGCAGTTTGGCGATCAACAATACCTTTTCCAGCATGATGGAGCACCTTGCCATAAAGCAAAGGTGATAACTAAATGGCTCAGAGAACAAAACAGAGATTTTGGGTCCATGGCCTGGAAACTCCCCAGATCTTAATCCCATTGAGAACTTGTGGTCAATCATCAAGAGACGGGTGGACAAACAAAAACCTAAAAATTCAGACAAAATGAAAGCATTAATTGTGCAAGAATGGACTGCTATCAGTCAGGATTTGGTCCAGAAGTTGATTGAGAGCATGCCAGGGAGAATTGCAGAGGTCCTGAAGAAGAAGGGTCAATACTGCAAATATTGACTTGCTGCATTAACTCATTCTAACTGTCAATATAAGCTTTTGTTACTCATATGTTTGCAATTATTATATTCTGTCTGTGATAAAAACATCTGTCAAACACGCATAAAAACCAGAGGGCAGCAGATCATGTGAAAATATAATATTTGTGTCATTCTCAAAACTTTTGGCCATGACTGTACAGTATAGCCTTGGGTATCTCCTGTACACAATTATTTATGTATAGCTGGTATAACCTGGGTTTCTCATATATATAATTATATATGTACAGCTGGTATAACCTGGGCATCTTCAATATATAATTATATATGTACAGCAGGTATAACCTGGGTATCTCCTTCATAGTATTATATATGTATAGCTGGTATAACCTGGGCATCTCTTTAATATAATTATACATGGAAGGAAATCTTTTTGCTTGAGAAATCGCTATGAGCAGTAAACACAGTGGGTTTCTGTGAAGTGGGATGAGCGTTATCTAGTCGGAAGGAACTGGTCAGTGACTAGTTTGACAATTTGATTTCGTTGACAATCAGACAAGATGGAAAAACCTGCTTTCTTACTTTATCTTGCTATTTTTTTTCCAGAGTGTACTTTGTCTTCATTTTATCACTTTGCTCTTATTATGTTCTTGAGGTAAGTTCAGCTACAGGTTAAACTTTCAATAGAATTTAGCGAATCTGTCAAATTGCGAAATCAAATTTATTCGATGCGAATAAAATGAGTTCAGAATGCCATTAAAAAAAGTTGTTTATTATGTTATAAGTTCTCCCAACTTGGATAGGGGTTAAAGATAATAAAAAGTCATGTTCTCCAGTAATTGGGGCTGGTAGAGAGTGAAGAAGAGAATCTGAGCCAGAGTGGGTGGTTTGAAAGCCAGCAGATAACCGGTGATGAGCTGCAACAGCAGGAAAAAGTGAGGGGCTGGGTGAGTATGATTTTTTATTAGGCAGCTATGCCCTCCGTAGATAAGGATTAGGCACCAAAAATAAATGAATATCATATCCAGCACAATGATGCAGATAAATATAATTTAATAAAGTTATTGCCACCGGTGTAAAATTCCTTCATCTTGTCTCCTGTTTGAGGATAGTGGAATCTATCAATCGAGCTCTATGTACACTGCAAACAGGAAATTGTGCCCAAAAATGCTTTTTTTTGGCTTGAATTTTGTCACTGAGTGTATTAATCTTTTCTAAAATTCTTCTACTTAAGGATAGAAATGAGATAACATACTCCAGTGACGTTTTATGGATTACCCAACCCAGTATGACCATGGGTGGAATTTATGAACAAAATAAATCCCTTTATTATCCTCTGGGCCTCCCCATCTGTAATTCTGTGCATGTTTCTTTCTGAAGTAAATTAGTTTGATACAACATCGGGGCTAATTTACTAGTCATTTCGCCCACTCCGACTTCAAGGGCTCCTGGCTGATTCACAATACACCTCACCCTCTGAAACTGAGACCTAAGTAGCGATTTCTTCCCTAGCCATGAATGTTAAATGGTAAAATTAGAAATGATGTACCTATCAGTATTTTTTGCGCAGAGGTCAGTATATAGAAGATCCTCTGGTTATTTTAAAACCCACGTTTTCAAGAAGCTGACTTTGGTCATGTCATGGTCTAAAGTAAGACTCAGTTCAGGCCATATGGAATTTAGAAACAAAAAAATATAAAGACAATTCACGATGTCAGTAATAACATAAGTCATAAATAGAAAAAAAATACAAAACACTTTATTAGATGTGTGTAATGGTGTGCAGTTATGTGACCCTCAACGTGACTCGAGTTCCTACGAGCTTCTGGGTCTTCCTTGATGTTAAATGCGTCATCACACAGCCAACCTCCTCCGGTTACTGCCATATTCTTACACCCCTGCTTCTCTGATGACAACACTCCTTGATGTAGGTAATAACGGAAACGCGCGTCGGGGTGGGCACCACTCTTCTCTGGAAATTCCTGCTGTTGGTATGATTACAGCTGCCTTATGAGCAGTAAACACAGTGGGTTTCTGTGAAGTGGGATGAGCGTCATCTAGTGGAAGGAACTGGTCAGTTACTAGTTTGACAATTTGATTTTGTTGACTAGAAATCAGACAAGATGGAAAAACCTGCTTTCTTACTTTATCTTGCTATTTTTTTCCAGAGTGTACTTTGTCTTCATTTTATCACTTTGCTCTTATTATGTTCTTGAGGTAAGTTTAGCTACAGGTTAAACTTTCAATAGAATTTAGCGAACCTGTCAAATTGCGAAATCAAATTTATTCGATGCGAATAAAATGAGTTCAGAATGCCATTAAAAAAGTTGTTTATTATGTTATAAGTTCTCCAACTTGGATAAGGGTTAAAGATAATAAAAAGTCATGTTCTCCAGTAATTGAGGCTGGTAGAGAGTGAAGAAGAGAGATCTGAGCCAGAGTGGGTGGTTTGAAAGCCAGCAGATAACCGGTGATGAGCTGCAACGGCAGGAAAAAGTGAGAGGCTGGGTGAGTATGATTTTTTATTGGGCAGCTATGCCCTCCGTAGATAAGGATTAGGCACCAAAAATAAATTAATATCATATCCAGCACAATGATGCAGATAAATATCATTTAATAAAGTTATTGCCACCGGTGTAAAATTCCTTCATCTTGTCTCCTGTTTGAGGATAGTGGAATCTATCACTCGAGCTCTATGTACACTGCAAACAGGGAATTGTGCCCAAAAATGCTTTTTTTGGCTTGAATTTTGTCACTGAGTGTATTAATCTTTTCTGAAATTCTTCTACTTAAGGATAGAAATGAGATAACATACTCCAGTAACGTTTTATGGATTACCCAACCCAGTATGACCATGAGTGGTATTTATTAACAAAATAAATCCCTTTATTATCCTCTGGGCCTCCCCATCTGTAATTCTGTGCATGTTTCTTTCTGAAGTAAATTAGTTTGATACAACATCGGGGCTAATTTACTAGTCATTTCGCCCACTCTGACTTGTCAAATGCGTCATCACACAGCCAACCTCCTCTTGGTTACTGCCAAATTCTTATAACCCTGCTTCTCTAATGACACCACTCCTTGATGTAGGTAATAACCGAAACGTGCGTCGGGGTGGGCACCACTCTTCTCTGGAAATTCCTGCTGTTGGTATGATTACAGCTGCCTTATTTATACACCTCACAATTTAATGTCCAATTGCTGGCACTTATATTTATACACATTAGTATATATATCACTGGGTACTTATATTTATGATACATTATGTGTATTTTTTTTTATGGGTCCTTATTGCAGCATGTAACATGATGTTGATTAATGTTATATACACAACAGGTTTCCCCTCTGGCATCTTAAGATGGTAACAAAGATGCATGAAATCAGAATATAAAGTAGTCATTCAAGGCTCTTACCCATATTTTCCACCTGGATCATTCAAGAGCCTTGAATGATTATGTTACTTTCTATTCTCATTTAAGATACAGGAAAGATGTGTATCTTCGTACCGTGTTAGCCAGTAGATAGAAAAATATTTAGAATTGAGAGTCCTCAGTGGTTGATACCTTTTAATGGCTAACTGAAAAGATGGTAACAAATTGCAAGCTTTCGAGACTACTCAGGTCTCTTCATCAGCCAAAGACTAATAAAAAATCTGAAGAATCACATATTTATACACAACACAGCACAGAAACAATGCAATAGGTAAGACAAGTGACGTGAAGCAGAACTGTCATCATGGGAGATAGAGATGAACATAAATATTGGAACAGTTCATAGATAAGGAGTGTGAAAGTTATATTGCCCTCTGATTGGGGTCTGGTTCTGTGTTGTGATGTGATGTGTACATGAAATTACTTGTATTAAAAGCTAACTTTAAATCTGAGAGAGACAGAAAGGTTTGGGAATATAAACTCATGATGACCTTTGACACACTCAGTGCAGGAATGAATGTGTCGCATGGATTTATGTCTTTTTACATCAATTAAGGAATTTGCTCTTCAGACCTTCTGGGGACATATTTTGATTTTTTTAAGTGCCCGTCATTTAGCAATGGGTAATAAGGTAAACAAAATTTAACCAAACAAGTGATAGACAGGTACAGTAGGAGAGAAGACCCCATTTGTGAGGTTTTATAAATTAAATGGGGTAAGATAAAATAAGTGAATGGTTGAAGTTGTTGATACGGCAGAGTTAGTGTAGCATGGTTATTGCAGGTTAAGGGCTTTTAGGTTGTGTTTGAAGGTTACAAATGTAGGGGAGAGTCTGATGAGTTTGTGATGTAATTTTCACAGTGCATGGAAATCATGGAGACAGTTTTATAAAGAGCAGACAAGAGGAGAGCAAAGAAGGAGGTCTTGTGAGGATCAATGACATATGAGGAGGAGATTAGATCAGAAAGTTTTGAAGGGGACAGGCTTTGGACCCGAGATTACATGTGGGGAGGTAGTACTGTAGTAGATCAGGTCAAAGATTTATGGAAGGAACAGGTTGTGGACAATCTTATATGATATGGTTAGTATGTTGAACTTAATACTTTAAACTAGGGGAGCCATTTAAGGGAATAGCAAAAAGGAAAGGAATAGGTAAAGTTAGGGGAGAGGGGCAATAGTTGAGTACTATGCTGAATGTGTTGGGGAATGATGAAGGAATGCCCTTCCATTTTTGATGTTGTGATGATGAGAAATGTTTGTAAGTTGTCGGGTGCATGTCACACAGCAGCTTAGTGCATTAACTGTTTTTGTATTCATTATTTTATATTCCTGCTACTCATTAATAATACTCCTCGCTAGCATCCTGTCTGAACTTGTTAGTTCCGGGGCTGTTTACCTACAACTTGTACAGTATTTATTCTCACATAACTAATCCCTTGCATCACACATGCAATGATTCACTGAATTTGTCCCACATTTGTTGTAGTATACACAAACGCACATGACATGGCTGTCGCAGGACAATTTTGCCGCGGAAACTAGTGTGTGCACTAATATATGGCAGTATAGGTCCTAGTACAACAATATAAATTATACCTCTCTTGTATTAATCTAACGTGCCAACTGTTGGAGCAGAAATAGCAGGGCACGAAAGTGAAATCTGCAGGAAATTCAAATTGAGAAACCTGTGAGAAGTAAGCACTATAGGTTACTTTAACACTTGACTACACCACCTTGTGGTAGGAACTTGTATAATCTTATTTTCCAGGAAGCGAGGTGTATTCTAGTAAATACTTTTTTTCACATTACTATCGCCTAGTTGCCTGGATTAACAAAGACATTTCTTTGGTTTCACATGGCCTAAAATAACTGGAAATTCTAAACAAACCTGTTTAGTTATTACATCTGCAATGTCTTCCAGTATTTTTCTGTTCTTTTTTTCCACTTATGAAGTTAATTTTGTGTGTAACTGATTTATTCACAAGATTAATGAAGATGATGCTCATAGTAAATTTCCCTTTGCTGTCTTCTGTGCATGTTTATAAATATTTGTATGTGTACAGTGGTGGCAAGATCCCACAGCACGGCTAGCAGGGGGGCCTTTGAGTTGCCTAATGCTGTGGTCCGAGGTGTCTTCCAGGCAGTATTTTGCCGCCTCCCTGGGAGTGAGAGTTGGCCGTTCTCCAACCCAAACACCCAGTTGCATTCAGTTGCATTTGCATCTCTCAGGCGCGAGTACAATTCAAGTCCTGACCGCCGGCACTTCCAATGAAGCCAAAGAAACAGTAAGGGGACAGTACGGAGGATACTTGGACCAAGTTTGTTGAAGTAATCTTGTTAAGGGACAGTATGGTTATTAGGGGAGTTTGAGGTGACAGAAGGGATGGGAAAGATATGGGGAGATAAAATTGTGTGGGGACAGTATGAGGGAAGAAAAGTGTGAGGTGTGGTATGGTTGAAATTGTGTGAGGAGACAGAATAGGGGTAGATAGTGTGAGGGGACCGTATAGGACGAGATAGTGTGAGGGGACAGTATGAGAAGGAATAGTTGGGATTGATGGTGGTTCTGGTGATGTATTTCTGTACTGTTGGTGGTTCTGGTTATGTATTTATATACTATTATATATAAATTTTAAGGAGGGCCTGGATGCCATTCTTGAAAAAAATATAATATTACAGGTTATGGACACTAGATTCTGAGATGGGTAGTTGATCCAGGCCACTAGTCTGATTGCCATATTTGGAGTCAGGAAATATTTTTTTCTCTAATATTGGGCAACTCTCATCTGCCATATTGGGTTTTTGCCTTCCTCTGGATCAAGATGCTAGGCTATAGATTGAACTTGATGCACTCAATTTTAAGAACAATGAGACATATATATATATATATATATATATATTTATATTTATATTGTGGAAGGTCGGCTCACTTAGCTGCTCCTTGAGGTAGACACAGACACACGTGGGGTTAAAGTCTTTGGGTGGTTTATTGTATCATAAACCAAAAACCCAAAATGGTAACAGAAAAACAGCCGGTCCGGCTCAAAAGAAAATAAACAGTTCATACACAGTCCTGACCAGTACTTCTGGAACAATGCATATGGCAGCTCTCACAGGAGCTTCAGTATGGAAACTTCGAGGCCTCCACACAACACAACACAGACAGAGTTAAGAAAAACTGACTGGACATTTATTTCCCCAGCCACACCCTTGAGGAGATATGGTGAGTAAGCGTCCCACCCATCTCTTTACCTACTCACCTAAAAACCCGCGCTTAACATGGACACTTAACTCCTTCAGCACATGCTGAAAAGAAACTTATGGGTTTCTAGATCACTGAGGAAATCTATGTATAGATACAGGAGTGGACACTGACAGCTTGGGGCCCCTGTGCAAGAAATATGTCTGAGCCTCCTTCCTTGACCGGCATGCCGCTTATGATGAGGGCAATCTGGCCATGTGACCCCTGAGCAACAGGCCATATTCCCATCATGCTACCCTGCAAGCTGGGATGTACATAGAGTTCACAGGGCACCATAGTAAAAGTTCTATTTGCCCCCTCACACCTCCAAATATATATATTTATATTTTTTACTGAGATGGAAATATCTATCTTCATTAGAATTCAGTTCTGCTGAGCCCAACCATGTATATATTATATTAGATTATATGTCTGGTATCTATACTATCTGGTATCTGATAAAGGGTTATTCCCCAAATAAAAAGTTATTCCAAATCCCCAATTCCAATGATAAAAACAGGACTCTGCAGCTCAGTCATGAATGGATTGGAGGGGCGTATACTTGACAGTATTATGGGCATGACATAGTGCTCCATGCAGTATAATGTACCCCATATATTGCTTTATTCAGTATAACCCCTTCCCGACCTGTGACACAGAGTATGCGTCATGAAAGTCGGTGCCAATCCGACCTGTGACGCATATGCTGCGTCATGGAAGGATCGCATTCCTGCGGGTCGGGTGATCGGGGTCACTGAAAGGTCACCCGACCCGTAGGCACAAGACCCTTTGTGCTTCACCACAGCGGGGTTGGCTTAACCCCCCCCCCCCGTGGCTACGATTGCTCTGATTGGCTGTTAAAAGTGAAATAGTCAATCAGAGCGATTTGTAATATTTCACTAATGAAATTTGGTGAAATATTACAATCCAGCCATGGCTGATGCTGCAATAGCATCTGCTATGACTGGAGACCGAGATCCGAACCCCCCCACACCGAGTGACGGGGCGATCAGCCCCCGCCACCGATTGATGGCGGCGATCGGTCACCACCGTCACTATCTGCTCCCCTCCCCCTTCCCTCCGCTCCCCCCACCTTCCGATCACCCTCACCTCCCCCGGTACCTGCGATGTCCCTGTGTCCGCCCCGGTGTCCCTCCCGGATACTTCATGGACACCGCCATCTTGCAAAATGGTGGGCGCATGCGCAGTTCGCCCGCTGGCCGGCAGATTCCATTCATTTATTTTGATCACTGTGATAAATTCTCACAGTGATCAAAATAAAAAAAAGTAAATAAACTCCCCCTTTATCACCCCCATAGGTAGGGACAAATAATAAAATAAAGAAAATATTTTTAATTTTTCTATTAGGGTTAGCATTAGGGTTAGGGTTAGAATTGGAATTAGGGTTAGGGTTAGAATTAGGGTTAGGGTAAGAACTAGGGTTAGGGTTGAAATTAGGGTTAGAATTAGGGTTAGGGTTGGAATTAGGGTTAGGGTTGGAATTAGTGTCTGGTCCAGATCTGACAAGCGGTGGACCCCGCATCAGTGTGAGAGAGACCCGGACCAGCACTGATCGTCTGGTTTTCTTTTTCCAAGATATACCCTCCTTGAAATTCATAGGTCAATACCTTATCCCTATTGAAGGATATATATACCCCACCTGGGTCTCCTCCTAACTACAGGCATATATAGTCCTTACCTCTCTCATATAGCAGTCGGACTGATGAAGGTCCACATTGGGACCGAAACGTTTCCTGTATTGACTGCAACAATAAATTTTGGATTTCTGTACTAAGTTGAGTGCCAAGTTTCTTATCACTTTAAGGTCAAAATAGGCTTGGTTCATGAAGGGGATAATGTGCCACATATATTGCTCCATACAGTATAATGAGCTCCATATAGTGCTCCATGCAGTATGAGCTCCATATAGTGCCCCATACAGTATAATGAGCCCAATGTATTGCTCCATACATACAAGAGTATTACAGCATCAAGTAACCTCAGAAAAACATCAAACGAGGGACAAAAACTAATAAAGAGAAAAAATTCTCTAAAGAACACATGGATGTAAAGCCAGGGATATATAGATGTGTTTCTAGGAAATGCTGTAGTTGTAACATCATTGGACATATCTATCACATTCTACAGGAACGGTGAAACATAAAAAATCACACAAATTTTAACATGTGACAAAGACCATGTCATATATGTGATTACTTGTGCCTGTGGCCTACAATATGTGGGCCGCACAACACAATCCTTGCAGGCCCACATAAATGGCCACAGGCACAATGCAAAAAATGGAATACTAGAACACAGTCTATCCAGACACCTATGTTTAAAACATAATAATAAACAATTCAATGTTATTGTCACTACAGTTGATGAAATAAATGCAAATTGTTTAAACAGAATACAAATGCTTAATCGAAAAGAATCCTTTTGGATCTTTCGATTAAGAACATTATATCCTGATGGGCTAAATGATGTGGTAGAAGGGGTTCAATAAATATGAGGTGACTACCTCTTGAAGCTCATCAAGAGAATGCCAAGAGTGTGCAAAGCAGTCATCAAAGCAAAAGGTGGCTACTTTGAAGAACCTAGAATATAAGACATAATTTTAGTTGTTTCACACTTTTTTGTTAAGTATATAATTCCACATGTGTTAATTCATAGTTTTGATGCCTTCAGTGTGAATGTACAATTTTCATAGTCATGAAAGTACAGAAAAATCATTGAATGAGGTGTGTCCAAACTTTTGGTCTGTACTGTATATATATATATATATATATATATATATATATATATAAAATATGGCCTTAAAACACTTTATATATATTTTTAAAAAAAGAAAATAATTTCCATTGAGACATGAAAATAATTTTTTATCTTTTTTTTGGAATTTCGTATATTTCATTAGAAAAATATTTTACAATTTTTTAAAATTGGATTTGATTTGGAGTAGCTTTTTAAAGTTTATGCCTTTATGCGTGTAAAGCTCTTGATAAAGTGGGAGTGATATGGGTGTAAACCCAAAACCAAATCCGTGGCCCTACCGGATAAACCTCCCAGACCAACAACAACAACCAAAAAAGAAAGAAAATAGATGCAGCACCGTAATAAAGTAATATAGTACCATATATACAGATAATAAGTCCATCAAGACAGGGGAGGATTTTTATGAATAATAATAATTTATTGCAAAGAGATTAAATAGACAAAAAAGTACAGGGTGAGAAAAAATATATAAACAGCTAAGATAGGCTAGTAGTCAAAAGATGTTTAGTATAAAGCCAGACAGAATTCAATCCCATGGGAGCATGCTCCAGTAACGCAGTATGTCAGAATATAAATATAAAAGGATTCAGGGTTATCGTAATAATATGACAATTGCGTTATAAGTAGTGTTGAGCGATACGATAATGCAAATATCGGCTATCGGCCGATATTAGCTCTATCGGCCTTTCGATAATTCGTTTCGATATTTTCGTCATATCGAATACCGGAATCGGATTTGTCACTGTCACTGTCCGTGTCCGTCGGTCGGGTCTGTCACTGTCAGTGTCCGTCGGTCGGGTCTGTCAGGAGTCAGCGGCACTTACCTGGCAGAAGATCTCCGGCGGTCACGTCCTGGACTGCTTCATGGCCGCCATCCTCTTCTCCCCGGCGGTCACAGGCAGTTTCTCGCGATAACTGCAGTGACTGCTGGGTAATCCCGGCCGTAAAGCAGTCAGTCCGATGACGTCACCGCCGGGGAAGCAGGTAATCAGCTGTGCTGCGTCGCGATGACAGGCTCTGCCTGTCATTGCGATGTAGCAGAGCTGGATCGTCGTGGGACTGTCGTTACTATGGACTGCGTCGGACAGGTGGTATACTGTTGGTTTTTTTTTTTTATTTTTTTACAGGAGATCGATGGCGTCGCAGGAATGAGAGTACAATAAAAGGAATGAAAAGTGTGTTGTCTCTTTTATTTCATTAAAATACTTTTTTCTTGCTTTGTCTTTTTTTTATACATTTAAAAACTTTGGGATTAATAATGGATCGGTGTCTTATTGACGCCTCTCCATTATTAACCGGGCTTATTGTCACCGTGCAATCAACGGTGACATTAACCCCTTATTACCCCGCTTGCCACCGCTACAGGGCAAGTGGGAAGAGCCGGGTAAAGTGCCACAATTGGCACATCTTTTGATGCGCCAAATGTGGGGCTGCTGTAGCCTGGTATTATCAGGCTGTTGAGGGCCAAAATCCATGGGCCTTGACAGTCTTTTAATACCAGGCCGCAGCAGTCTGCATTTTACTTGGCTGGTTAACAAAAATAGGGGGACTCCTACGCCGTTTTTTTTTCGAGGGGATCCCCTATTTTTGTTAACCAGCCAAGATATGCAGACTGCTGTGGCCTGGTATTATCAGGCTTGCAAGGTCCATGGATATTGGATCCTTACCAGCCTGAAAAACCAGGCCTCAGCGGTCTGCTTCATCTGGCTGGTTAACAAAAATAGGGGGGACCCCACGCCAATTTTTTTCGAGGGGATCCCCTATTTTTGTTAACCAGTTCCCTCTGACGTCACTGATTGTGTCCCTGGCTGACCGGAAGTGAAAGTGGAAAGCAATCAATTAAGCTTTCCACTTCCTCTCCTGTCAGCCAGGAGAGGAACTCATTCATTTGGGGGTTTACTGTGAGGCTGCAGCATTAGCTGCGGTCCCTGCAGTAAACATTAACCCTTTCTGAAGGATTACACCGTGGGACCTGACTGTACATCGGATTGGTAAGAATAATTTTGCTTTATTATTTTATTTTTATTACAGGAAATGGTTTTAGCAGGTAAATAAAATATGGTCAAAAACTGTGTGATTATTTCATTAAACTTCTTTTTTATTAAAGTGTGTGTGTTTGATTTTTCTTTCATACAATAGGATTAATAATTGATAGTTGTCTAATTGACAGCTCTCAATTATTAACCTGGCTTAAAGTGACCTTTCAATTGCAAGGTCATTTTAACCCCTTATTAACCCATTCGCCACTGCTACAGGGCAATGGGAATAGACGGGCAAAGTGCCAGAAAGGGCAAATCTAATTAGAGATTTGCCCTTTCTGGGGTGTCTGGGGGCAGATGTTAGTAGCCGGGGGGGGCCAAAAGTAATGGTCCCTCTCTGGGCTATTATTATCTGCCCCCACTCACTGGCTTTGTCTGTCTGGTTACGAAAATAGGGCGGGAGCCCACGCCTTTTTTTTCAGCAATTTTACACCTCATATATATATATATATATATACATGTCATTAAATTTGTGACACATATATATATATATTTATATTTATAGTTCATACACTTCTACATAGTATAATAGCCGCTAATTCAATTGCCGGCTTTTGTGAAAATGCAGAACCCGACATGAAATGACACTTGGTTTACATAGAGTTAACCATGTCTTTTCATGTAGTTTGATATCTGATTTGCACAAACAATTACATGAGTGTAAGTGTGCAAAATTTCACACCTGTAGGGGTTAATTAAAGGTGTAAATTCGTAGCAAAAAAGTCCGTTTTTTTTACAACGAATTTACACCTTTAATTAACCCCTACAGGTGTGAAATTTTGCACACATAGACTGATGTAATTGTTTGAACTCCAAAAAGAGAAATTGCACACAAGGAATTGTAGTAGTAAAATACAAATCACTTTATTACAAAATTATTATAGTAAGATTTAATAAAAAAGAGACTTAGAACAGTGGTATCCCATAGGGGTGAACCACGAATACAACCAGGTATATGTGTAGTAAGAAATATCACATACGCATACAGCCGTATATATACTTGTACTTGCATAACAATCACAGAGTAGTACCCTAGGATAACATAACATTGCCAGCTGCACAATGTCACCTCACAAAATCAAGGTTGCAGACATGAATAAAATGCAAGGACAAACTGTGTGTAAATCCAAATAACTAGAGCAATATCTACATGTGAAAGGACGCAGATAATACAGACCTGGGACTCAGTGGTGCCACCCTCCCCTACGCGCGTTTCGGCGCAGTACCTTCTTCCGGGGGAGTGGCATCCATGGTTAGTCACATTTTTTTATATGACCAAGCACCAATGTAAAAGGCCAATACACCAAAATAAAACGCTGCCTATGATTGGCGCATAGAGCACCGGCGAAGCCCACACGCCGACGTCACCCAAGGCGTCATCAGCCACGCCCACCATACACACTGCAGGAACGCCCACGTATGACGTGAGCGCACCGACAGCCGGGGGAGGCAGGACCGAGATTAGACGCCACGAGCGACGCCCAGCAGAGGAGCCCCAGTGCTCATGCGCACCAGCAGGGGATAAAATGGCCCAAACGTGCAACATAATGTGATTGGTACATCGTGCAGTAGAATACAAACACGTATATGTATAAGTGCAAATAAGGTGAGTAAACAGTGATTGAAATTGCCACATATACTATGCAACAAGAAAACCAATTATATAAATAAACATAAAGTATACATATATTGCACTATACTGATGATAACATATATAATAGACCAAAAAATAACAAAGTAGAACATGCTGAAGTGATATATAGGTGAAAATACTAATACACAACAAAATCACATACAAACATAATGAATACATAACATATTATAATTTAAAAAAGCAAAGCAGCGCATCAACGATACGATCCACAGATGACATGCACGATCAGATCGATTCCCATGAATATGGCAGTGCTAAAAAATCTGAAAAGATAAAAAAACACAAATGAGAAAAAAAAGAAGAACAGATGCCTAAACAAAGCAAGAGAACAGGTGATCAGAGATATGGTGCAAAACTAAGGGACTCATTTAACCCATTAGGGTGTAATGTTTGGAGCTTCCAGATCCAGAAAGTTTCCCTCTGTGCCAGTAATTTGCTCATTTTGCCTCCACGGAGATTGGGAACTATGCGGTCAATGCCCCTAAACTTGAGGCCAGTTGCATCACACCCATGGTGGACTTTAAAATGTCTCGGAATGGTTTTGAGCAAATCAAGATTGTTTTCTTTGCTGGCCGCTTGAATGTCACGGATGTGTTCCCGTATTCTAATTTTAAATGCCCTTGTGGTCAATCCCACATAAATTTTATTACACGGGCACGATGCGTGGTATACAACAAAAGTCGTAGAACACGTAATTGTTTGTGTAATGGTAAACACATCACCATTAGATCCCGAAAAATCTCTAGTCTGCATAACATTAGGACAGGCTACGCATCCACCGCAGGGCTTACAGCCCCAAGGGGGGCCTTTCTGCATAGAAGAAGTCGAAAATATACCAGGCTGTGGTTGTGGTGTAAAATAGCTCCTCACTAGATGATCTTTTAGATTGCGTGATCTTCTAGCCGTTAAACACGGTTCAGATGGTAAGTACTGCTTGAGTACTGGATCATTGCATAAGATTGGCCAGTATTTTGACAGAATTGCTCTCATGTTGTTCCATTGCGAATTATACTGGGTAACTAATCTCACCTGTGAGTTATCTTTACTTTTAGATGGTGAATATAGAAGGTCATGTCTTCTTGTATTGCGAGCTCTGTTGTAGGCCTTTTTCAGACACCTCCTGCTGTAACCTCTATCGACAAAACGTTCTGTCAATTCCTTGGCCCGTAATTCAAAATCTTCACTGGAAGAACAAATCCTCTTGATGCGGAGAAACTGGCCGATAGGTACTGAATTAATCACATGAGATGGGTGGGACGACGAAGCATGTAGCAATGAATTAACTGAAGTTTCCTTCCGGAAAACATCAGATGTAAGAGTGCCCTCCAAACTCCTCCTCACGGTGACATCTAAAAAATCAATAACGTGTAAGTCAAATTTATATGTCAAATGAATATTCAACTGATTAGAATTTAACTCATGAAAAAATAATTCAAGATCGGATGGTGTGCCACGACAAATCATGAAGATATCGTCAATGTAGCGGGTCCATAAAACGACCCGCTCCATTGACGACATCCTATCCGCTGAAAAAAGGTCCCTCTCCTACAGCCCCAGGAATAAATTTGCATACGAAGGTGCACAAAGCCGCACCCATTGCGGTGCCCTGGAGCTGCAGGTAGAAAGACCCATTAAATAAAAAGAAATTATGAGTCAAAAGAAAATTCAATAACTCCAGTAAAAAATCGATGTCACCGGAGGAGAAGCTCGTCATGGCGTCTAATCTCGGTCCTGCCTCCCCCGGCTGTCGGTGCGCTCACGTCATACGTGGGCGTTCCTGCAGTGTGTATGGTGGGCGTGGCTGATGACGCCTTGGGTGACGTCGGCGTGTGGGCTTCGCCGGTGCTCTATGCGCCAATCATAGGCAGCGTTTTATTTTGGTGTATTGGCCTTTTACATTGGTGCTTGGTCATATAAAAAAATGTGGACTAATCATGGATGCCACTCCCCCGGAAGAAGGTACTGCGCCGAAACGCGCGTAGGGGAGGGTGGCACCACTGAGTCCCAGGTCTGTATTATCTGCGTCCTTTCACATGTAGATATTGCTCTAGTTATTTGGATTTACACACAGTTTGTCCTTGCATTTTATTCATGTCTGCAACCTTGATTTTGTGAGGTGACATTGTGCAGCTGGCAATGTTATGTTATCCTAGGGTACTACTCTGTGATTGTTATGCAAGTACAAGTATATATACGGCTGTATGCGTATGTGATATTTCTTACTACACATATACCTGGTTGTATTCGTGGTTCCACCCCTATGGGATACCACTGTTCTAAGTCTCTTTTTTATTAAATCTTACTATAATAATTTTGTAATAAAGTGATTTGTATTTTACTACTACAATTCCTTGTGTGCAATTTCTCTTTTTGGAGTTCATTCATGGTTTGCACTTAATTGCAATTTAATAGGCACTTTAGTATTGATGTTTGGCATCTCTACATTATGTGCTAACCTTTTCTAGGCTATATACTTATTCTGTGTATTTTTCACAGTTTCTCTTTTGTAGGTTTAAATGGATTACAAAGCAAGAGACCTGACCTGGCAAACACAAGTTGCTCAGGTTTTTGATGGTGGTTCCCATAGCACGGGGGCGGGTGATCAGGATAATATTGGTGCATTGCAGGATCAGATTAAAAGGGCTTTACATAAACGTACGAAAATGTGGTGGAATAGAGCTTTTCTAGACAATTATGTCAGAAGGAAATTGATTCCACGTGGACTTCGTATCCAGGTGTTTCCCTCCTTCCCAGTTACTGACGAAGTGTTCACCACTAAATGGGAGGAGACCTGCACTAAAGCATCTCTCCAATTTATGGAATTACTCATTGAGTTAAATAAAAAATCCGTGAATGAATTGGAAATTACAATTGATGAACTTTTTCTAAATTTAAAAAAATGGCATCCCCTGAAACTACTGTAGCATTCAACAATTTGTTGGAAAAAAATTTAACGGATTGGGAATCACAAATTAAGACTACACAGGCTAAAAAACTTTTGAGGGATAGCACTGATTTTCAACAGAATACGGCATATAGATGGAGACGCCCAAAGACTTTTGGTCGAGTGCCGAGGTCTCCCTCCGTTTCCTCGGTATCTTCGTCAGGTGAAACTTCTGATGCCTCGGTACATTCCATGCGGACACGATTTGGGAATAATAAGAAAAGGAAATGGGAGAGGAGAAATAATGATACTCAGCGTGGTCCTTCTTATAAGAAGGACACTCCTAAGGTAATCAATCTATCAGAGCATTCCTTTAGCACTGAGGAGATATCATTGTTATCTAAAGGTTTGACTTTTTCTCCTAGTATGCGGTTTAACCCCTTCCTGGCCCTAAAAGATCTTCACATATTTGCGAGGTCCCTTATTCTTAAAAAATGGCATCACAATGAAGAAATACAAAGGATGTTTCCACTACCTGCAGAACAAGTAGCCTTGCATGATTTAGAGGAATTGGCAAGGGAACATAGTGATGCCTCTTTGGGTAGGTTACCGACATCATTACATCCCAGATCCAACAAGTTCCCACCCTTGTCACTGTGTTCAAATGTTGAAGTCTTTGTCAAACTTGTCTCTTCTGAATTTGATAAACTGCCCACTCGGACGCATTGTGACAATCTGACTGCGGCAGAAAATAAAGGGTTAAAGAGACTTAAGCAAATTAAAGACATTACTATCAAACCAGCTGACAAGGGTGGGAATGTTGTGATCTGGCCGTCAAAAATGTATCTGACTGAGGCCCTACGTATGCTTAGGGATCCTATTTGTTATAAAAAACTAACATTCAACCCCCTGATTTCTTACAAGGGTGAACTTGCTAAGATCTTGCAGAGGGCAATCGATGCTGAAATTATACCTGCACGTGTAAGAGATGTCCTTTTGATCAAGGAACCATGTATACCTACCCTATACCTTCTTCCGAAGGTTCACAAGAACTCTACTAACCCCCCAGGTAGGCCTATTATCTCTGGGATGGGTGGTCTCACGGAAGGTATTGGCAGGTATATTGACACGTTCCTCAGGCCCCAGGTTGAGACCATTCCGTCCTATTTAAAGGACACGTCTGATTTTTTAAAAAAATTGACTCAATCCACATTGATGATGATATGATCATGGTCACATGTGTTGTAGAGTCACTTTACACGAACATTCGTCACCAGGATGGCCTGAGGGCGGTGTCTCAATTTTTGTCCATGACGAGCTTCTCCTCCGGTGACATCGATTTTTTACTGGAGTTATTGAATTTTCTTTTGACTCATAATTTCTTTTTATTTAATGGGTCTTTCTACCTGCAGCTCCAGGGCACCGCAATGGGTGCGGCTTGTGCACCTTCGTATGCAAATTTATTCCTGGGGCTGTGAGAGAGGGACCTTTTTTCAGCGGATAGGATGTCGTCAATGGAGCGGGTCGTTTTATGGACCCGCTACATTGACGATATCTTCATGATTTGGCGTGGCACACCATCCGATCTTGAATTATTTTTTCATGAGTTAAATTCTAATCAGTTGAATATTCATTTGACATATAAATTTGACTTACACGTTATTGATTTTTTAGATGTCACCGTGAGGAGGAGTTTGGAGGGCACTCTTACATCTGATGTTTTCCGGAAGGAAACTTCAGTTAATTCATTGCTACATGCTTCGTCGTCCCACCCATCTCATGTGATTAATTCAGTACCTATCGGCCAGTTTCTCCGCATCAAGAGGATTTGTTCTTCCAGTGAAGATTTTGAATTACGGGCCAAGGAATTGACAGAACGTTTTGTCAATAGAGGTTACAGCAGGAGGTGTCTGGAAAAGGCCTACAACAGAGCTCGCAATACAAGAAGACATGACCTTCTATATTCACCATCTAAAAGTAAAGATAACTCACTGGTGAGATTAGTTACCCAGTATAATTCGCAATGGAACAACATGAGAGCAATTCTGTCGAAATACTGGCCAATCTTATGCAATGATCCAGTACTCAAGCAGTACTTACCATCTGAACCGTGTTTAACGGCTAGAAGATCACGCAATCTAAAAGATCATCTAGTGAGGAGCTATTTTACACCACAACCACAGCCTGGTATATTTTCGACTTCTTCTATGCAGAAAGGCCCCCCTTGGGGCTGTAAGCCCTGCGGTGGATGCGTAGCCTGTCCTAATGTTATGCAGACTAGAGATTTTTCGGGATCTAATGGTGATGTGTTTACCATTACACAAACAATTACGTGTTCTACGACTTTTGTTGTATACCACGCATCGTGCCCGTGTAATAAAATTTATGTGGGATTGACCACAAGGGCATTTAAAATTAGAATACGGGAACACATCCGTGACATTCAAGCGGCCAGCAAAGAAAACAATCTTGATTTGCTCAAAACCATTCCGAGACATTTTAAAGTCCACCATGGGTGTGATGCAACTGGCCTCAAGTTTAGGGGCATTGACCGCATAGTTCCCAATCTCCGTGGAGGCAAAATGAGCAAATTACTGGCACAGAGGGAAACTTTCTGGATCTGGAAGCTCCAAACATTACACCCTAATGGGTTAAATGAGTCCCTTAGTTTTGCACCATATCTCTGATCACCTGTTCTCTTGCTTTGTTTAGGCATCTGTTCTTCTTTTTTTTTTCTCATTTGTGTTTTTTTATCTTTTCAGATTTTTTAGCACTGCCATATTCATGGGAATCGATCTGATCGTGCATGTCATCTGTGGATCGTATCGTTGATGCGCTGCTTTGCTTTTTTAAATTATAATATGTTATGTATTCATTATGTTTGTATGTGTTTTTGTTGTGTGTATTAGTATTTTCACCTATATATCACTTCAGCATGTTCTATTTTGTTATTTTTTGGTCTATTATATATGTTATCATCAGTATAGTGCAATATATGTATACTTTATGTTTATTTATATAATTGGTTTTCTTGTTGCATAGTATATGTGGCAATTTCAATCACTGTTTACTCACCTTATTTGCACTTATACATATACGTGTTTGTATTCTACTGCACGATGTACCAATCACATTATGTTGCACGTTTGGGCCATTTTATCCCCTGCTGGTGCGCATGAGCACTGGGGCTCCTCTGCTGGGCGTCGCTCGTGGCGTCTAATCTCGGTCCTGCCTCCCCCGGCTGTCGGTGCGCTCACGTCATACGTGGGCGTTCCTGCAGTGTGTATGGTGGGCGTGGCTGATGACGCCTTGGGTGACGTCGGTGTGTGGGCTTCGCCGGTGCTCTATGCGCCAATCATAGGCAGCGTTTTATTTTGGTGTATTGGCCTTTTACATTGGTGCTTGGTCATATAAAAAAATGTGGACTAATCATGGATGCCACTCCCCCGGAAGAAGGTACTGCGCCGAAACGCGCGTAGGGGAGGGTGGCACCACTGAGTCCCAGGTCTGTATTATCTGCGTCCTTTCACATGTAGATATTGCTCTAGTTATTTGGATTTACACACAGTTTGTCCTTGCATTTTATTCATGTCTGCAACCTTGATTTTGTGAGGTGACATTGTGCAGCTGGCAATGTTATGTTATCCTAGGGTACTACTCTGTGATTGTTATGCAAGTACAAGTATATATACGGCTGTATGCGTATGTGATATTTCTTACTACACATATACCTGGTTGTATTCGTGGTTCCACCCCTATGGGATACCACTGTTCTAAGTCTCTTTTTTATTAAATCTTACTATAATAATTTTGTAATAAAGTGATTTGTATTTTACTACTACAATTCCTTGTGTGCAATTTCTCTTTTTGGAGTTCATTCATGGTTTGCACTGAATTGCAATTTAATAGGCACTTTAGTATTGATGTTTGCATCTCTACATTATGTGCTAACCTTTTCTAGGCCTGATGTAATTGTTTGTGCAAATCAGATTGCAAACGACATGAAAAGACATGGTTAACCCTATGTACACCAAGTGTCATTTCATGTCGGGTGCTTCTGTCTTTTCACAGAAGCCGGCTTTACCGGCAATTGAATCAGAGGATATTTTACTATGTAGAAGTGTATAAACTATACATATATGTATATATATATGTCACAATGACATGTATATATATATATATATATATATATATATATATATATGTATTCTATGTGTGTATATTTAGTGTTTACAAGGAAATAAAGTTTTTTTTTAGTTGCGATATTTTGTTCCCATAGACTTACATGGGACTTCCGGTATCGGAATCGGATATCGACGATATTTAGTGATATCGGCGATACAATTTCGATACGATATTTTTAGATATCGAGCAATATCGCTCAACACTAGTTATAAGGCAAAAATAATGCCAGAATTACCTAGCAAAAATATACGTACCCTGAATAACTTAATAGATTTCACATGCATTGCATAGGGAATATCTCAGTGTGCTACAAGGCTATACTGAAGTTCTAGCCAGATTCATTGAACCGCAAGATAAAGGCAGGATAACAGCATATGCACAGCGATTTAATATAGATTACAGTGCTAATTACCTTGTGACATAGTGCGGTAAACTGCAGCAGCGGCAATGGGACGGCAAAAAGAGGCTCCTGAAGAAACCGAGGAAGGTGAACCCTGTAATTTTTTGTCTATTTAATCTCTTTGCAATAAATTATTATTATTCATAAAAATCCTCCCCTGTCTTGCTGGACTTATTATCTGTATATATGGTACTATATTACTTTATTACGGTCTTACATCTATTTTCTTTCTTTTTTGGTTGTTGGAGTGATATGGGTGTGTCTGAATATTGTTACATCCTGGTATGGCACCCGCCCAAAAATGATATACACTGACATTTTTTATATATAAAAAAGGAACCAAGCAGTAATAACTTATATGTAATACCTGAAGAAGAGAAGGCTCATAAGAGTTGAAACGCGTTGTATGCTATGTTAATAAAACTTGGTTTTGGAATATATTATTGTATCTTACCTACTGTGTTCCGGGAGCGCATACTACCTGGAGAATAACTATATATGAAAATAAAAAAACTTTGTAATATTTTTTAGGAAATAAATCCACTTCTGGACTGATCATTCATTCTCAATATTTTCAATTCACCAATATAATGTAAAATAGGGAATTAAATTTTCCCATTACTGAGATGGGAGATGAAAATTGGTGCTTAGAAAGTTCTATGGAGAACTGTAACTGTCGTTGTAGGAGAACTTACAGCGCAATGTCTGTGTCGCTTCTAGCTCCTCCCATCTCCATAAAATTTTTAAAGCACCTACTTTCATCTCCTATCTCAGTAATGGGAAAATCACTGAATACAGATTTTCCTAGAGATGAGCAGAGTGAGCAAAATTAGAATTTGCCTGTTCGCACACTCTTTCCTAGAAAATTCAATTTTAATTTTCACATTTTGCCTCTTCAGAGTTTTTCGATCATTTAGTCAGATGTCTCAATGGTTATTGAAGTACAATTATAAACATTTTATAAGTTCTTAAACTTTTATTGAAAAGTACATTACATTTAAGGAAAGACTCAATATTTACAGGTACGACGTTTATTCTCCAAGATTTCTGCCCTTCGCTTTGACAGCTATATATCAGCTTATGAGCAAAATCCTGTCTGATGACCACCCATTCTTGTCTTATCAGTGCTTGGGTAGCTCTTAAGCCCCCGTCTCACATAGCGATCTCGCTAGCGAGATCGCTGCTGAGTCACTGGTTTTGTGACGCAGCAGCGAGCTCACCAGCGATATCGCTGTGTGTGACATTCAGCGTCGCTGAAAGGCCAGGACATTTTCTTGATCCTGGTCTCCCGCTGACAGGCACGCATCGCTGCGTGTGACAGGCGGGAGACCAGCGATCCGCTGGTAACCAAGGTACACAGCGGGTTTCCAGGCACCGCGCAGCGCCTGGAAACCCGATGTGTACCTTGGTTACCAGCTCCCTGCATCAGGGCACTGGTATCCAAGGTACACTGCGGGTAACTAAGCGATGTTACCCGCAGTGTCCTTGTACTGATCGCTGCCTGAGCTGCCTGTTTGGCAGCTCAGCAGCGATAATGTAGCGATACACCAGCGATCCTGATCATTGTCGGGATCGCTGGTGTATCGCTATGTGAGACCCAGCCTTTATTTAGGTAGCTCAAACAGCCAAGCCAACCTATGGAGACTCCTATCCACTTACTCATCTATATATTAAACAGCACCAAAGATATAAATTAGGGAGTGGAAACCTCCAAATCTAGCAAAAGAAAAGGGTTTTGATAATATTAGAATAATCTTTTTCCACTAAAGAAGATCTAAGAATAGGTCATTGTTATGTCCCATGAATGAGACATTTTACAGACTGTCCTGTGTATTTTATATGCTGTATTGCAGTCTCTCATATTGTTTACTGTTGCTATGTGTCCCTGTGTTTGCATAGCTGAAATCCTCCCTTTACATCAAGTTTGTCCCTTCTGTCTCTCTGTTTCCCTCTTCTGGTATGATGTCATTTCCTTCTTCTTTCTCTTGTGTTTCATTCTCCATCTTGGTTTTATCAGAATCACACGTGTTTTCAGTCTGTCTGAAGAAAGTCTTTTTTACCTGCTGCTGTTTGTATGCATTCAACAAGAATTCTTAAAGAAATCAAAGTCTCTTCTGGATTCTTCATAACATGTGTGCCGGCAGCTGAGTTAAGCTATCTGCGATCGTCGCCAATTGTGAGTAAGGTGAAAGAGATCCGGCATCTCACAGAGCCATATTTACAGCCACAGGCCCCGGGGACAGAATAGTAAAAAAGACTCTTCAGATTCATCTGTAAAACCCACAGCTTCTATAAAGCTACAGAACTTCCTGCAGAGCATCCGCTCTCAACATATAAGAGTCTATACAGCTCCCCTTCTCCCTGTGAATCAGGATGGCTGAAGGAATGACTACACGGTCTCTGCCAGACCCATTGTCAGAGGAAGAGTGCATAGACCCTGATCCACCATTTAGTGAGAAGGCTAGACGTTGCACAAAGCCAACATGGAAAATAAGGGAGAGTCTAGAATCCAGTAAACATGATCTTCTCCGTGCAACAGCAGAGCTATGGCAAAAACTGTTGAGCCACATAGACAGGCTATCTCAGCCTTCTTCTCTCCAACGACCACCGGAGGGAGCCCTTGCACAACTGTGTTCAGATTATCAATGTTATGCAAAAATAACAGATCAGTATACAGGTCCTTCTCAAAAAATTAGCATATAGTGCTAAATTTCATTATTTTCCATAATGTAATGATTACAATTAAACTTTCATATATTTTAGATTCATTACACACCAACTGAAATTTGTCAGGTCTTTTATTGTTTTAATACTGATGATTTTGGCATACAACTCCTGATAACCCAAAAAACCTGTCTCAAAAAATTAGCATATCAAGAAAAGGTTCTCTAAACGACCTATTACCCTAATCTTCTGAATCAACTAATTAACTCTAAACACATGCAAAAGATTCCTGAGGCTTTTAAAAACTCCCTGCCTGGTTCATTACTCAAAACCCCGATCATGGGTAAGACTAGCGACCTGACTGATGTCAAGAAGGCCATCATTGACACCCTCAAGCAAGAGGGTAAGACCCAGAAAGAAATTTCTCAACAAATAGGCTGTTCCCAGAGTGCTGTATCAAGGCACCTCAATGGGAAGTCTGTTGGAAGGAAACAATGTGGCAGAAAACGCTGTACAACGAGAAGAGGTGACCGGACCCTGAGGAAGATTGTGGAGAAGGACCGATTCCAGACCTTGGGGGACCTGAGGAAGCAGTGGACTGAGTCTGGTGTAGAAACATCCAGAGCCACCGTGCACAGGCGTGTGCAGGAAATGGGCTACAGGTGCCGCATTCCCCAGGTAAAGCCACTTTTGAACCATAAACAGCGGCAGAAGCGCCTGACCTGGGCTACAGAGAAGCAGCACTGGACTGTTGCTAAGTGGTCCCAAGTACTTTTTTCTGATGAAAGCAAATTTTGCATGTCATTCGGAAATCAAGGTGCCAGAGTCTGGAGGAAGACTGGGGAGAAGGAAATGCCAAAATGCCTGAAGTCCAGTGTCAAGTACCCACAGTCAGTGATGGTGTGGGGTGCCATGTCAGCTGCTGGTGTTGGTCCATTGTGTTTCATCAAGGGCAGGGTCAATGCAGCTAGCTATCAGGAGATTTTGGAGCACTTCATGCTTCCATCGGCTGAAATGCTTTATGGAGATGAAGATTTCATTTTTCAGCACGACCTGGCACCTGCTCACAGTGCCAAAACCACTGGTAAATGGTTTACTGACCATGGTATTACTGTGCTCAATTGGCCTGCCAACTCTCCTGACCTGAACCCCATAGAGAATCTGTGGGATATTGTGAAGAGAAAGTTGAGAGACGCAAGACCCAACACTCTGGATGAGCTTAAGGCCGCTATCGAAGCATCCTGGGCCTCCATAACACCTCAGCAGTGTCACAGGCTGATTGCCTCCATGCCACGCCGCATTGAAGCAGTCATTTCTGCAAAAGGATTCCCGACCAAGTATTGAGTGCATAACTGAACTTTATTATTTGATGGTTTTTTTTGTTTGTTTTTAAAAAACACTTTTATTTTATTGGATGGTTGAAATATGTTAATTTTTTGAGACAGGTTTTTTGGGTTATCAGTAGGGTTGAGCATTCCGATACTGCAAATATCGGGTATCGGCCGATATTAGCTGTATCGGAATTCCGATTCCGAGTTCCCATATTTTCGTCTTATCGGATACCGGAATCGGGATTGTCACTGTCACTGTCAGTGTCCGTCGGTCGGGTCTGTCAGGAGTCAGCGGCACTTACCTGGCAGAAGATCTCCGGCGGTCACGTCCTGGACTGCTTCATGGCCGCCATCTTCTTTCCCCGGCGGTCACATGCAGTTTCTCGCGATAACTGCAGTGACTGCTGGGTAATCCCGGCCGTAAAGCAGTCAGTCCGATGACGTCACCGCCGGGGAAGCAGGTAATCAGCTGTGCTGCGTCGCGATGACAGGCTCTGCCTGTCATTGCGATGTAGCAGAGTTGGATCGTCGTGGGACTGTCGTTATGGACTGCGTCGGACAGGTGGTATACTGTTGGTTTGTTTTTTTTCTTTTTTTACAGGAGATCGATGGCGTCGCAGGAATGAGAGAGTAATAAAAAAATGAAAACTGTGTTGTCTCTTTTATTTCATTAAAAGACTTTTTTCTTGCTTTGTCTTTTTTTTACACATTTAATAACTTTGGGATTAATAATGGATCGGTGTCTTATTGACGCCTCTCCATTATTAACCGGGCTTATTGTCACCGTGCAATCAACGGTGACATTAACCCCTTATTACCCCGCTTGCCACCGCTACAGGGCAAGTGGGAAGAGCCGGGTAAAGTGCCACAATTGGCACATCTTTTGATGCGCCAAATGTGGGGCTGCTGTAGCCTGGTATTATCAGGCTGTTGAGGGCCAAAATCCATGGGCCTTGACAGTCTTTTAATACCAGGCCGCAGCAGTCTGCATTTTACTTGGCTGGTTAACAAAAATAGGGGGGATCCCCACGCCGTTTTTTTTTCGAGGGGATCCCCTATTTTTGTTAACCAGCCAAGCTAAGCAGACTGCTGTGGCCTGGTATTATCAGGCTTGCAAGGTCCATGGATATTGGATCCTTACCAGCCTGAAAAACCAGGCCTCAGCGGTCTGCTTCATCTGGCTGGTTAACAAAAATAGGGGGGACCCCATGCCAATTTTTTTCGAGGGGATCCCCTATTTTTGTTAATCAGCCAAGATATGCAGACTGCTGTGGCCTGGTATTATCAGGCTGGCAAGGTCCATGGATCTTGGCTCCTTAACAGCCTGAAAATCCAGGCCTCAGCGGTCTGCTTCATCTGGCTGGTTAACAAAAATAGGGGGGACCCCACGCCAATTTTTTTCGAGGGGATCCCCTATTTTTGTTAATCAGCCAAGATATGCAGACTGCTGTGGCCTAGTATATCAGGCTGGCAAGGTCCATGGATCTTGGCTCCTTAACAGCCTGAAAATCCAGGCCTCAGCGGTCTGCTTCATCTGGCTGATTAACAAAAATAGGGGGGACCCCACGCCATTTTTTTTTCGAAGGGAACCCCTATTTTTGTTAATCAGTTCCCTCTGACGTCACTGATTGTGTCCCTGGCTGACCTGAAGTGAAAGTGGAAAGCAATCAATTAAGCTTTCCACTTAAGGGCCCGTCTCACATAGCGATATCGCTACCGAGATCGCTGCTGAGTCACTAGTTTTGTGACGCAGCAGCTGAGCTCACCAGCGATATCGCTGTGTGTGACATTCAGCGACGATCAGCCCCCTGCCGGGTATCGCTGATCGTCGCTGAAATGTCAGGACCTTTTTTTGATCGCTGGTTTCCCGCTGACAGGCACGCATCGCTGCGTGTGACAGGCGGGAGACCAGCGATCCGCTGGTAACCAAGGTACACAGCGGGTTTCCAGGCGCGGGGCTGTGCCTAGAAACCCGCTGTGTACCTTGGATACCAGCGCCCTGATGCAGGGAGCTGGTATCCAAGGTACACAGCGGGTTTCCAAGCGCTGCGCGGTGCCTGGAAACCCGCTGTGTACCTTGGTTACCAGCGGATCGCTGGTCTCCCGCCTGTCACACGCAGCGATGCGTGCCTGTCAGAGGGAAACCAGCGATCAAAAAAAGGTCCTGACATTTCTGCGACGATCAGCGATACCCGGCAGGGGGGCTGATCGTCGCTGAATGTCACACACAGCGATATCGCTGGTGAGCTCGCTGCTGCGTCACAAAACTTGTGACTCAGCAGCGATCTCGGTAGCGATATCGCTATGTGAGACGGGCCCTTAAGCGATGTTACCCGCAGTGTCGCTGTCCCAGATCGCTGCCTGAGCTGCCTGTTTGGCAGCTCAGCAGCGATCATGTAGCGATACACCAGCGATCCTGACAAGTGCATATCGTTGTCGGGATCGCTGGTGTATCGTTATGTGACACCCAGCCTTTACTCTCCTGTCAGGCAGGAGAGGAACTCATTCATTTGGGGTTTACTGTGAGGCTGCAGCATTAGCTGCGGTCCCTGCAGTAAACATTAACCCTTTCTGAAGGATTACACCGTGGGACCTGACTGTGCATCGGATTGGTAAGAATAATTTTGCTTTATTATTTTATTTTTATTACAGGAAATGGTTTTAGCAGGAAAATAAAATATGGTCAAAAACTGTGTGATTATTTCATTAAACTTCTTTTTTATTAAAGTGTGTGTGTTTGATTTTTCTTTCATACAATAGGATTAATAATTGATAGTTGTCTAATTGACAGCTCTCAATTATTAACCTGGCTTAAAGTGACCTTTCAATTGCAAGGTCATTTTAACCCCTTATTAACCCATTCGCCACCGCTACAGGGCAATGGGAATAGACGGGCAAAGTGCCAGAAAGGGCAAATCTAATTAGAGATTTGCCCTTTCTGGGGTGTCTGGGGGCAGATGTTAAGTAGCCGGGGGGGGCCAAAAAAAATGGTCCCTCTCTGGGCTATTATTATCTGCCCCCACTCACTGGCTTTGTCTGTCTGGTTGCGAAAATAGGGCGGGAGCCCACGCATTTTTTTTCAGCAATTTTACACCTCATATATATATATATATATATACATGTCATTGAATTTGTGACACATATATATATATTTATATTTGTAGTTCATACACTTCTACATAGTATAATAGCCGCTAATTCAATTGCCGGCTTTTGTGAAAATGCAGAACCCGACATGAAATGACACTTGGTGTACATAGGGTTAACCATGTCTTTTCATGTCCTTTGCTATCTAATTTGCACAAACAATTAAATCAGACTATGTGTGCAAAATTTCACACCTGTAGGGGTTAATTAAAGGTGTAAATTCGTAGCAAAAAAGTCCGTTTTTTTTACAACGAATTTACACCTTTAATTAACCCCTACAGGTGTGAAATTTTGCACACATAGACTGATTTAATTGTTTGTGCAAATTAGATAGCAAAGGACATGAAAAGACATGGTTAACCCTATGTACACCAAGTGTCATTTCATGTTGGGTGACCCGACATGAAATGACACTTGGTGTACATAGGGTTAACCATGTCTTTTCATGTCCTTTGCTATCTAATTTGCACAAACAATTAAATCAGACTATGTGTGCAAAATTTCACACCTGTAGGGGTTAATTAAAGGTGTAAATTCGTAGCAAAAAAGTCCGTTTTTTTACAACGAATTTACACCTTTAATTAACCCCTACAGGTGTGAAATTTTGCACACATAGACTGATTTAATTGTTTGTGCAAATCAGATAGCAAACGACATGAAAAGACATGGTTAACCCTATGTACACCAAGTGTCATTTCATGTCGGGTGCTTCTGTCTTTTCACTGAAGCCGGCTTTACCCGGCAATTGAATCAGAGAGGATATTTTACTATGTAGAAGTGTATAAACTATACATATATGTATATATATATGTCACAATGACATGTATATATATATATATATATGTATTCTATGTGTGTATATTTAGTGTTTACAAGGAAAGAATGGGGTTTTTTTAGTTGCGATATTTTGTTCCCATAGACTTACATGGGACTTCCGGTATCGGTATCGGGTATCGCCGATATTTTAGTGATATCGGCGATACCATTCTGATTCCGATACTTTAGGATATCGGAAAGTATCGCTCAACTCTAGTTATCAGGAGTTGTATGCCAAAATCATCAGTATTAAAACAATAAAAGACCTGACAAATTTCAGTTGGTGTGTAATGAATCTAAAATATATGAAAGTTTAATTGTAATCATTACATTATGGAAAAT
This sequence comes from Oophaga sylvatica, assembly GCA_033576555.1. NCBI lineage: Eukaryota > Metazoa > Chordata > Amphibia > Anura > Dendrobatidae > Oophaga > Oophaga sylvatica. Next base: position 77,107,049 of record JARQOD010000003.1, on the reverse strand, counting down.
AATGAAATTTAGCACTATATGCTATTTTTTTGAGAAGGACCTGTATTGCAGTGTTAAAGAGACTTAACCCATTAGTTACCTGCAAAGAGCTGCAAGCATTCCAAAAACTTAACTCAGAGAGAAAGCATGGTGCATGATATAAAAGCCAAAACAGAGGCAAGAATCGCGGTAATAGCCGAGATGACATCTTGCATTTCTGGCTCAGCCAGACAGTCAAAGCGAACATCTAAGTCAAGCTCTTCAAAATCCTCAACCCTCAGCGAACAGCTCGTAAAAGCACGGGCGGAAGCTGAGGCCACTAAAATACAAGCTGCCTTCGCTCAAAAGGAAACTGAAATGAAAACTGAGGCCACTAAAATACAAGCTGCCCTAGAGGCCCTAGAGAAGGAACGCCAACACGCCATAGCCATGGCAAAGTTAAAGGTCCTGGAACAAGCCATCAGTGGGAGCCAAAGAGACAGCATCAGTTTAAGTGGTTTAGATACTGAAGACCCTCTTAAGCGTACTAGAGACTATGTACAAAGCCAACACAGCGCTATCCCTGCTCCTGCAATCCTTCCTGACCACACAGATGCTCCCCTGAGACAACAGGGTTTTGATACTGAAGACCCTCTTAAGCGTACTAGAGACTATGTACAAAGTCAACACAGCGCTATCCCTGCTCATGCAATCCTTCCTGACCACACAGATGCTCCCCTGAGACAACAGGACACAGAGTGTTTATCCGCATCCTGCACCCAAGGTCAGTACAATTACAATATGCTGCCAACCTTGCATCCTGATCCTCCTCTGTGCACCGAAATGTACCGGAAACCTGCACCTCACCAAATCTTATACTCAGAAACCTACGTGCAGGCCAATATGCAGGCAAGTCACCGCACTCCGGTCAATCACACAATTCCAGTCCCATTGTGGCAGAAACTAAGCTCATTAAGTCAGCTAATGGACTGAACGCCTACGCTGCCCCATATGTACCTGCATTCCCAGGTCAAAGCACAGACTGTATGAGCAATGCTATCCAGCCAGCATCTGTCCTTCCAAAATCGGAGAATGCTGATATAACTGGCCTTGCAAGGTACATGATTCGGCGTGATCTAACTAAGACCGGTCTTACAGAGTTTGACGATAAACCTGAGAACTACAGGGGTTGGAAGTGTACCTTTTAAACCACGATCAGTGACCTAGGCATCACCGCCACTGAAGAGCTAGACCTGCTAATCAGGTGGCTTGGGCCACAATTCACGGATCGGGTCAAGAGACTTAAATCTGTCCACATTAGTAATCCCATCGCGGGTCTCACCGCTGCATGGAAGAGGTTAGAAAGAAGCTATGGCAGTCCTGAGGTCATAGAAAGGGCCCTGTTCAAACGACTAGAGGATTTTCCAAAGGTATCTTATAAGGACAGTACAAGGTTCCAAGAGCTCAGCAACCTCCTGTTAGAGCTTCAGCTGGCCAAAGCAGACCCGTACCTTCCTGGCCTCTGCTACCTGGACACTGCTCATGGGGAAACCCCAATAGTTTCCAAGCTGCCGCCCAATATCCAAAATAAATGGGCCATGCTTGGATCAAAATACAAAAGGGAAAACCAAGTCTCCTTCCCCCCATTTTCCTACTTCTGCGAGTTCATCAAAAATATTGCAGAGTGTAACACCGATCCAAGTTTTTCCTATGGAGAACACAGCGACCCTGTTTCATCTGCTAAACATGACAGTCCACGTCTTAACTACAGGAACCACCAAGCTCCAATGTCCATCAAGAAGACTGATGTTCTTCCGGCACCTTCAGTATCACAAGATAAGAGCGACAAAGGTGAGAAGGTTAAGAATCCTAATCGCCAGTGTCCAATTCACAAACTGCCACACCCCCTGAAGAAGTGCATCGGCTTCAGGAAGAAGCCCCTTCAAGAACGAAAGGAGCTCTTGAAGAAGTTTGGAGTATGCTTCAGGTGCTGCGCCTCTACCGAACATCTTGCTAAGGACTGTGTCATCCCCATCAAGTGTCTAGAGTGCGACAGCGAAGACCACGTACAGGCGCTCCATCCATCACAGCCTGACTCTGCGTCTTCACCTTCTCCCACTACAAGCCATGGCGGGGAGAGTACAGACCAAGTGACAAGCCATGTTGCGGTATCTTCCTCATGCACCGACGTCTGTGGAGAAGGTCTTCGAGACAAGTCCTGCGCGAAGATTTGCCTCTCATGGGTGTATCCCAAGGGCCATCCAGAGAAAGCAATCAAGGTGTACGTTAGCTTGGATGACCAGAGCAACAAATCATTAGCCAGGTCAGAACTCTTCGACTTGTTTGACTTAAAAGGAGACGTCTATCCCTACACCTTGGGTACCTGCAGCGGCGTTTTACAAACCTTTGGAAGAAGGGCCAGTGGCCTCATAATAACTTCTCTTGAGAAAGGCGCCACGGAGATACCACTACCCACGCTAGTAGAGTGTAACCAAATACCATTCAAGAGGGAAGAAATCCCAACACCAGAAGTTTCTCTTCAGCATCCTCATCTCAGAATGATAGCCAAAGAGATGCCACCCCTGGACGATAAGGCAGACATCCTAATTCTCCTCGGCAGAGACATTATATGACTGCACAAGATGCATCAACAAATCCACGGACTGCTCAATGAACCGTATGCCCAGCGCCTCGTGTCTAGGCTGGATCATCATTGGCAACGTCTGTAGTGACCAGACAAAGAATCAGAACGACATTTCCACTTACAAAACCGTTATCACGTCAGATGACAACGACTTGTCCCCCCTGTCATACTCACGTCACCAATGGATGAAGGAGAAGTCAAACGACACTACGTGTCAACGGCAACCATCAGATAATTCAAGTCTGCTTTATCCTCGAGACTACAACCTCGAGATAACAGCATTCGATCCTTCAACCAAGGACAACAACTCCCTACCTACAGAGGGAGACAAGGTGATCATCAGGGTCATGAGCATCAAACCCACCGAAGACAACTATAACAGCTGGGTAGCTCCCTCACCTTCTCTTCCAGCAGACTAAGTTGCCAAAGGATCCGCAGTAAGTAACTGCTAAGTTCCCAACCTTTGATACCCATCTCCATCACAAGCCTGGTCAAACTGAAGCTAGACTTCAGTGCTCAGAGTGAGAGCCCCTCTCTCAACAGCCTACCTCTGACCGATGGTGCCAGCGTTTTTCCCACACAATTCAGCCTCACCTCACTGGCAGATGTTGAACAAGACACGTTCACTTCCCAAGCATCACCCTGTAAGGAACTTTCTATCGAACGAGGAGCCTCGCCTGTTGAAAACAGCATCCACGGTCCTCTCGGGTTTAAGACACCCATCGCAGTTCTAGGCAGGGTACCACTGAGACAGCTTGCTACTCAGGATTTCAACGGGAACACTATGTTACCATCTCAGAGACAGCAAAGATGGGAGACGGCGAAGAAGTCTCTAAAAGCCTTACAACAAGTCCTGCCCGTAGTTCTGTAAAGACTCTTTCAACCGTCATCAAGAGACAAGTCTACCTTTCCTACGATGTGTCTACGAGGACTACAGCTGCAGGAGCCTCTCCGAGCGCTTCAGAAACCGGCAAAAAGGTACAGAAGCTGAGATCTCTTTACCCTGGACATCCTTTCAGTTGGTCAGCCAACATCCATTTCAGATTAATCATCTGCTGGCTCCTTCGAGCAGGAGTCACATGATCTTAGCTTTGTCTCTGGACTCTGCCACGGCAGGGAGCATGTCTCTGCATACTACGGCCGTGCTAATATGCAGAACTATCAGCATCCGAAATGAACTTTGAACTTTCCCTTGTGAACTTGAACTTTCATCTTTGGATTGTTTGGGTTGGTGGAGGTGTTTGCATGTTGCAGCTTCCCCAATCTGAACATGGGTTATCCCATAACCTGGTCTATCCAACCGTTGAGGACTTCACGTCATCAACCAAGAATTGGACTTACAACTGTTACAGTTTATTTCCGCATGTTGTGTTTCTCCTTTATGTCTTTCAGGTCTACAGTGACATCTCCAGTGGACATCATAAAAATTATGAAATTTATAGATTTCAGACGGGGAGCATTATGTTCCATGAATGAGACATTTTACAGACTGTCCTGTGTATTTTACATGCTGTATTGCAGTCTCTCATATTGTTTACTGTTGCTATGTGTCCCTGTGGTTGCATAGCTGAAATCCTCCCTTTCCATCAAGTTTGTCCCTTCTGTCTCTCTGTCTCCCTCTTCTGGCCATGATGTCATTTCCTTCTTCTTTCTCTTGTGTTTCATTCTCCATCTTGTTTTTTTTTATCAGAATCACACGTGTTTTCAGTCTGTCTGAAGAAAGTCCTTTTTACCTGCTGCTGTTTGTATGCATTCAACAAGAATTCTTAAAGAAATCAAAGTCTCTTCTGGATTCTTCATAACATGTGTGCCAGCAGCTGATTAAAGCTATCTGTGATCATCGCCAATTGTAAGTAAGGTGAAGAGATCCAGCATCTCACAGAGCCATAGTTACAGCCACAGGCCCCGGGGACAGAATAGTCATAGAGATGGTGGTGATTATTGACTAGAGTTGAGCGATACTTTCCGATATCCAAAAGTATCGGAATCGGAATGGTATCGCCGATACCATTAAAATATCGGCGATACCCGATACCGATACCGGAAGTCCCATGTAAGTCTATGGGAACAAAATATCGTAACTAAAAAAACCTCTTTCTTTCCTTGTAAACACTAAATATACACACATAGAATACATATATATATACATGTCATTGTGACATATATATATACATATATGTATAGTTTATACACTTCTACATAGTAAAATATCCTCTGATTCAATTGCCGGGTAAAGCCGGCTTCTGTGAAAAGACAGAAGCACCCGACATGAAATGACACTTGGTGTACATAGGGTTAACCATGTCTTTTCATGTCCTTTGCTATCTGATTTGCACAAACAATTACATCAGTCTATGTGTGCAAAATTTCACACCTGTAGGGGTTAATTAAAGGTGTAAATTCGTTGTAAAAAAAACAGACTTTTTTGCTACGAATTTACACCTTTAATTAACCCTACAGGTGTGAAATTTTGCACACTTACACTCATGTAATTGTTTGTGCAAATCAGATATCAAACTACATGAAAAGACATGGTTAACCCTATGTACACCAAGTGTCATTTCATGTCGGGTTCTGCATTTTCACAAAAGCCGGCAATTGAATTAGCGGCTATTATACTATGTAGAAGTGTATGAACTAATAATATAAATATATATGTGTCACAAATTCAATGACATGTATATATATATATGAGGTGTAAAATTGCTGAAAAAAAATGCGTGGGCTCCCGCCCTATTTTCGCAACCAGACAGACAAAGCCAGTGAGTGGGGGCAGATAATAATAGCCCAGAGAGGGACCATTTTTTTTGGCCCCCCCGGCTACTTAACATCTGCCCCAGACACCCCAGAAAGGGCAAATCTCTAATTAGATTTGCCCTTTCTGGCACTTTGCCCGTCTATTCCCATTGCCCTGTAGTGGTGGCGAATGGGTTAATAAGGGGTTAAAATGACCTTGCAATTGAAAGGTCACTTTAAGCCAGGTCAATAATTGAGAGCTGTCAATTAGACAACTATCAATTATTAATCCTATTGTATGAAAGAAAAATCAAACACACACACTTTAATAAAAAAGAAGTTTAATGAAATAATCACACAGTTTTTGACCATATTTTATTTACCTGCTAAAACCATTTCCTGTAATAAAAATAAAATAATAAAGCAAAATTATTCTTACCAATCCGATGCACAGTCAGGTCCCACGGTGTAATCCTTCAGAAAGGGTTAATGTTTACTGCAGGGACCGCAGCTAATGCTGCAGCCTCACAGTAAACCCCCAAATGAATGAGTTCCTCTCCTGGCTAACAGGAGAGGAAGTGGAAAGCTTAATTGATTGCTTTCCACTTTCACTTCAGGTCAGCCAGGGACACCATCAGTGACGTCAGAGGGAACTGATTAACAATAATAGGGGTTCCCTTCGAAAAAAAAATGGCGTGGGGTCCCCCCTATTTTTGTTAACCAGCCAGATGAAGCAGACCGCTGAGGCCTGGATTTTCAGGCTGTTAAGGAGCCAAGATCCATGGACCTTGCCAGCCTGATAATACCAGGCCACAGCAGTCTGCATATCTTGGCTGATTAACAAAAATAGGGGATCCCCTCGAAAAAAATTGGCGTGGGGTCCCCCCTATTTTTGTTAACCAGCCAGATGAAGCAGACCGCTGAGGCCTGGTTTTTCAGGCTGGTAAGGATCCAATATCCATGGACCTTGCAAGCCTGATAATACCAGGCCACAGCAGTCTGCTTAGCTTGGCTGGTTAACAAAAATAGGGGATCCCCTCGAAAAAAAAAACGGCGTAGGGGTCCCCCTATTTTTGTTAACCAGCCAAGTAAAATGCAGACTGCTGCGGCCTGGTATTAAAAGACTGTCAAGGCCCATGGATTTTGGCCCTCAACAGCCTGATAATACCAGGCTACAGCAGCCCCACATTTGGCGCATCAAAAGATGTGCCAATTGTGGCACTTTACCCGGCTCTTCCCACTTGCCCTGTAGCGGTGGCAAGCGGGGTAATAAGGGGTTAATGTCACCGTTGATTGCACGGTGACAATAAGCCCGGTTAATAATGGAGAGGCGTCAATAAAAACACCGATCCATTATTAATCCCAAAGTTTTTAAATGTGTAAAAAAAGACACAGCAAGAAAAAAGTCTTTTAATGAAATAAAAGAGACAACACAGTTTTCTTTTTTTTTATTACTCTCTCATTCCTGCGACGCCATCGATCTCCTGTAAAAAAATAAAAAAAACAAACCAACAGTATACCACCTGTCCGACGCAGTCCATAGTAACGACTGTCCCACGACGATCCAGCTCTGCTACATCGGAATGACAGGCAGAGCCTGACATCCCGGCGCAGCACAGCTGCTTACCAGCTTCCCCGGCGGTGACGTCATCGGACTGCTTTACGGCCGCGATTACCCAGCAGTCACTGCAGTTATCGCGAGAAACTGCATGTGACCGCCGGGGAGAAGAGGATGGCGGCCATTAAGCAGTCCGGGATGTGACCGCCGGAGATCTTCTGCCGGGTAAGTGCCGCTGACTCCTGACAGACCCGACCGACGGACACTGACAGTGACAGTGACAATTCCGATTTCGGTATCCGATATGACGAAAATATCGGTACTCGGAATCGGAATTCCGATACAGCCAATATCGGCCGATACCCGATATTTGCAGTATCGGAATGCTCAACCCTATTATTGACCTAATTTTAAGCAATAGGCCACTTAGGTAATAGTGATTACAAAATGGATTTTTAATTATATATTAATAAAATGCTTAATAGAGGCGCTACAAAACCATAAAACTTTGAAAAGGTCAATAACCAAAATCTGGGACAGTGTCCTCAAAACGAAAAGTACACAAAGCAAATGGTCCACTTTTGAAATCATCCTCAACAGGACCTGTGAACAGAAATTAAACAAAAGGGTCGTGACGGGAAAACAAGAGGGTCCTAATTAGGAAATAACGAGACAGTATGGAGAAAGTATAAAAACAAAAGTGTCATGACAAAGTATAAAAAAAGGTCATGATGAAAAAATAAGAGGGTCGTGAAATGAGAATAAAACTAGATGGTCATGAAGAGTTAAAATATGAAAAGAGGATTGTGATGAGAAAATAAACAAGAGGGTCGTGACGAGGGAATAAAACCAGAGGGTTATGATGTGGTATTAAAAATTTTAAAGCGAAAAATAAATTGTGTAGGGAGTAAAAATAATTTAAAAATTTGCTTAAACTACATAAATAACAATACACAGTTTTTTTCCTTATTGATTGATATATTCATAAGTCAATAGGACAATTTAGGATAAGATACAGGTCTTACTTCTTCTCTTGGATTTATCTTTCACTCATCTCCATCAATGGTAAAATGAAAAAGTTAAGAGGTTGTAGAAAATAGCGAAACAAACCAAACAGCTCTAAATTTTCTTAAACTACTAAAAGAAAGAAAAACCATTGAAGTTTGTCATTGTCCAATTATGCTGACCTGTGGATTCATGTTACCAGTTCTTTTTAACTAAACACTGAAGTCCATAAAAACAAAACTCCTAAAAAAATGATGGAATTGTGATTAACCATTCCAGCCCAGTTTGATTTTTTCCCATATTTCAGTAATATATGCTAAAACTGATGGTGTAACTCGGCACTGGAAGTTATAGGCTGGTGAGTTTAGCCTCTATTGTGGCCAAAATATTAGAATATTTTCTAAGACATTCCAACCTATTGTAAGATACCTTAAAACACATTATCAAAATGGGTTTATGAAGGATTGCTGATATCAAACTAATCTGTTCATTTTTAAAAAGGAGGTGAGGTCTAGACTGGACCAGGGTAAGGCTATGGATGTTCTCTATCTGGAATTTTTAAAAGTATTTGATACTGCACCACAGAAAAGGTTGGTACATAAAATGAAAGCAATGGGACTAGGAAGAAAATATATGTAAGTGTGTTATCATCTGGCTCAATAATGGCATAAAAAGGGTGGTTATTAATGGAACACAATCTGATTGCGTCACGGGTAACAGTGGCGTACCACAGAGGTCAGTAGTGAATGAGTCACATGAACCATGGGTCAGTATTAGAACAGTCACAGTTTCAGTTATTAGTGGGGAACCCCAGGGGTCAGTACTAGTGGAGTCACATGTAACAGAGGGGGACCAAAGAAGAGCAATACCGGAGGCGCCATAGTTAACAGTGGGGTGTATTACAGGGGTCAGTATTGGACCCTCTTCCTTTTTAATACATTTATTATCTTGTTGAGGGCATGCAGAGTAGAAGTTCAATATTTGCAGATGATATTAAGCTCTGTACGGTAATAAATAGGCTCGCTACACACAAATGTACTGTGTTTCTTTCAGCACTCTTCGATGTCCATGCCATTTCACAAGGGAAATAGCAGGATTTTTGCTGCTAGGCTAACTACCAAGCTTGCAACAAATTTATATCCTTCCAGCGTTGTTATTTCCCTATAATTCAACAATCACTGAATTTCCCACTTGGTCCAGTTCTTTCTAACATACTCCCACACCCTTGTCTATGTCTTGACCTTACACTTGTCACCCCAATTCGCACACCTCCATCTCCTGAAGTTAAATATAGACTTTTTCCATACTTTTTCTCTGCGAAGGGAAGCCATCATTGTTTCCCTCTTCATTTTTATCTTTGATTTGGACTATTTGATAATTGAACATATCTCTTTGTGGACTTGGTCCTCACGTAAAGAACACCTATCCACCTCATGTCAGTAAAATAAAAAAATTGGCCCTTACCTGATGATTTCATTCATAATTAATGATGTGATCATGTTCACAGGGACTATTTTATCTTTCTGATAGTGACCCTTTCTTTGTCATACTCCTGAATGGTTGATATCAAAGAACAACAATGATTTGTCAACACTCGATAATTTGTGAAAAACACAAGAATCCAAAGGGGAAATTAATAAGATGAATTTTCCTGATTGACCAGCAGAGAGTGCTCCTGTACAGGGAATCATGCTGATTAGAGTTTTTGTTTAATTTAATTTTGTCTTGAAGGGCTAGAAATTCATGATAATTGAATTTACTTAGGAAAGGATAGCTCAGCAATTAATATAAATGACTGTTAATATAATGTATATAAATGACTATGTGTGCTGACAGATGTTGGGGTCAGCTGCTATCCCTACTCATGTCATTAGACTCAACAATGGGTCAAAATTAGCTTGCAGGGTACTTACCTATCAGTCACACTAAAGGTAAAGTTTTTTTTTCTCCTCCTAGAGCTAATTTGCATAATTTTTATATGAAGAATTACCAATAGAGATGAGCGAATGTGATCGGATAAGGTGTTATCCGAGCATACTCATTGTGGAGATACAGCATTATATCTTAATTAACCAGACAACTATTTTTAGCAAGCCTGAAAGAATAGACTGTTATTTATATGTGGACTTTTAAATTTGTTTCTTTCTGGTTGGTCAAGAAAACAGACTTTTGCTTGTGTAAAGGGTATGCCACACTAAACAATATCGCTAACGGGATCGCTAAAAAAACGTCACTATTTAGCGATCCGTTAGCGATGTTGTTCCGTGCGGCAGCTGCCAGCGACGAGCTTCCTGCTGTGATCTCGCTCGTCGCTGGAATCGTTCCGGACCTATTTTCTCGTCGGCGCTCCCGCTGGGTAAGTATATATCGCTAGTGTGGCACCTTTTCTTAGCGATTTAGCGGTACTTTTGTACCGCTAAAGTCGTTAAGAAGATCGCTAACGGCGATAGCGTCGTTAACTATATCGCTAAATGCGGCAGCATTTAGCGATATAGAAACAATCCCGCTAGCGATCTCATTAGTATGCAACGCTAACGAGATCGCTAGCGGGATTGTTTAGTGTGGCAGTACCTTAAGCCTGTAATATTGACTTGTAAGGTGATATTTGATATATTGTGCTCTTATCACATGTTTATTGTATCTGTCTATATTTTTCCCCTTTTCATATGTAAAGCGCCATGGAATAAATGGTTCTATATAAATATATAATAATAATAATAATAATAATAATAATCCTTGATTACTAGTTATGTTTACTGATATGCTAATTATACATTGTCCATGCCAGCCAGTTTGTTGACATTTCAAACAAAGGAGGAAAATCTATGCAAATAGATTAGATAATTAAACAATGCGACTTGGTCATCACCATTCTTCCCCTTATCTGTGATTTCTGGATTGAAGGACACTTGTTAATTATAAAAAGAGGTTACATGCCTCTATATAGAGACATAGGGAGAGAGATTGACGTTAAGCCAAGACATCCAAACAACCAGGGGACTCTACAGTACTGCAGCCAAGACATCATGCCTCCATCGCAAGGGACACAGATTTATCATTCTACAGGATGTCGGCCTGTGGGACCTCGGCCCCAGCTGGAAAAATACAGATCTGCTCCATTGACCATCTCTGAACCATGGATATGTTTGTGAAATCCAGGTTGGGATCAAAGCTGATGACCTATGCTATTCAGCTAGGCAACTGCTAACATCCAGCCACTAATGTATTGAGAAAAGTGGATCTGATATTGATATTTTAATAACTCTTGAAATCTCCCCTATGAGAGTCACGAGGGTGTCTCGTCATTGGGTAATTAATCGCAGGTCTTCTGTGGAGATGATGTGATTTGTGCCCCATATTAAATGGATTTAGTTTCCTCTGATACTGAAAAGGATAATGACCCTTTATATGCTGGTCAGAAACATGCAGCTCCATTTCAGCTGCTTCTCATCTGGTCATTATTTCTTCCTATAAAATCTAGCCAGACATTCTAGTCCCTGCTGGTGAAACATTTATCTTCGTGTGCTGTGTGGTAAAGCTAAGTGGTTGGAGTAGAGTTGTTGTAGCAGTGATTTGTGGTTTGCTGTAGTGCATGTGTATTTATCTCCTGGTCCCTGTTCCCATTTAGTCTATTCCTCCCTGTCCCTATCCTCCTCCCTATTGCTGATTAATGCTTTTGTATGATAGAGGTTTTCTGTTATCCATGTTTTGTCTTTGTGTCTCGTTTACCTACTCCAAAGAACATACCGATAGGGAATCTAGATTGTGAACCCCATCGGGGACAGTGACAATAATGTGTGCAAACTGTAAAGCGCTGCGGAATATGTTAGCGCTATATAAAAATAAAGATTATTATTACCTTGCATTTCTGTTCCATGCTTCCTGGTGTTGGAGAGGGGACAGATCAAATTTTAACAGTAGCATAGTAAGGTTGGAGACTTGGGCCTCTCTATCTTCAAGAGTACCCCCGGGACAGGGATAGTTAGAGTCCCAGTTCCAAGGACAGTTTGAGTTCCCCCTTCCTCACCGAAGATCTTCACAGCGTGACAATGAGGTGTAGAAGTACGTGAATGTCTTGTGTTCAGTCTTAGTATCTACAGCTACCCTTTCTTGACTGCAATTATCTTCCTACTTACCCTCCTACTTCGCTGGGCAAGTTCTGGTTTTCAACCTCCTTTGCAACTCAGCCTAGCTACCCTAATTCCTTATTGCTTAGTCTAATGTGCTCCCCAGTTGATTCTATGTCTGCTGCAGTTACTTCAACTCTGCTTCATCCAGTCCTATGGTTCCAGCTCTACTCCTCCAAGTTTTATTCCTGTTGCAACAACCTCCATTGGTCCAAATTAATTGCCCTTCTGCAACAATCTCATTTGTCTGTGCTTTGCAAGAACTTCTCTGCCAGGCCAATGGCTTGGGGGTCCACCCTGAAAGGTGAGACATAACAAGTTGTGATAAAAGGGGGGAAAAATTTCCCACCAGATACAATACTAGTGCCCAAATAACAAGTCTGAATGCTACAACTCGTCGTTCCTTAGCATCAATGGGCAATAACACCAAATGACCAGTTCCAGTGCATTTAAATTAAACAAAAAGGCAAGATATCAATTGGCAAAACAAGATAAAAATTCAAACACTAAGCAATGAAAAAACAGATGGTCAGACGAGTCCAGATTTCTGTTCCACCATGAGGGTCACAATTTGGAACAAGCAGCGTGAATCAATCAACTCTTCCTGTGAGGTGAAAACAGTTCAGGTTGATGCAGGTGGATTAAGATGTGGAGAATGTTTTCTTCACACATCCTAAGTCCTCTGATATGTGTGGATGGATTGTTCAGCACTAAAGTTAACCTATGCATTGTCGCCAATAAAGTACATCCCTTCATGATAGCTGTTCACCATATGGCAGAAGGATAATGCACCATACCAGATAGTCATGGATTTACAGCAGCATTACAAGTTGTCATTGTCTTTCCAGCCTTTGCAATCTACAGATCTGAATCCTCTCTGGTCTATTATGGCCGCTACATAGGTGATCTCTACTGCTACCAGTCTTATGAACACCAATATATGAACAATAATACTTCTTACCTCCATTTTAGTCATAGTTATAATAGGAAAGAAACAGAATTTTGATTCTTTTTCTTGCTGTTATATTTGGAAATGAGTACTTATCGTAAACCTACGGATGATAACATTATGTGTGCAATGGTGACATGATGGTAATTCCTTTGGCATTACGTTACAGTAAAATGTTCTACTACAAAGTTATTTATATGAGGAGTATCTTATTAAGCATAGATTACAGAAAAATGGACCTCGAATCAAGCAAGATTGTGGTGAGTAGTCGAAAAGACTTGATGGGAAATTAAAAAAGAAGTAACAGTGACAACTACTGTCAAACTTTGATGTCACATGTATCAGGAAATTTTATTGTATACCATACAAGTGCATGGCTCCTGTGTTCACTGTGGGAGTTTTAAAAATTGCAAAGGGTGATTGATCAGAAAACTTTTGGAACTGCCATAGAAACAATCCGGTTTCTGCTATTTACTCTCTACTGAAACTGCCCTTACTAAAGTCTCTAATGATCTACTAACAGCTAAATCTAATGGTCACTACTCCTTGCTTGGATCTATCTGCAGCATTTGACACTGTGGATCACCAGCTCTTCACTATGCTCCGCTTAGCCTCAAGGACATCGTTCTCTCCTGGTTCTCCTCCTACCTCTCTGACGTTCTTCACTGTATCTTTTGCTGGTTCCTCCTCCTCTCCTTTCTCCTTACAGTTGGGGTTCCTCAAGGATCAGTCCTAGGCCCCCTCCTCTTCTCCTTGTATACTACCCCTATTGGACAAACAATCAGTAGATTTAGTTTCTAGTACCATCTCTATGCTGATGACACTCAATTATACACCTCTACTCCTGACATCACACCTGCATTATTACAAAACACCAATGATCGATTACCGCTGTCTCCAATATTATTTCCTTCCTCTTTCTGAAACTGAACTTGTACAAAACTGAACTCCTTGTGTTTCTTCCCTCTACTAACCTACCTATGCCCGAAATTGCCATTTCCATAGGTGGTTCTTACATTACTCCTCAGTAACATGGGGTCTTACTTGATTCAGATCTTTCACCCCCACATCCAATCACTGGCTCGCTCTTGTCATCCACACCTCAAAAACAATTCTAGAATTCAATCTTTTTTCGACTCTGCATAAACTCTTACTGTTGCTCTTATTCATTCTTGTCTGGACTATTGCAACTCTCTACTAATCAGTCTCCCTCTTACTAAACTTTTCCCTCTACAATCTGTCTTGAACGCTGCAGCAATGATCATATTCCTCAGCAACCGCTATCCAGATGCCTCATCCCTGTGCCAGTCATTGCACTGGTTACCCATCCACTCCAGAGTTCAATATAAACTTATCACTCTCACCCACAAAGCACTCCAAGGTTCAGCACCACCCTACATCTCTTTTCTCAGTCTACCACCCTTCCTGTGCCCTCGTTCTGCTAATGACCTAAGACTAACTCCTCAATAATCCAAACCTCCCACTCCCATCTCCAAGACTTCTGGCATGCTGCACCAATTCTTTGGAATGCACTACCAGGAAATTTGATTAATCCTCAATACCCACAGTTTTAAGCGTGTCCTAAAATCCATTTCTTCAGACTGGCCTACCGCCTCAACATATTTATCTTACTATCCCTGTGTTGCCCATTCAAATTTTTCTTCAAAACCAAACCCTTGTATCATCTGTGCTCACACCCTTTATGCATTTAATAGCCCTCTGTGTCTGTACTTTTACACATACTGGTTGGTTACCGGTTCATACAGCATTACATGAACACCTATTTTTTACATTGATGGCTGAACATACAATGAAGTTAATTGTTACCATCCATCTTTCGTGTCCCCCTATTTCCTCATAGATTGTAAGCTTGTGAGCAGGGCCCTCTCTCCTCTTGGTATCTGTTTATTTATGTGATTATTGTTATTCTGCAAAATCTTTTATTGTCTGTAAGTCTCCTTTAAAATGTAAAGCGCTGCGGAATATGTTGGTGCTATAGAAATAAAATTATTATTATTATTATTAGATGTGAATGGAAAGAAATTAACTGCATAGTCAGCATTTCAAGAGAAATTTTCAAAACTTACTGGTGTGTACATAAGGGCCTAACTTAGAGACTGGTAATTTCTGTTTTACATGCTGACTTTTCTGTTAAGTCCAGAAAGATGATGCTGCTTCCAGTCTCCACTTCTTTAGCATTGAAAAGAGTAAACACTTTCCAAGGGATTATCACTTGGTCACACGGTCACCCAAGCTTCATCGATATGCTTAGTCTCAGTCCTCCACTCTTTTTTGGGTCTGTTTACCTCAACGTTTTGAGTTCCATTCCTCTGTTCCATTTTAGGCAAGGACAAGAAGTGACTGCAGACCCCTACAGCTAAACCCTTTCAATTTGCCTAATCTCATAGACCACAGAGAAAATGTCATAATTTCATGTAATAGATAAGACAGTCACTAGATGGCAGTGTTGTGACACCACCCGTGGCACTCCTAGCGTATTAATATTATAATAGTTCTATAATATAACCAGTTCAGAACTTAATGAAAATCAACTTGCAGCATTACAAAAAGGCTGCAGATTCATTCACACTTTCCGCGTAGCTTCATTCGTAAATTATTCCAGGAGGACAGGACTACTTAGCGCCATTGTTTTCTATTGCAGCACAGAGCATACAATGTCTTTCTATCAATCTTAAAGACAAATCTATAATCTAACTAGACATGATAGGAATGTCCTATGGATGTAAAGATGGAAACTTCAGATGTGTGACTACTAGAGATGGGCGAACCCGAACAGTAAAGTACGGGCTCTGTACCGAACACCAAGTGTCCATGCACGGAACCGGAGCATCGGCTTCTTCAGGAAGTCTGTGTTACTGTTCAAGTTTGGTATCCTGAACATGGCCTATTTCCCACACTGTCATCTGTGTGACATAGAGCTGCGTGAGCCAACAGCTGTGACCAGCAGTAAAAAGATTATCGCTGGTCACAGGCATGGGATGATGAGAGTACTACTCTCATCAGTGTACGTCTGCTGTCATTGATAACAGTGAGAGCAGGTGTCGCTGATGTGAATATTCATCAGCTAGCACTTGTGCTATAAATAAATAATTTTAAAAAAATGACGTGGGGCCTCTTCTATTTTTGAAAACCAACGCAGTCAAAACCAATAGCTGTGGGCTGCAAACCTCAGCTGTCAGCTTTATCATGGCTGGTTACCCAAAATAGAGGGGTTCTATGCCGTTTTTTAAATTATTTAAATAAATAATTAAAAAAACGCATGGGGTCCACCCCCATTTTTGACAACCAGCCAAACTAAGGCAGACAGATGGGGGCTGGTGTTCTCAGACTGGTAAGGGGCCATAGATATTGGCCCTCCCAGCCTAAAAATAGGAGCCTGTAGCTGCCCCAGAAAAAGCATATCTATTAGATTAGCCAATACTGGCACTTTGCCAGGCTCTTCCCACTTGCCCTGGGGTAATATTGGAGGGGCTAATGTTGCTGTTTTATGGCCCCTAACATCAAGCCCAGGAGTTAGGAATAGAGAGGTGTCTATATGACACTCTCATTACTAACCCCATAGTTAGAGTGTAAAAAAAACACAGCCAGAATAAAATCCTTTAATTGAAATAATGACACAGACTCCTGTATTTGAAATAAAAATAAAAAAGCAAAGTTATATTCACCTTTACGCATAACCCACTGAAGCCCATGTCACCTGTAAAAGACAGATAACAATAAACAACCAAAATACTCACCTTTACCCCTAATCCACCGATGCCCATGTGCTCTGAAAAAGAATAAAAATAATAAACAATCATATCCCTCAACTGTCCAACGTGATAATCCACATCTGTCCTACAAAGAACCGGATGAATTGGTAAAGCGGTCACATCATTGATGCGACCACTATCCACGCCAGTCGGCTCACACTGTCACACTGGGACAGGAGCGTAATCATGCTCCTGCACTGTGTAGTGCTGAGCTACCAATGGAAAGGTCACCGGAATACATAGGTGATGAACCCTCACCATTTCACTTACGGAAATGAGAACTGCATGAGAACACGCCCCCTTACAAAGGTTATATCCTGAAATGCGCTTTGGAACCTGGCGCCATTCCAACAGGAAGAGAGAAATGCAGGTAAACTTATACGTACAACCCTCTAGCTTATTTACCCACTGAATCTATTGTTCTGAAAGTTTTTGCTGGGGCAGCACAATGGATGGCCACGTACAAAGCAAACCACTGTGTGCATCACACTGACGCATCCTGAGTCTTCTCATCTTCCTGTGCAAGAGGTAAATGATGGATACTCCAGAGAAATCAATTGTTATATAAATAGAACTAAATGTAATTTGTTATTTATACAGCATTAACATATTTTGCAATACCAAAAACACTGGCATAGCATAATACATTTACCTATGTGCATAAGGAGCAGAATTATAGTAGTTATATTCTTGTACATTGAAGCAGTAATATAGTAGTTATATCTTTTACATAGGAGCAGTATTATAGTAGTTAAATTCATGTACATTGGAGCAGTATAGTAATTTTACTCTTGCACATATTTTGATTTTTATATTTTTGTACATAGAGGGCAGTATTATAGTAGTTATATTCTTGTACATAGGGACAGTATTACAGTAATTACTTTCTTGTACATAGAGGACAGCATTATAGTAGTTATATTCTTGTACATAGGGGCAGTATTGTAGTAGTTATATTCTTGTACATAGGAGCAGTATTATAGTAGTTATATTCTTGTACATAGGGGCAGTATTATAGTAGTTATATTCTTGTACATAGGGAGAAGTATTCTAGTAGTTATATTCTTGTACATATGAGCAGTATTGTAGTTATATTCTTGTAGGTAGAGGGCAGTATTATAGTGTTATAATCTTGCACGTAGGGAGCAGTATTCTAGTAGTTGTATTCTTCTACATAGGAGCAGTATTATAGTAGTTATATTCTTATACATAGGGAGCAGTATTCTAGTAGTTGTATTCTTCTACATAGGAGCAGTATTATAGTAGTTATATTCTTGTACATAGAGGCAGTATTATAGTAGTTATATTCCTCTACATAGGAGTAGTATTATAGTACTTATATTCTTGCACATATTAGCAGTAGTATAGTTATTATATTCTTGTACATAGGGGGCAGTATTATAGTAGTTATATTCTTGTACATAGGAGCAGTAGTATAGTAGTTATATTCTTGTACATAGGTGCAGTATTATAGTAGTTATATTCTTGTACATAGGAGCAGTATTATAGTAGTTATATTCCTGCACATATTAGCATTAGTATAGTAGTTATATTCTTGTACATAGGGGGCAGTATTATAGTAGCTTTATTCCTGAAAATAGGGGGCAGCATTATAGTAATTATATTCTTGAATATAGAAGCAGTGTTATAGCAGCGATTTTCTTTCACATAATATTATACAGTTAAGTTTGTAGACCTATATATACATGACACATTTTTTGTCTTGACTTCAAGACAGATTTCAAATTACATCTTCATTTAACTATGAATTTTCAAGCCTTTGTAGAGAAAAATTATATTTCCAGAAGCTTGGCTATCAGCCGCTTGCAATTACAGTACATTGTTAGTCACTGGCTCTGAAAGGATATAATTTTCCTACATTTTCATATTTTTAGACCTGTGGAAAATATTTTGGGTCAGTGCAGAAGTTATTCTCATTCAATATTTAATTGACTGTGGACTATACTACTATAAAGACTTTTTTTTAACCAGAAGAATTTACTTTGCTTTTCATCCTTTTGTACTAACACTACATCTATAAGTCAGAATGGAGAGCCACCGAGGAAAAGCAGCTCCTTTTCTATGTAATACTGCACTTTACCTGTAGCGACTGCTACAGAAGAGGGGTTTTCGTGTAGAGAAAATAGTAGAAATGTATGACCGCACAGGACGGAGGTACGCTAGCTGTTAACCATAAGGTGGAGATATAATAAATTACTTCTGGCCCTGTTAATTTTTCACCTTTGCAGCATGTCTTTGTATAGAATCGGATGAAGGATGAACAGAATTTCAGGGCATATCAAATTGATATTAGGGTATGTTCACACTTGGCGTTTTTGCTGCGTTTTTTTCTGCAGCAAAACCTGATTTCTTGGCAGGAAAGAAGCAGGGGAAAAACGCAGGTTTAGGTGCGTTTTTGGTGCGATTTTTGGGCTAACTGGGGGCATGATACCTGCATTTTTGCAGCGTTTTTTCAACACCCATTCAAGCCAATGGGTGAAAAACGCTGCAAAAACGCTGAAAGAAGTGACATGCTCTATGTCCAAAAAAGCAGCAAAGCACAAAATCCTGATGAGAAAAAAAACAATGTGTGTGCAAGAGATTTCTGAAATCTCATAGGTTTTGCTGGTGCTGTAAAAAGCAGCTGAAAATTAGCATAAAAAACGCTGCCAAAAAACTCAGCAAAAACGCCCAGTGTGAACATGAGATGAGTGAATACTTTGAAATATCACTTCACTGAATTTTTTAAATAAATTGATCTACCCTGAATTTCAAGTACTGCAAAGCCTCCAATTGCCCTGAAAAGACATGCTTAGAATTCTGAGGTTTTCAAGGACTGTATTAACCCCTTAGTGACAGAGCCATTTTGCAGCTTAATGACAGGGCCAATTTTTACAATTCTGACCACTGTCAATTTATGAGGTTATAACTCTGGAACGCTTTAACGAATCCCACTGATTCTGAGAATTTTTTTTCGTGACATATTGTACTTCACGTTAGTGGTAAAATTTCTTTGATATGACTTGTGTTTATGTATGAAAAAAATGGAAATATGGCGAAAATTTTGAAAATTTAGCAATTTTCAAACTTTACATTTTTATGCCCTTAAATCAGAGAGATGTGCCACACAAATTTCGTAATAAATAACATTTCCCACATGTCTACTTTACATCAGCACAATTTTGGGAACAACATTTTTTTTTGTTACGAAGTTATAAGGGTTAAAAGTTGACCAGCGATTTCTCATTTTTACAACACCATTTTTTTTTTAGTGACCACATCACATTTGAAGTCACTTTGAGGGGTCTATATGATAGAAAATACCCAAAAGTGACACCATTCTAAAAACTGCACCCCTCAAGGTGCTCAAAACCACATTCAAGAAGTTTATTAACCCTTTACGTGCTTCACAGGAGCTGAAGCAATGTGGAAGGAAAAAATTAACATTTAAATTTTTTTGTAAAAAATTTACTTCGGAACCAATTTTTTTTATTTTCACAAGTGTTAAAAGAAAAAATGAACCACAAAATTTGTTGTGCAATTTCTCCTGAATACGCCAATACCCCATATGTGGGGGTAAACCACTTTTTGGGCGCACAGCAGAGGTCGCAAGGGAAGGAACGCCGTTTGACTTTTTCAGCGCAGAATTGGCTGGACGCCATGTCGCGTTTGTAGAGGCCCTGATGTGTCTAAACAGTGGAAACCCCCCACAAGTGACCCCATTTTGGAAACTAGACCCCTAAGGAACTTATCTAGATGTGTGGAGAGCACTTTGAACCTCCAAGTGCTTCACAGAAGTTTATAACATAGAACCGTGAAAATAAAAAATCATATTTTTTCCACAAAAACGATCTTTTCACCCCAATTTTTATTTACCCAAGGGTAACAAGACCCCAAAAGTTTTTATGCAACTTGTCCTGAGCATGCTGATACCCCATATGTGGGGGTAAACCACTGTTTGGGTGCATGGCAGAGCTTGGAGGGGAAGGAGCGCCGTTTGACTTTTTCAACGCAGAATTGGCTGGACGCCATGTCGCGTTTGTAGAGGCCCTGATGTGTCTAAACAGTGGAAACCCCCCACAAGTGACCCCATTTTGGAAACTAGACCCCCTAAGGAACTTATCGATGTGTGGTGAGCACTTTGAACCTCCAAGTGCTTCACAGAAGTTTATAACATAGAACCGTGAAAATAAAAAATCATATTTTTTCCACAAAAACGATCTTTTCACCCCAATTTTTATCTTCCCAAGGGTAACAAGACCCAAAAGTTTTTGTGAAATTTGTCCTGAGCATGCTGATACCCCATATGTGGTGGTAAACCACTGTTTGGGCGCATGGGAGAGCTTGGAAGGGAAGGAGCACCATTTTGTAATGCAGACTTTGAAGGAATGTTCAGCGGGCGTCATGTTGTGTTTGCAGAGCCCTTGATGTGCCTAAACAGTAGAAACCCCTGCAAGTGACACCATTTTGGAAACTTGACCCCCCAAAGAGCTTATCTAGATGTGTGGTGAGCACTTTGAACCCCAAGTGCTTCACAGAAGTTTATAACGTAGAGCCGTGAAAATAAAAAATAATTTTTTTCCTCAAAAATGATTCTTTAGCCTGCTATTTTTTTATTTTCCCAAGGTTAACAGGAGAAATTGGACCCCAAAAGTTGTTGTGCAATTTTTCCTGAGTATGCTGTTACCCCATATGTGGGGTGAAACCACTGTTTGGGCGCATGGGAGAGCTTGGAAGGGAAGGAGCGCCATTTTGTAATGCAGACTTTGATGGAATGTTCTGCGGGCGTCATGTTGTGTTTGCAGAGCCCTTGATGTGCCTAAACAGTAGAAACCCCCTGCAAGTGACACGATTTTGGAAACTAGACCCCCCAAGGAGTTTACCTAGATGTGTGGTGAGCACTTTGAACCCCCAAGTGCTTCACAGAAATTTATAAACGCAGAGCAGTGAAAATAAAAAATAATTTTTTTCCTCAAAAATTATTTTTTTAGACAGCTATTTTTTATTTTCCCAAGGGTAACAGGAGAAATTAGAACCCCAAAATTGGTGTGCAATTTGTCCTGAGTACGCTAATACCCCATATGTTGGGGTAAACCACTGTTTGGGCACACGGTAGGGCTCGGAAGGGAGGGATCGCCATTTGACTTTTTGAATGCCACGTCGTGTTTGGAGACCCCCTGATGTGCCTAAATAGTGGGAACCCCTCAATTCTAGCTCCAACCCTAAACCCAACACACCCCTAACCCAAATCCCAACCTAAATCCCAACCCTAATTCCAACCCTACTTGTAACCCTAACCCTAATTGTAACCCTAACTCTAATTATAACTCTAACCCTAAGGCTAGGTTCATTTTGCATTTTACCAGCCCGTTCAACACATAGCGTTGACGGGCTGGTAACGGTATAGCATAACGCGATCGCGTTATGCTATACCCGCTAGCGAAGAGGAATCAGCAGATGATTCATCTGCGATAGCGGTGACGGAGCCCAGACGCTGCTGGCTGCGTCCGAGGCTCCGTCACTGAATGATGGCACGTCGCGAACGCATGTCGCTTTACGGCATGCGTCGCGATGCGCCCTCAAATGGGGGTGAATGGCAGCGTTAACGGACTGCATTACACCGCATTATACCGCAGTGTAACACAGTCCGTCTAACGGACTGCCATAACGCAGTATGGACCCAGCCTAACCCTAATGCTAACCCTAACCCTAATTATAACCCTAACCCTAATTATAACCCTAACCCTAGCCCTAACCCTAACGGAAAAATGAAAATAAATACAATTTCTATATTTTATTATATGTCCCTAATTAAGGGGGTGATAAATGGGGGGTTATGTACTGTTTTTTTTTTATTTTGATCACTGTGATAGTTTATCACAGTGATCAAAATGTACTTTTAGGAGAATGAATGAAATTTTTTTTGAATCTGCCGCCAGGAAGAAGAGGCCGGGAGCCTGGGACCTGCCTGAGGACGGGGGACACCGGGAGGTACAGGGGGGGATCGGGGGTACTGGGGACCCTAATTCTCTCCCCTCTGATGTGCGATCACATCAGAAGGGAGAGAAATCATTTTTTTTTTTTTTGCGGTCGCCGTTATACTGTTATAACGGCGATCGCAACACCGGGGTCGGTAAATACAGACCCAGATCATGTTCTCTGGGGTCTCGGCTACCCCGGCAGCTGAGATCCCGGAGAAAATTGCCCACCCCCCCGGCAGATCGCAGCGGGCGCACTGAGCATGCACCCGCCATTCAAGATGGCGGCGCCCACCGGAGGAGGCAGGTGGGCCCGGGGGCCACAAGAGGCAGATTGGGGCCACAAGGGGGGTATGGGGGACCCTTTTTCTCTCTCTCCTCTGATGTCCGATGACATCAGAGGAGAGAGAAATTAAATGGCACATCAGATTTTTTTTTTGTTGCGATCGCCATTGTAGGGTTAATAATGGCGATCGCAACATCGGGGTCGGTAAAAACCGACCCGATTCATGTTCTCTGGGGTCTCGGCTACCGGAGTTAGCCGAGACCCCGGAGAAAAAAATGTGCCTCTGGGGGGCGCTATTCACTTTTTCCACAGCGCCATTAATTAACGGCGCTGTGGTTTAAGTACCCTTAATGACCGCCGTGAAAAGGTGTATCGGCGGTCGTTAAGGGGTTAAACCTCTTCAATTTCTTTAATGTAAACACATACGTGACTATGGGCTAACTGATGATAACCATTCTTCACTGCTGTGCTGTTACACACTATCTGTAATGTTTATTCAGTATTTCATGGCTTTCTCTCCCTTTCTCTATCCAGATTTCCCACAAAATGGCTGCTACATTCACTGATTCTGCTTTTTTGCAGGCTACAATAGTCAACTCCTGATTGTCCTATACCATATGATATGATCGCTGCAAGATGTTATAAGGGAGGCTGTGGCAGAAGTCACAGGAGCCTTCTCTGGCAAATGCAACTTTCTGTTTTTGCTGGAATGCTTTAGATCAGGGTTCCCCAACTCCAGTCCTCAAGGCCCACCAACAGGTCATGTTTTCAGGATTTCCTTAGTATTGCCCAGGTGATAATTGCATCATCTGTGCAATACAAAGGAAATCCTGAAAACATGACCTGTTGGTGGGCCTTGAGGACTGGAGTTGGGGAACCCTGCTTTAGATGATTCGTACAAATCAAATTGCAAATTATCCACTCCCTAAATTATTTATTGAGTCGCATCAAATATATACAGTATGCTCATCTATAATTATTATTAATAATTATAATAATTATTATTTCTTTTTTTCAGAAACTGTTATGTATAGAGTTGAGCAAAACAGGTCGGTCAGATTCAAAAATCACCGACTTTTGCCAAAGTCGGGTTTCGCCGAGCGTAACCCGACCATAGTGTGAGGTCGGCCATGCGGTCGTCGACCCGAGCGCCAAAGTCGGTTTTCTCATAATGCTTACAGGCGCCTTTTCTCAGCCAATGAGCAAGGACGCACACTGTGGGCAACGAGATGACATGGGCAGCGGCCAACACCATCGTAAAGAAGGGCATTGCCGTGATTGGCTTGCTTTGTGTGGCGTCACAGTGGCTATAAAAGCCCTGACCCGCCGACCTCCATTTTACTTTTGCCGATCTTAGCGTAGGGAGAGAGTTAGGCAGGAAACAAAAGTGATTCTGTGCCTGTGCTGATAGCGATTGTGCTGTACAGTTAGTGTGCAGTGACAGGGGAGGATTTTCTTGTGTGCAGCAGCAGAGCTGATTATTAGGCTGCCTGATAGCTGTATTGCTGTGTGTACACTGCTGTGCAGACTGCTTTTTACACAGCACCTACACAGCACTATTACTTTTATTCTTTTTTTCTGCACAGTTACCGAGCGTTCATTTTTCCCACGCTGGTATCACGGACAAATACATGATGACTATCTGTGTGTGACTCCGGAAACATATACGGAGATTTCAGTTTTCCCCAAAACCATATACAGCTGGTATCTTCTGATACAGTACCGTTTTTCTGCCTTCTGTATTACGGTCAAATCCATACTGAGAGAACGTCTGTGTGTGACTCCGGAAATATATACGGAGATTTCCAATTACCCCTACACTGTATACGCCTGGTATCTTCAGATACATTAGCCTTTTTTGCTTTTTGTATTCTGGTCTACTCCATACTGAGCCTGTGAGCGTCTGTGTTTTTCTCCGGAAATATATACGGAGATTTAAAATTACCCCAACACATTACCCTTTTTCTACTTTTCCGGGACGCTCCGTGGCTGAAACACCCCTACTTCTACAATGGGTAATTTAACCTGTGAAAACTTTACTATATGACTTCTATTGATTTCTTTGGGCTAACGCTGGCTATAAAGATAGATGTACATATCATTAAGCTTTCGCTCCTTGTAATAGGCATCACATGTAAATAGACCTGTCTTTCTAGTACCCCTATATGGGCTGCAGATGCACAATGCATTTTACTAATTACTAGGTCTTTGTGATGGATATATCTAATTTAAAGGCTCTGTATTAGCATCTGAAATAATATATATTACCAGCATTACACAATATTTTGAGTCCTTTGTAGGTGCCCGGTGCGTCCTTTATACATCATATTAATCTGGTGGATCACTTTGTAAATTAATCCATATATACTATATTGTTATAATAAAAAATATTTTGTTAATTTTTTATAATGTGGTACAATAATAAATGTATACCTTTTTAAGATACGTTTTTCTGACTTTTTGTTCTCCGGCATTTCATGTGTTAATCTAAGTCTGTATCTAGTTGGAATATACCTGGGTAATTAATTATCAAGTGTTCGTATTTTTGTTAGGGTTTTGTTGGATTGTAGTCAGAATTCTTTCCTGTACTTTTCTGTCTAGACAGATTGGGCCCCAGCGTTTGCTCATTCTATTTTCTGTGTGTGTCCGTGCTTTCTTCTTGTCTAACCGCCATTACATGTTTGGGGGCTTCCTATTTTCTTTGGGGATCTGCTCCGGGGCAGATAGCTTTCATCTTTCTGCCTTTAGGTGTAGTTATCTCTCAGGCTGTGACTAGGCATCTAGGATCACCGTAGGAACGCTCCACGGCTACCTCTAGTTGTGTGGTTAGTTGAGGTTACTGCAATCCAATAGGTTCCAGCCTCTCTGGTGTATTACCGCTTTTGCTATTTTTTGCTATTTCTCCACAGTTACCGAAACATAACACATTACCCTTTTTCTGCTATTTATATTCTGGTGTAATCCATACTGAGCCTGTGAGAGTCTGTGTGTGACTCTGAAAATATATACGAAGATTTACAATTATCCCTAGACTGTAAACAGCTGTACGCTTCTAATACATTTCCCTTTTTCTACTTTTTATATTCTGGTGTGATCCATACTGAGCCTTTGAGCGTCTGTATGTTACTCCGGAAATATATACGGAGATTTAAAATTACCCCAACACTGTATACAGCTGTACGCTTGTGATACAGTACCCTTTTTAAGCTTTTTATATTCTTGTCTAATCCATACTGAGCCTGAGAGCATCTGTGTGAGACTCCAGAAATATATACGGAGATTTACAATATTTTCACTATACTATTTACACCTGGTATCTGGTGATACAGTACCCTTTTTCAGCTTTTTATATTCTGGTCTAATCCATACTGAGCTTGTGAGCATCTGTATGTTACTCCGGAAATATATACGGAGATTTACAATTACCCCTAGACTGTATACAGCTATAATCTTCTGATACATTACCCTTTTTCTGCTTTTTATATTCTGGTCTAATCCATACTGAGCCTGTGAGAGTCTGTGTCTGACTCTGTAAATATATACGGAGATTTACAATTATCCCTAGACTGTATACAGCTGTATGATTCTGATTCTTTACTCTTTTTCTGCTTTTTATATTCTGGTGTAATCCATACTAAGCCTGTGAGAGTCTGTGTCTGACTCTGGAAATATATATGGAGATTTACAATTACCCCAACACTGTATACGCCTGGTATCTTGGGATACATTACCCTTTTTCTACTTTATATATTCTGGTGTAATCCATACTGTGCCTGTGAGTATGTGTCTGACTCTGGAAATATATACGGAGACTTAAAATTACCCCAACACTGTATACAACTGTATGCTTCTGATACATTACCCTTTTTCTGCTATTTATATTCTGGTGTAATCCATACTGAGCCTGTGAGAGTCTGTGTGTGACTCTGGAAATATATACGGAGATTTACAATTATCCCTACATTGTAAACTGCTGTGCGCTTCTGATACATTACAATTTTTTGCTTTTTATATTCTGGTCTAATCCATGCTGAACCTGTGAGCGTCTGTGTTTTACTCGTGAAATATTTACGGAGATTTACAATTACCCCTACAGTGTATACACCTGGTATCTTCTGATACATTACCCTTTTTCTGCCTTTTATATTCTGGTGTAATCCATACTGAGCCTGTGAGAGTCTGTGTCTGACTCTGGAAATATATATGGAGATTTACAATTATTCCTAGATTGTATACAGCGGCACGCTTCTAATACATTTCCCTTTTTCTACTTTTTATATTCTGCTGTGATCCATACTGAGCCTGTGAGCGTCTGTGTGTTACTCCGGAAATATATACGGAGATTTAAAATTACCCCAACACTGTTTACAGCTGTACGCTTCTGATACATTACCCTTTTTTACTTTTTATATTCTGGTGTAATCCATACTGAGCCTGTGAGAGTCTGTGTCTGACTCTGGAAATATATACGGAGATTTAAAATTACCCCAACACTGTATACAGCTGTACACTTCTGATACATTACCCTTTTTCTACTCTTTATATTCTAGTCTAATCCATACTGAGCCTGTGAGCGTCTGTGTGTTACTCCGGAAATATATACGGAGATTTACACTTACCCCTACACTGTATACAGCTGTACGCTTGTGATACAGTACCCTTTTTAAGCTTTTTATATTCTTGTCTAATCCATACTGAGCCTGAGAGCGTCTGTGTGTGGCTTCAGAAATACATACGGAGATTTACAATTTTTTCACTATACTATTTACACCTGGTATCTGGTGATACAGTACCCTTTTTCAGCTTTTTATATTATGGTCTAATCCATACTGAGCCTGTGAGCATTTGTGTGTTACTCCGGAAATATATACAGAGATTTACAATTACCCCTAGACTGTATACAGCTATAATCTTCTGATACATTACCCTTTTTCTGCTTTTTATATTCTGGTCTAATCCATACTGAGCCTGTGAGCGTCTGTGTGTTATTCTGGAAATATATACTGAGATTTACAATTACCCCTACACTGTAAACAGCTGTACGCTTGTGATACAGTACCCTTTTAAAGCTTTTTATATTTTTGTTTAATCCATACTGAGCCTTAGAGCATCTGTATGTGACTCCAGAAATATATATGGAAATTTACAATTTTTTCACTATACTATTTACACCTGGTATCTGGTGATACAGTACCCTTTTTCTGCTTTTTATATTCTTGTCTAATCCATACTGAGCCTGTGAGAGTCTGTGTCTGACTCTGTAAATATATACGGAGATTTACAATTGTCCGTAGACTGTATACAGCTGTACGCTTCTGATTCATTACTCTTTTTCTGCTTTTTATACTCTGGTGTAGTCCATACTGAGCCTGTGAGAGTCTGTTTCTGACTCCCGAAATATATACGGATATTTACAATTACCCCTACACTGTATACGCCTGGTATCTTCTGATACATTACCCTTTTTCTGCTTTTTATATTCTGTTCTAATCCATACTGAGCCTGTGAGCGTCTGTGTGTTACTCTCGAAATATAGACGGAGATTTAGAATTTTCCCCTTCACCTTATACAGCTGTACGCTTCTGATACAGTACCATATACAGTATATGCTGGTATTTTGGGTACATTTTCCCAAACATGAGGAAGTATGTTGGAAGAGGCTGTGGACGTGGGCATGGGGGGCCAGCTGGTACTGATGGTGGTGGTGGTGGTGCATCTGCTGGTAGTGCCAAAAGCACAATAGCACCTAAGGCAGGAGGTGTTGAGCCTGCTTCATCGTCTGGCTCAAGAAGGCCTGGAAGGCTCCCTTTTCTGGGAGTAAGTAAACGCTTTTAATACCGCAGCATCAGGAACAGGTTTTGTCTTACATTGCCGAAACAGCCTCCAGCTCTATCGCCTCCTCTTTTGAACTTTCAAAAAATGCAAGCACTGAGTCGTTAGTGCAGGCTCCTGGTCAGGAACAACACCTTTCCTTGTGTCCTTCACCAAAAGTGAAGGATGCGGCAGGCCACATTTCAGATTACTCCATGCAGCTCTTTTCACATACCATGCCTGGGTTATCAAGTCAAATCCTGAATTCCACAGTCCAACATGAATCAGAGATGGAATGCACTGATGCACAGCCACTGCTACTCCAGCACTTAACGGTCCAATAGACCATGAATGAAGTGACCTTCACTCGGGGTGGGGTTTAGTAGAGCCTTGTACTTGGGATCAGTAGCAGTCCATGTGGTTGGCCCTGAGTAGTCAGTGATCTCCTCTGCTATTGGGTATAAGCTACAATTGTCATACAACCCTATTAGCTCATCCTTCCTTTCTACCATGTTGGGTGCCTCGACCTGTGATTGTGTGATTTTTGTTTCACCAGAGAAAACCTTTTCCAACACTGAAACTGTCGGGGTCGTATCAACAATTCCACTCGTCCTCCAGTCACTCCGAATTCAATCTATGAGCATGGGTTAACCATTCAAAGAATGAGTCAGACAAAGTTTCTGGTTCAATCTCAGAGCATGCTCGAAGGGCTACTACCAGGCAGCCGTCTCAGCAACGTTCTGAGTTCTTTTTCCTCTTACACAAAGTTAAATACATTATACACAAGAATATGGGCAGTGCATAGGAAGGAAAGGGCTGGGTAAGGGAAAAGAGGATAGCCATATATGTCCATGTCTGGTATTCTGCCATCTGGATTGGTTCCACTGTTCCTTAGATCTTCTTCTAAGTCCTCCCTCCATCGTCATCCTTAAATTTCATTTTCACAGAGAATCGAAACTGCTTTTCTTGTATATCACGTGGTTTCTCAGTTCCCCAAAGGTGGGGCAGACACCGGTGCATTTCTCGGAGACAGGCGTTGGCCGGTACTGGCGCTTTCTTAGAATAAGTTTCGATCTGAGTAATACTTAGCAAGGAAAACTTATTGTTTCAAGAACAAAGAACAAAATAGTGGTAAGCACACAAGCATATAAAAATATATATATTTTACCTTGACAATCCCCCCTAAACACTAAGTTTTCCCTTGACTGCCTTTGAGACTGTCCATGCGTGGGGAGAGGGGAGTTGGATTTCTTCGCCAGGGTATCTCAGGAACTGTCCCCTTGTGGGACGCCCCAGACAACCGGGCCCTACTCTGATAATCACATGGAGTTCTCCCATCTGTCCCTAAACCAAATCTCTCAGTTGAACTCTGTCATTGGGGGCGTTGTCGGGCTTACTCAATGGAGTATATTTCTCCATGTCTCCTTTCTGGGTGTCATCGTATAACAGGGACACGGTTTCCTGATATAAGAAAGTTCCTGACACGGGAGCCGCGCTGGTGATGGCCTTTCTATACAGGGGAATTACACAACACAAGACTATTAGTCCTACCACTAGGAGGCCCCCCCACCAACAAACAGACTTGCTGGAGGAATCCCTTCAGTCCTCCTAACCATCCTGAGAAAAAGGAAGTATCTACCCCTGTATTGGATTTCAACTCCTCGGCTAGGCCCGTAATCTTTTTGAGAGCCATTATTGTTTTACCATTAACCCCTGAATTCTGAGGAATATAGGTACAACATTCTTCCCCTATCATCCCACAGACTCCACCTTTTTCAGCAAGAATCATATCTATAGCCAATCTGTTCTGGAGAGTCATCTTTGTGTTGGGCCCCAATTCCTCAACTATGCCCTGAAAGGCATCTCTGCTATAATTTACAAATCTCTGTTCCGTATAGTATATATAATTTATCCAATTCACATTTCTATTGATCTGTATCGTTGGAATAAGAGAGAGAAAGTCTGCTGTGATTTGATTTTGGGCCTTGTATTTGTCAGGGACCCCCCTAGGAACACCTATGGAATCTATATATATTTTGGGGTCTTCAGCATAGCCGGTATGTAACTGGTCTAAGCTTTTTCTTTTTCTAGTCGGTTCAGGGGCCGTCTCAGGATCCCAGGGCAAGATTTTGAATTGCATTGCCAATTTCACCAGGGTACACTGACCAGTCCAAGTAGCCGGAAGTCTGGACCTAAGTCGCCCATCCCCACATACCCAATACATTGATGGTGGAAGGTTCCATATAGCTGAATGCTGTAATACTAATCGGTGTGCAAAATCTATAAACTTTGAAATATTACTCATCATGCACCATTCGGGCTTTTGTCCTAGTGGGGAACAGTTACCCCAAGAGTTAATCTCTTCCCACGAGACTGGGACTGCAAGAAATGGTAAACTGGTGGATATCACTGGCGCATGTGTACAAATCCAACAGTTTGCAACAGTTTGGTTTTGTTCTTCCAGTCCATCCACTAAATCTAAGTGGTGTCTAATGAACCTGTTATCATCACCATCTACACGGCTAAGTCTGTTCCAAGCATCCGTTACTGCAAGGATGCAAGCAAATGTCATTAGTAGCATCATTCCTCTTCTGGAGGCTCTCCAAGGATTTTCTTACAATGCGATGCGTGGATCCAAGTTTCCTTGCCTTGTAGCTTGACTGCGGTACTTGTCGTCAGTAGAACTTGAAAAGGTCCATCAAATCTCGGATCCAGACTCTTTCTCACGTGTCTTTTAATGACTACCCAGTCTCCGGGCTGCAGGCTGTGACTCCCAGGATCCTGGTTCGGATCAGGAAGAGAACTGAAGACATTATCATGTACTTTCTTGCGTCTTTTATGCAAATCCCTTACATATGAGCCTAATACATGGTTACTCATCTCCAGTGCTTGGGGAAAGAAACATCCTAAACTAGGCACTTTGCCAAATAGTACTTCATATGGAGAAAGTCCAGTTTTTCTATTTGGAGTGTACCTTACTGAGTATAGGGCTAATGGTAAACATTCAGGCCAAGATTTCCCTGTTTCAGCCATGGCCTTTTGGATTTTTAACTTCAATGTCCCATTTAGTCTTTCTACTTTTCCACTACTTTGTGGATGATATGGGGTGTGGAAAGCTTGTTGAATTCCCAGAGCTGTCAAGACTTCATTCATTATTTCACCTGTGAAATGTGTACCTCTGTCACTTTCGATCACCTCTGGTACTCCATACCTGCACACCACCTCCGCAAGCAGCTTCTTTGCGGTTGCCGCAGCCGTAGCCTTGGCAATCGGGAAAGCCTCCGGCCAACCTGAGAATAAATCAAAACACACCAACACGCACTCCCATGATCCTGATTTTGGCAGCTGAATATAATCAATCTGCAGTCTCTAGAAAGGATAGAGGGGCCGAGGGGCGTGTTTGGGTGGTGTCTTGACTACCCTTCCCTGATTATGTGTAGCACATACCATGCATCCCTGGATCAAACCTTCTATACAGGTGGAAAAGCCTGGTGCTACCCAATGCTTCTGCATCACGCTCATTACAGCAGTTTTGGACTGGTGGGTTGGCCCATGTAACATCTGGGCAACCGCAGGGTACAACGCCCTTGGAAGGCATCGACGCATCCCTCTTCCCCATACCCCATTTGCTTCATTCAGACATGCACCTTCTTTTTCCCACTTTTCTACTTCCTCCTGGCGCACCTGAGCCTGCATCTGGGATAAGGCATCCTCCGACACAAAGGGATTTTTGGGAGCGCTTACCTGGTGCATCGTTACCCCTTGGTCTACTGGCTGCTGTTTTTGCTGCTGCATCGGCCATTGCGTTTCCTTTACTCACCTGATCAGTGCATCTGGTATGTGCTTTAACTTTTATGACAGCTACTTCTTTTGGTAATTGTAATGCACCAATTAACTGCTGGACTGCGTCAGCATTTTTAATGGGATGTCCTGCTGCCGTCAGGAATCCTCTAGATTTCCAAATTGGACCAAAATCATGAGCTATACCGAATGCGTATCTAGAATCTGTGTAGGTGTTAACAATTCTACCTTCAGCTATCTTACAGGCCTCGGTCAGAGCCTTAAGTTCAGCCTCCTGGGCCGACTGATGTGGGAGCATTGGTTCTGCTTTGATTACTGCATTCAGGGAGACGATGGCATACCCGGTGTGGAAGGTACCTGAGTCATCTTGGTGGCGAGATCCATCTACAAAAGATTCAAAATCAGCATTAAGTCTTTCAGTTTCAAACACTGTGGGTAGGCCTGCTGTTTCCTGTGCCATAAGCTGAACACAATCATAAGGAATCTCCTCTCTTGGATCTTCTTTGTACAATACCGTACCTGACCCCTCCTTTAGATCCGAGAGAGGTAACAATGTGGCAGGATTAAGTGTGGTACATCTCTGCAAAGAAACATTTGGAGGCATTAAAAGTGCACATTGCAATCGAAGGTGTCGTGCAGCTGAAAGGTGTGCCGGTTGCACCTGGTTCAGTATGGTGTATACATCATGAGGTGTAAGTACTGTCAGTGGATGATCAAGCACGATATCTGACGATTTGTGGAGCAATAGTCCTACAGCATGTACTGCCCGTACACAGGACGGGGCACCCCTAGCCACTGCATCTAGTCTTCCACTGAAATAGGCTACTGGCCTTTGATGGTCACCATGTAACTGAGTCAATACTCCTGCCGCGTGTCCCTGCTGTTCATGGAGATACAGGGTGAATGGTAGTTCATAGTTGGGGGTTCCTAGCGCTGGAGCTGCCACAATCCTGTTTTTGAGGGAATAAAAACAGTCTATACCTTCAGGAGTTAGCTTAAAAGGCACAATGGTGATACAGTCACAGAGAGGCTGCAGCCTGCAGTAGGAAACCAGTTCAAGAAATGTCCTGAGAGCGGCAACATTAACAGGAATAGGAAAATTCTGTACAGCTTCTTTGCGAGCGCTGGTCAGATGTCGAGCCCCCGGTGTAATGCAATGTCCCAAAAAGATAACTGAAGATTTACAAAATTGCAGTTTATCCTTTGACGCTTTACAACCAGCTTGGTACAGAAACAACATGAGTAATATTGTTGCAATGCGACACTGTTTCCTGGAGGGGGCACAAATCAGTAAGTTATCAACATATTATAAAAATAACATTGGCAAAATCAATAACTGTGAACCAAGCAGCATCCTGAGATATCTGGAACAAAAGTGTAATATTATTATATATATATATATATATATATATATATATTATTGTACCAGCCAATACATAGAGGGTTAAATCTGGTAGTTGAAGGGGGAAGCTGAAGTTGGAATTTTTACTGTCAAGGCCACTGATAAGAAGCCTAGCTGCAGAGATGCCGAAGGTGGGGGCTAGGTTTTAACTAAAACACCCCTTGCTACCAGTTTATGCAATCTCTCCTGAAATGTCCTGGTTTCCTGCACTCGTGGCACACGTCTCCCCTCCCTGTTGTTTGCAGGACGAGCACCCACAGCATGCATCCTTGCTCCTCTCCTTGCCCACACCAAATCATATTGTGCCCCCTGTGCTATTCTGGCTAGATCCTCTGCTTTAACTGATCTCCAATCTGGTCTACTTACTTTCACCTTGTCTAGGGGAGTGCTAACCTTCTCTGCCTGTCTATCTTTACATGCTTTTTTTTTTCAACACTTCTGTAAACATACCCCCTACTTCTGCGTCATTGACTTCTGCATTATCAGGTCCGGTCCTACCAACATAACACTTGTATGTCTCATCTATCAGTCTATTGTATCTAGCTTCATCTGCCAATTTTCCTTCTTCTGTGTTACATATTCCTTCCACACTGAAGGCTGGAGTCTGCCTGTACTGGGCAGACCCATCATCTTATACAAACTCCTCACATTTTTGACAGCCTTCTTGCCTTCCCGTGACTCCACTATCTCACTTACTTCCATCACTCCATCCTCTAACTTGTGGGGTTTTTCGGACTTGAATAGACTCAACATGACTCAACAGAATGTAATGATCTGTCGCGACTCAGACCACCGGTGCCGCCAGCAGGTCACCACCCGTCAGTGTAGAGCACTCCTCAATACACTGGTAAGACAGAGAGATCCTCAATCTATCCCTTCCCTAACCACAGATGATGACTTTACAGCTCGACTCACCGCAACACTATACTTATCACAGCTGGCCGTCCCCTTGTGGGACTCCCCTGTATTAGACAAAGAGCACTCCTCAATTTGTCATTTACTTGGTAGACAAAGAGTACTCCTCAATTTGTCACTGATTCAATTCACATGTGCGCCTGACTTCCCCTCCCCCAAACTTCTTTAGAGTCTAAACGTTTACTGACAGTCACGGGAGACAACTATCTAGACTCGAGTTCAGTGACCGGAGGAGGAGGTAGGTGGTGTTTCACACGAGTGCGCGCAGGCATGCGACATCACTCGGTCTCACGATTGCTGGTTCGGGACGTGGCGCGGGGTCACCCCCAGTCTCACCACTCGACCTGTCACTCACCCAGACCCAGACAGAAAACACGACAGGACCTACAGTGACTGACACATAGGCAAGTGGGACATATAAATATATGCTCCCAACTTACCGTGCTCGATGGAGGGTGATCAGTCCTCGAATTCAGTCACCGCGGGTACCACCGGGAAATCTATAAGACGGGTCTGGCAAGTAGCGAGCCGCTGGCCACGCCCCACGTTGGGCGCCAATTGTCGGGGTCGTATCAACAATTCCACTCGTCCTCCAGTCACTCCGAATTCAATCTATGAGCATGGGTTAACCATTCAAAGAATGAGTCAGACAAAGTTTCTGGTTCAATCTCAGAGCATGCTCGAAGGGCTACTACCAGGCAGCCGTCTCAGCAACGTTCTGAGTTCTTTTTCCTCTTACACAAAGTTAAATACATTATACACAAGAATATGGGCAGTGCATAGGAAGGAAAGGGCTGGGTAAGGGAAAAGGGGATAGCCATATATGTCCATGTCTGGTATTCTGCCATCTGGATTGGTTCCACTGTTCCTTAGATCTTCTTCTAAGTCCTCCCTCCATCGTCATCCTTAAATTTCATTTTCACAGAGAATCGAAACTGCTTTTCTTGTATATCACGTGGTTTCTCAGTTCCCCAAAGGTGGGGGCAGACACCGGTGCATTTCTCGGAGACAGGCGTTGGCCGGTACTGGCGCTTTCTTAGAATAAGTTTCGATCTGAGTAATACTTAGCAAGGAAAACTTATTGTTTCAAGAACAAAGAACAAAATAGTGGTAAGCACACAAGCATATAAAAATATATATATTTTACCTTGACAAAACCTTCAGGCAATATCCCCTTCAAGTGAACGGCTTCAATAACCTAACTGAATGCCTAGAAGGCATCATGGTGGAGGGAGAGATTGAGCACATGCAGAACGGCAGAGCCATGCAACACAAGCAAGAGGTCAGTATGTTGTGTGACCAATAAAGTAAAGGGGTCTCAACACGCTGCACAACAAATGTATATTCACTTTAATGCACTCCTTTTACTGTGAAAGCCATAAAGGCCAAAAAGGATCTACTTTCCCCACTGCTGGTCCTGAGAGTTGGTACAGTGCCTTGCGAAAGTGTTCGGCCCCTGGAACTTTTCAACCTTTTCCCACATATCATGCTTCAAACATAAAGATACCAAATGTTAATTTTTGGTGAAGAATCAACAACAAATGGGACGTAATTGTGAAGTTGAACGAAATTTATTGGTAATTTAAAATTTTTGTGGAAATACAAAAACTGAAAAGTGGGGCGAGCAATATTATTCGGTCCCTTTACTTTCAGTGCAGGAAACTCGCTCCAGAAGTTCATTGTGGATCTCTGAATGATACAATGTTGTCCTAAATGACTAATGATGATAAATATAATCCACCTGTGTGTAATCAAGTCTCTGTATAAATGCACCTGCTCTGTGATGGTCTCAGGGTTCTGTTTGAAGCACAGAGATCATCATGAAGACCAAGGAACATAACAGGCAGGTCTGTGATACTGTTGTGGAGAAGTTTAAAGCTGAATTTGGATACAGAATGATTTTCAAAGCTTCAAACATCCCAAGGAGCACTGTGCAAGCGATCATATTGTAATGGAAGTAGTATCATACCACTGCAAATCTACCAAGACCCGACCGTCCCTCTAAACTTTCATCTCAAACAAGGAGAAGACTGTTCAGAGATGCAGCCAAGAGGCCCATGATCACTCTGGATGAACTCTCAAGGGATGTCACATTGTAGAAGGATTATCTTTATTCTCATTTGCACAAGAAAAGACTAGAAGCAATGGGATGAAACTGAATGGGAGGAGACATAGGTTAGATATTAGAAAAAACCCTGAAAATTTATACCATAGTAGGAAGAGTGCAGTGTGGCACTTTTTTGACCAAAATGCTAATGATGAGGCAAAGGTTATCTGTAAGAAGTGCGGAAGGACCTTTAGCCGAGGGAAAAATCTCAGAAATTTGAATACCAGTTGCATGCTTAGACATTTAATCAACATGCACTTGCAAGAGTGGACGGACTACAAAACCTCAGGTAGCACATGTGCACCTGCTCCGACTGAAGGTAGCCAGCAACGCTCCATCGCTTCTTCCACTGTAAGACCACCAGTTAGCACACCACCAGCAAGAAATGTTGAGGTGTCATCACAAGGCCAAAGCAGTCGGAATCACAATGTTTTTGCAACGAAAGACTGAATCTAGGCCATCACCACCACCACGACCATCACCATCACCAACCCCCTCTCAGTCCATCATGTCCACCCCTAGTTCACCCATATGCAGCTCTCAAGTCCAGCTCACCCTACCAGACACGCTGAGTAGGACAAGAAAGTACTGATCCTCTCATCCGTGTACACTGGCTTTGAACGCCTACATTGCCAAACTGATCTCATTAGAGATGATTCCCTTCCGTTTGGTTGAAAGCGCAGCGTTCCGAGAGCTCATGGCCTACGCTGTCCCACGCTATGACCTACCCAGTCGGCACTTCTTTTCTAGAAAAGCCATCCCTGCCCTCCACCTGCATGTGAAAGACCGCATTGTCCAGGCACTCAAACAATCAGTGAGTGGAAAGGTACACCTCACAACAGATGCATGGGCCAGTAGGCATGGCCAGGGCCGTTACGTGTCCATCACTGCGCACTGGGTTAATGTGGTGGATGCAGGGTCCACAGGTGACAGCAGCGGTGGGACAGTGCTGCCTAGCCCACGGTATAGGCAGCAGTTGGCTGTAGGCGTTCGACCCTCCTCCTTCAGAAGCGAAGTTTCGTCGACAGAGCGCAGTTGCACGAGCACTCTATCAGCAGCTGCCAGTGTTGCACATGAGGTGTCCCACTATCGAACAGCTAGTGGTAAGCATCAGCAGACTGTTTTAAAGATGATGTCTTTGGGCAACAACAGACACACCGCGGAGGTACTGGCTGACTACTTGCAGCGAGAAACTGAGTCATGGCTGGGCAGTCTACATCTTGCGCCAGGCAAGATAGTCAGTGATAACGGCCGTAATTTTGTGGCGGCCATAGCCCTGGAAAAACTCAGACACATTCCTTGCCTGGCTCACACCTTGAACCTGGTGGTGCAGTGCTTCCTAAATAATTATCCGGAGTTACCAGCCCTGCTCCATAAGGTGCGAAGACTGTGCTCGCACATCCGTCGCTCGCCTGTTGACCCCAGTCATATGCAGAGGCTGCAGCGATCACTCCACCTCCCCAAGCACCGCCTAATCATAGACGTTGCAACAAGGTGGAACTCCACCATGCACATGGTTGAGAGGCTGTGCGAACAAAGGCAGGCTGTAATGCATTTGTGGGAGGATCCACGGGCAGGCAGTTTGAGGGCAGACATAGAGTTGTCGGGTGTGCAGTGGTCAAAGCTGAAAGACTTCTGTAAAGTCCTTCAGTGTTTTGAGGAATGCACATGGCTTGTAAGCACAGACGACGCCAACATAAGCATGAGCATCCCACTTATGCGTCTGCTCATGCCAATTTTGACGCACAATAAGGATCAGGCGTCTGCAGTGGAGGACGAAGAGGAGGAGGAGGAGGGAAGCCTTGATGACAGTCAGGCATTGTCTGCTCAGGGAACTGTCCTGGACGAGGTGGAGGAAGAAGAGGAGGAGGATGAGGGGGATGATTATTTTGGGGAGGAGGATGCTGCTCAGGGGGCAAGAGAAAATGTTGGCTTGCCAAGGTCAGGTACAGGGTTTGTGCGTGACTGGAGGGATGTGGATTTGGCAGAAAGTGCTCCTCCACCCACCACTGTCAGTGCATCATTGACACCTGGAACATTGGCCCACATGTGTGATTATGTCTTGCGGATCCTAAAAAGGGACCCCCGCATTGCAAAATTATGAAGGATGACGACTACTGGTTGGCCAGCAGCCTCGATCCACGCTATAAAGGCAAGTTACAGAACATCATGCCACAAGAGAACCTAGAGCTAATATTGGCGAACAAACAAGCAACTCTTATAAACCGTTTGTTAGAGGCATTCCCAGCACACAGCAGCGGTGCAGGTTCTACCACGAGCCGTGCTGGGCCAAACAGAAGAGGTGTTCGTGGTGCACACAGCCGAAGTGGCATTGGAGACAGGGGTTTCATGACCATGCTGTGGAATGATTTCTCGAGTACCGCTCACACGACTGTTAATACTGAATCGATTGCAACAGACAGGAGACAGCAGTTGTCACCTATGGTTCAAAATTACCCCTCCCCTATCAATGTTCTCCCTCACAGTTCATTCCCCTTTGACTACTGGGCTTGTAAACTGGACACCTGGCCTGAATTGGCTCAATATGCTTTACAGGAGCTCGCTTGCCCTGCTGGTAGTGTGCTATCAGAAAGAGTCTTCAGTGCTGTTGGATCAATCCTGACAGAAAGAAGGACCCGGCTGTCGACCCAAATGTTGGTGATCTCACCTTCATTAAAATGAACCATACCTGAGTTTCAAAGGATTTTGTTACCACCTTCCCCTTATGACACATAGGTTGCCAGTAGTGTTGAGCGATAGTGCTCGATATCTAAAAATATCGTATCGAAATGGTATCGCCGATATCACTAAATATCGTCGATATCCGATTCCGATTCCGGAAGTCCAATGTAAGTCTATGGGAACAAAATATCGACATTAAAAAAAAACATTCTTGCCTTGTTGGTTAATTGTACATGAAGGAAAACAACAAAGACTAATGTAGAATGTATTGGGGGGTTGAGGAGACAATAAAGGTTTTTGACCCCTTTTTTTGGTCTTTTAATTTAAAAACCGGGGGACGGCCCCCACGGTTCAAGGAAAGAGGGACAAGGAAAGAAAAAGGCCCACGGCGGCCCCCCACTACAAAAAAAGGGGGATTCAAAGGTACCACACGTTTGGCCCACAACAAAACCGGTCCAAAACCCCTCCAAGGCCGGGTTTTGGGGGAACCGGTCGGGAGGGCCCCGCCAGGGGGCCCCCGGACCTGGCCCCGGCGGGCAAAGGAAAAAGGCAAGCCCCCCGATTCCTGACGTTATTGCCGGTACTAAGCAGGAGGTCCGTCCCAAAAACCTCGTTTTTACGGAGGGGAGTGCGGGAAAAAAGAAAACCAAAGCATTGGAACATGGACATCCCTCTCCCCAAAAAACAAGGGGGCACCCTGGGGCGTTCCCATGGTCCAACCCCCGGAAAACAAACACCTAAAGTAGAAAAAAAAGCTTCCCCCCGAGCAAACCCCAAAAAAAAACCCCCAAACAAAAGGGGGTTTAGACAAAAAAATCTGCCAAAAAAAAATAGAAAAACCCCGGGGCCCAAACTACAAAAAGAAAGACAGGGGGGGTCTTTATGCAATCCCAGAAAACCTGAAAACCCAACTACAATTTCAAAATCCCCTGAGAACACACCTCTACCCCCAAAAATTGTTCCGGGGTAACAAAAAAGCCCCTGAAAAAACTGCAAAAACCCCAAATCCAAAAAGTGGCTGGACTAAACTGAAGGCAAAACCCCCGGGGGGACCCAAAGGCCCCACAAAGTGCAGGAAAAAAAGCAAAAAAAAGCAAAAACAAAAAAAAAGAAATTGTCTTTTCGACAGCAGGGAGCAAACGACACGGCTAAAAGGGGAAAGGGGAAAAAGATTCAGACCAAACAATTGATCCCCGGAACCCCCAGGGGGGAAAAGATTCCCCTTAAAAAGACCTCAAACCCTGTTTTCCCAATCCTCACTATACCGCTTGTAACCCCGAGGGGCCCCTGCTCAAAACTCATCTAAAAAACCCTTCACAACATACCCCCCCCTTGAGGAGGGGTCACCGAACCCTCTTTGACAACCATTGGCAGGATGATTTAAAAAAAGCAGATAAGTTCCCAACTGGATGTCCGAACAAACACCCAAGAATTTCTTCCGACCATAACCTCTCCATTTAACCAAAACTGGAGTCTTTTTCTAGAAAAACGAGAATCCAATATTTTTTCAACCAATACCCAGTTGCCCTCAACCAAAACGGGTCAGGGGGCACAGCAGCAGGAACCACTGGTCAACAAACCTTCAACAAAAGGCGTGGAAAACCCTTTGGTCTTAAAGTCCCGGAAAACAAAGAAAAAAACAGGGGTTTAAAACTCCATGATCTTATAAGGTCCAAAAAAACCAGGCTTAATTTTAAAAATGCTACCTAAAAGGAAATTTTTTGAGGCAACCAGACCAACCCCCCCCTTAAACCCCCGGACCTCAGTCCTATGCCGGGGTTTAAAAGCTGGCCCCTTTCCCCAGAGAGGGCAACCTCTCCCTACCTGGCCCAAAAAAGCTGCATACCAAAAAAGTCAACACCTGGAAAAAAAGCCCAGTCTGTCCTGAAAAAAAACGAGGGTGAAACCCAGAATTACAGAAAAACGAGACTCAAAGTGGCAGGAGCCCTTTATTAAGAGCAAACTCGCCAAAAAGGGAAAAAAGAGACCCAGTCACCCCGATCAGCAGACACAAAGCATTTAGATAAGTCTCCAATGTCTGGTTTGTTCTCTCAG
Source organism: Oophaga sylvatica (assembly GCA_033576555.1). Classification (NCBI taxonomy): domain Eukaryota; kingdom Metazoa; phylum Chordata; class Amphibia; order Anura; family Dendrobatidae; genus Oophaga; species Oophaga sylvatica. Next base: position 77,065,262 of record JARQOD010000003.1, on the reverse strand, counting down.
TTTGACCTTGTTGGGATGAAATGCCGAGGAAAAGACAATTGAACACCCATTTGAACAAAAAAAACCTCCAAAAAATGGGGAAAAAACTGGACTCCCTGTCAGACCAAGTTCTCAGGAATGCCCGGAAACGAACCCTGCGAAGGAACAGGCACCAAAATTTAGAGGGGAAGGCAACTTAGGTAATGGCACAAGATGTATCATTTTGAAAACCCATCAAAATTTTAAAACCCCCAGGGGTCTTCTCGAAAACAGGAAGATGGGAAAAAATCCATAAGATAGGGTCCATGGCCCCTTTGGGGACAGGCAAGGCATAAAAAAACCACTAGAGCGAGAAAAGCTTGGGCGAGAGCAAGTCCCGCAGGACTGAAAAAATTTTCCCCACATCGCGAGACAAGGTGGCCCCCAAAAGGACCGACAAAAAAGTCTCGGTACCAAAAATTCCCGGGTGCCCGCCAATGGGAAAAAATGAATCTAACATCACATCTTTTTTTTCCCTTGGCCGGGAAAAAAATTTCCCAAAGGCGGCGCTGGGGCCATCCCCTGACACCCCTCCGGGCAATCTC
>JARQOD010000003.1:77013380-77064599 GCA_033576555.1 Oophaga sylvatica | reverse complement strand
AACTGAAGATTTACAAATTGCAGTTTTCCTTTGACGCTTTACCCAGCTTGGTACAGAAAACAACATGAGTAATATTGTTGCAAGCGACACGGTTTCCTGGAGGGGGGCAAAATCAGTAAGTTATAACTATTATAAAAATTACTTGGCAAAATTCAATTAATGTGAACCAAGCAATCCTGAGATATCTGGAACAAAAGGTTTTTATATATAATATATATATATATATTTAGTACCAGCCAATCTAGGGGGTTTTAAAATTGGTGTTGAAGGGGGAAGCTGAAGTTGGAATTTTTTACTGTCAAGGCCTGTTAAGAAGCTAGCTTGCAGAGATGCCGAAGGTGGGGGTAGGTTTTAATAAAAACACCCCTTGTACCGTTTTGCAATCTCTCCGAAAGTCCGGTTTCCTGCCTCGTGGCAAGTCTCCCCTCCCTGTTGTTTGCAGGCGGCACCCACAGCATGCATCCTTGCTCCTTCCTTGCCCACACCAACATATTGTGCCCCCTGTGTATTCGGGTGATCCTTGTTTTAAATGATCTCAATTGGTTACTTACTTTACCTTGTCTAGGGGAGTGCAAACCTTTCTGCCTGATCTTTAATGCTTTTTTTTTTCAACACTTCTGTAAACATACCCCCTACTTCTGCGTCATGACTTCTGCATTATCAGGTCGGTCCTACCAACATAAACACTTGTATGTTCATCTATCAGTCTATTGTATTAGTTCATCTGCCAATTTTCCTTCTTCTGTGTTACATATTCCTTCCACACTGAAGGCTGGAGTCTGCCTGTACTGGGCAGACCCATCATCTTATACAAATCCTCACATTTTTGACAGCCTTCTGCCTTCCCGTGACTCCACTATCTCACTTACTTCATCACTCATCCTCTAACTTGTGGGGTTTTTCGGACTTGAATAGACCTCAACATGACTCAACAGAATGTAATGATCTGTCGCGACTCAGACCACCGGTGCCGCCAGCAGGTCACCCCCGTCAGTGTAGAGCACTCCTCAATACCTGGTAAGACAGAGAGATCCCTCAATCTATCCCTTCCCTAACCACAGATGATGACTTTACAGCTCGACTCACGCACACTATACTTATCACAGCTGGCCGTCCCCTTGTGGGACTCCCCTGTATTAGACAAAGAGCACTCCTCAATTTTGTCATTTACTTGGTAGACAAAGAGTACTCCTCAATTTGTCACTGATTCAATTCACTTGTGGCCTGACTTCCCCTCCCCCAATTCTTTAGAGTCTAAAGTTTACTGACAGTCACGGGAGACAACTATCTAGACTCGGAGTTCAGTGACCGGAGGAGGAGGAGGTGGTTTTCACACGAGTGCGCGCAGGCTGCGACATCACTCGGTCTCACGATTGCTGGTTCGGGACGTGGCGCGGGGTCACCCCAGTCTCACCACTCGACCTGTCACTCACCCAGACCCAGACAGAAAAACACGGACAGGACCTACAGTGACTGACACATAGGCAAGTGGGACATATAAATATATGCTCCCAACTTACCGTGCTCGATGGAGGGTGATCAGTCTCGAATTCAGTCACCGCGGGTACCACGGGAAATCTATAGACGGGTCTGGCAAGTAGCGAGCCGCTGGCCACGCCCCACGTTGGGCGCCAATTGTCGGGGTCGTATCAACAATTCCACTCGTCCTCCAGTCACTCCGAATTCAATCTATGAGCATGGGTTAACCATTCAAAGAATGAGTCAGACAAAGTTTTGGTTCAATCTCAGAGCATGCTCGAAGGGTACTACCAGGCAGCCGTCTCAGCAACGTTCTGAGTTCTTTTTCCTCTTACACAAAGTTAAATATACTTATACACAAGAATATGGGCAGTGCATAGGAAGGAAAGGGTGGGTAAGGGAAAAGGGGATAGCCATATATGTCCATGTCTGGTATTCTGCCATCTGGATTGGTTCATGTTCCTTAGATCTTCTTCTAAGTCCTCCCTCCATCGTCATCCTTAAATTTCATTTTCACAGAGAATCGAAACTGCTTTTCTTGTATATCACGTGGTTTCTCAGTTCCCCAAGGGGGGCAGACACCGGTGCATTTCTCGGAGACAGGCGTTGGCCGGTACTGGCGCTTTCTTAGAATAAGTTTCGATCTGAGTAATTACTTAGCAAGGAAAACTTATTGTTTCAAGAACAAAGAACAAAATAGTGGTAAGCACAACAGCATATAAAAATATATATATTTTACCTTGACAAAACCTTCAGGCAATATCCCCTTCAAGTGAACGGCTTCAATAACCTAACTGAATGCCTAGAAGGCATCATGGTGGAGGGAGAGATTGAGCACATGCAGAACGGCAGAGCCATGCAACACAAGCAAGAGGTCAGTATGTTGTGTGACCAATAAAGTAAAGGGGTCTCAACACGCTGCACAACAAATGTATATTCACTTTAATGCACTCCTTTTACTGTGAAAGCCATAAAGGCCAAAAGGATCTACTTTCCCACTGCTGGTCCTGGAGTTGGTACAGTGCCTTGCGAAAGTGTTCGGCCCCCTGGAACTTTTCAACCTTTTCCACATATCATGCTTCAAACATAAAGATACCAAAATGTTAATTTTTGGTGGAAGAATCAACAACAAATGGGACGTAATTGTGAAGTTGAACGAAATTTATTGGTAATTTAAAATTTTTGTGGAAATACAAAAACTGAAAGTGGGGCGAGCAATATTATTCGGTCCCTTTACTTCAGTGCAGGAAACTCGCTCCAGAAGTTCATTGTGGATCTCTGAATGATACAATGTTGTCCTAAATGACTAATGATGATAAATATAATCCACCTGTGTGTAATCAAGTCTCTGTATAAATGCACCTGCTCTGTGATGGTTCAGGGTTCTGTTTGAAGCACAGAGATCATCATGAAGACCAAGGAACATAACAGGCAGGTCTGTGATACTGTTGTGGAGAGTTTAAAGCTGAATTTGGATACAGATGATTTTCAAAGCTTCAAACATCCCAAGGAGCACTGTGCAAGCGATCATATTGTAATGGAAGTAGTATCATACCTGCAAATCTACCAAGACCGACCGTCCCTCTAAACTTTCATCTCAAACAAGGAGAAGACTGTTCAGAGATGCAGCCAAGAGGCCATGATCACTCTGGATGAAACTCTCAAGGGATGTCACATTGTGAAGGATTATCTTTATTCTCATTTGCACAAGAAAAGACTAGAAGCAATGGGATGAAACTGAATGGGAGGAGAATAGGTTAGATATTAGAAAAACCCTGAAAATTTATACCATAGTAGGAAGAGTGCAGTGTGGCACTTTTTTGACCAAAATGTAATGATGAGGCAAAGGTTATCTGTAAGAAGTGCGGAAGGACCTTTAGCCGAGGGAAAAATCTCAGAAATTTGAATACCAGTTGCATGCTTAGACATTTAATCAACATGCACTTGCAAGAGTGGACGGACTACAAAACCTCAGGTAGCACATGTGCACCTGCTCCGACTGAAGGTAGCCAGCAACGCTCCATCGCTTCTTCCACTGTAAGACCACCAGTTAGCACACCACCAGCAAGAAATGTTGAGGTGTCATCACAAGGCCAAAGCAGTCGGAATCACAATGTTTTTGCAACGAAAGACTGAATCTAGGCCATCACCACCACCCACGACCATCACCATCACCAACCCCCTCTCAGTCCATCATGTCCACCCCTAGTTCACCCATATGCAGCTCTCAAGTCCAGCTCACCCTACCAGACACGTGAGTAGGACAAGAAAGTACTGATCCTCTCATCCGTGTACACTGGCTTTGAACGCCCTACATTGCCAAACTGATCTCATTAGAGATGTTTCCCCTTCCGTTTGGTTGAAAGCGCAGCGTTCCGAGAGCTCATGGCTACGCTGTCCCACGCTATGACCTACCCAGTCGGCACTTCTTTTCTAGAAAAAGCCATCCCTGCCCTCCACCTGCATGTGAAAGACCGCATTGTCCAGGCACTCAAACAATCAGTGAGTGGAAAGGTACACCTCACAACAGATGCATGGGCCAGTAGGCATGGCCAGGGCGTTACGTGTCCATCACTGCGCACTGGGTTAATGTGGTGGATGCAGGGTCCACAGGTGACAGCAGCGGTTGGGACAGTGCTGCCTAGCCCACGGTATAGGCAGCAGTTGGCTGTAGGCGTTCGACCCTCCTCCTTCAGAAGCGAAGTTTCGTCGACAGAGGCAGTTGCACGAGCACTCTATCAGCAGCTGCCAGTGTTGCACATGAGGTGTCCCACTATCGAACAGCTAGTGGTAAGCATCAGCGACTGTTTTAAAGATGATGTCTTTGGGCAACAACAGACACACCGCGGAGGTACTGGTGACTACTTGCAGCGAGAAACTGAGTCATGGCTGGGCAGTCTACATCTTGCGCCAGGCAAGATAGTCAGTGATAACGGCCGTAATTTTGTGGCGGCCATAGCCCTGGAAAAAAACTCAGACACATTCCTTGCCTGGCTCACACCTTGAACCTGGTGGTGCAGTGCTTCCTAAATAATTATCCGGAGTTACCAGCCCTGCTCCATAAGGTGCGAAAGACTGTGCTCGCACATCCGTCGCTCGCCTGTTGACCCCAGTCTATGCAGAGGCTGCAGCGATCACTCCACTCCCCAAGCACCGCCTAATCATAGACGTTGCAACAAGGTGGAACTCCACCATGCACATGGTTGAGAGGCTGTGCGAACAAAGGCAGGCTGTAATGCATTTGTGGGAGGATCCACGGGCAGGCAGTTTGAGGGCAGACATAGAGTTGTCGGGTGTGCAGTGGTCAAAGCTGAAAGACTTCTGTAAAGTCCTTCAGTGTTTTGAGGAATTTCACATGGCTTGTAAGCACAGACGAGCCAACATAAGCATGAGCATCCACACTTATGCGTCTGCTCATGCCAATTTTGACGCACAATAAGGATCAGGGTCTGCAGTGGAGGACGAAGAGGAGGAGGAGGAGGGAAGCCTTGATGACAGTCAGGGATGTCTGCTCAGGGAACTGTCCTGGACGAGGTGGAGGAAGAAGAGGAGGAGGATGAGGGGGATGATTATTTTGGGGAGGAGGATGCTGCTCAGGGGGCAAGAGAAAATGTTGGCTTGCCAAGGTCAGGTACAGGGTTTGTGCGTGATGGAGGGATGTGGATTTGGCAGAAAGTGTCCTCCACCCACCACTGTCAGTGCATCATTGACACCTGGAACATTGGCCCACATGTGTGATTATGTCTTGCGGATCCTAAAAAGGGACCCCGCATTGCCAAAATTATGAAGGATGACGACTATGGTTGGCCAGCAGCCTCGATCCACGCTATAAAGGCAAGTTACAGAACATCATGCCACAAGAGAACCTAGAGCTAATATTGGCGAACAAACAAGCAACTCTTATAAACCGTTTGTTAGAGGCATTCCAGCACACAGCAGCGGTGCAGGTTCTACCACGAGCCCTGCTGGGCCAAAACAGAAGAGGTGTTGTGGTGCACACAGCCGAAGTGGCATTGGAGACAGGGGTTTCATGACCATGCTGTGGATGATTTCTCGAGTACCGCTCACACGACTGTTAATACTGAATCGATTGCAACAGACAGGAGACAGCAGTTGTCACCTATGGTTCAAAATTACCCCTCCCTATCAATGTTCTCCCTCACAGTTCATTCCCCTTTGACTACTGGGCTTGTAAACTGGACACCTGGCCTGAATTGGCTCAATATGCTTTACAGGAGCTCGCTTGCCCTGCTGGTAGTGTGCTATCAGAAAGAGTCTTCAGTGCTGTTGGATCAATCCTGACAGAAAGAAGGACCGGCTGTCGACCCAAAATGTTGGTGATCTCACCTTCATTAAAAGAACCATACCTGAGTTTCAAAGGATTTTGTACCACCTTCCCTTATGACACATAGGTTGCAGTAGTGTTGAGCGATAGTGCTCGATATCTAAAAATATCGTATCGAAATGGTATCGCCGATATCACTAAATATCGTCGATATCCGATTCCGATTCCGGAAGTCCAATGTAAGTCTATGGGAACAAAATATCGACATTAAAAAAAAACATTCTTGCCTTGTTGGTTAATTGTACATGAAGGAAAACAACAAAGGACTAATGTAGAATGTATTGGGGGAGGTTGAGGAGACAATAAAGGCATTCATGTTTAACCAATGCATTGGAATAGCATTAATATATTTTTTTTTGGAAATACGTTTGGATTGACTAACAAATTGACAATGTTGTTAACCTTTTTTCTATTTGGCAAATATGTATGTTTCACAACTTCCATGCTCTTCACCTTTTTAACTTTTGCAGTGCCACACTTTCTCCTTCATAATCTTCAGCAGCAGCATCATCTTTCTCATCAAATTATTCTTCATCTTCACCTTCTTAATCTTCTTCTTAAACTTCTTGCTATTCATGTTTTTGTTTACATTACTCATATTGTTATTATTAAACTAATTAATCTTCTTCATATTCAAATTCTTCATCTTCTTCCTCTTCATCTTCTTCATCATATTCTTATTTGTGACAGAGTTCCTGTACTTGTAATCTGTAAAAGTATGAATTGTTCATCCTTCCGTTCTTGCTGTCACAAAAGATTTAAATTACAACAGTATTTGTCCGTGTTCAGTTTAGCCTGCAGCAGCAGCAGGCATTTTCCAGGGGCACCACGAGGAGGAACGGACTCACCCCCATACACTGCTTAGTCTTCTTCTGCTTAGAATTTAGAGCATATATTTTGCTCTTCATTTTGGTCTTATACTTCATGTTCTTCTGCTTTTTGATCTTTTGCTTATTGTTCTTCTGTCTCTTGTTCTGTATCTTGTAGTTTGTCTTAACCTTCTTTGTCCTGTTGGTGATCTTCTTCTGGGTAATCTTTTATTTTTTCTTTGTGATGGTGTTCAGGCTGGTTGGCTTCATGCTCGTCGTCCTTGTTGTCGTCATCTTCTTCTGGGTGGTCTTTAAGGTCGTCTAATTTCCGAGAAACAGCTGACGTTACTGGAACCCTGACGGGTATCAGATGGAGCAAGAGACAATGGAAGTAACGAGGACCAGCTGACTGTGCTGGACCCGGACGGGTAGCAGAAGGAAAAGAGGCAATGTCACAACCGAGTACCAGCTGACGTTACTGTGACACGGTTACTAAGCAGGAGGTACCTGTGCTCCAAAGCACTACCAAGGACCAGCAGACGTTGCTGGAACTCGGATACGGAGATGGAGGCACCTAGGCCAAAGGCACTGGGGAGAACCACTTGACGGTACTGGACCCCGGACGGGTAGCAGAAGGAAAAGAGGCAATGTCACAACCGAGTACCAGCTGACGTTACTGTGACACGGTTACTAAGCAGGAGGTACCTGTGCTCCAAAGCACTACTGTTATGTTACGGTAGCTGAGGAGTGCAGGTAAAAAAGGAAATACACCAGAGCAGTTGGAATCTATGAGATTGCAGTACCCTGACTAACCACCACAACTAGAGGCAGCCGTGGAGCGTTCCTACGATGGTCCTAGACGCCTCGTCACAGCCTGAGAAACTAACTACACCTAAAGATAGAAATAGGAAAGCTATCTGCCCCGGAGCAGAACCCCAAAGATAATAGAAAGCCCCCAAACATGTAATGGCGGTTAGACAAGAGGAAATACTGACACAGAAAGAAAATAGTATGAGCAAACGCTGGGGCCCAAACTATCTAAATAGAAAAGGACAGGAAGGGTACTTACTGCAATCCCAGAAAACCCTGAAAAACACCAACATACTAATTTCAAAATCACCTGAGATCACACGACCTCTACCACCTAAATTAGTTCTCTGGTGTAACAAAAACAGCAGCCACTGAAAAAACTGCAAAAAGCAAAAGTACAAAACACAGTGGCTGGACTAAACTGAGAGGGCAAAAGCCCCCGGAGGGGACCCAGAAGGCCCCCACAGAAGTGCAGGACAAAATGCAAAAATATAGCAAAAACACAAAATAAGAAATTGTCTTATCTGACAGCAGGAGATGCAGACACGACACAGCAGGCTACAAGGGAAACTGGAAAGAAGGATTCAGACCAGAACAATTGATCACCGGCAACCCTGATGGGAAAATGATTCCCTTAAATAAGACCAATCAGTAACACCTGATTCCCAATCCTCACTAGTACCGCTTGTAACCACCAGAGGGAGCCTCTGCTCAGAACTCATCTCAAACCCATTCACAACAGTACCCCCCCCTTGAGGAGGGGTCACCGAACCCTCATTTGAGCAACCAGGTCGGTCAGGATGAGTTCTATGATACGCACGGATAAGTCTCCTAGCATGGATGTCCGAAGCAAACACCCAAGAATTATCTTCCTGACCATAACCTCTCCATTTAACCAAATACTGGAGTCTTCGTCTAGAAAAACGAGAATCCAATATTTTCTCAACCACATACTCCAGATTGCCCTCAACCAAAACAGGGTCAGGAGGCACAGCAGCAGGAACCACTGGCTCAACAAACCTCTTCAACAAGGACTTGTGGAACACGTTATGGATCTTAAATGTCCCTGGAAGAAGCAAACGAAAAGAAACAGGATTAATAATCTCCATGATCTTATAAGGTCCAATGAACCTAGGCTTAAATTTAGGAGATGCTACTCTCATAGGAATATTCTTTGAGGACAACCAGACCAAGTCCCCCACTTTAAACCGAGGACCATCAGTCCTATGCCGGTTAGCAAACCGCTGGGCCTTCTCCTGAGAGAGGGACAACCTCTCCACTACCTGGTCCCAAATCTGCTGCATACGCTCAACAACAGAGTCAACACCTGGACAGACAGAAGCCTCAGTCTGTCCTGAAGAAAATCGAGGGTGAAACCCAGAATTACAGAAAAACGGAGACATCAAAGTGGCAGAGCTAGCCCTATTATTAAGAGCAAACTCAGCCAAAGGCAAAAAAGAGACCCAGTCATCCTGATCAGCAGACACAAAGCATCTTAGATAAGTCTCCAATGTCTGGTTTGTTCTCTCAGTTTGACCATTGGTCTGAGGATGAAATGCCGAGGAGAAAGACAATTGAACACCCAGTTTAGAACAAAAAGTCCTCCAAAATCTGGAAACAAACTGGACTCCTCTGTCAGACACAATGTTCTCAGGAATGCCGTGTAAACGAACCACGTGCTGAAGGAACAACGGCACCAATTCAGAGGAGGAAGGCAACTTAGGTAATGGCACAAGATGTATCATTTTGGAAAACCTATCACAAATTACCCAGATGGTGGTCATTCTCTGAGAAACAGGAAGATCGGAAATGAAATCCATAGAGATATGGGTCCATGGTCTCTTGGGCACAGGCAATGGCATCAACAAACCACTAGAGCGAGAGCAAGGCTTGGAGCGAGAGCAAGTCCCGCAGGACTGCACAAATTCCCTGACATCGCGAGACAAGGTAGGCCACCAAAAGGACCGACTAACCAAGTCTCTGGTACCAAAAATTCCGGGATGCCCAGCCAATGCGGAACAATGAATCTCAGACATCACACTCTTTTTCCATTGGTCCGGGACAAACAATTTTCCAACAGGGCAGCGCTCGGGCCTATCCTCCTGACACCCCTCCAGAGCAAGTCTCAAATTAGGCGAGATGGCGGAAAGAACTACACCCTCCTTCAAAATAACAGAGGGATCAGATAGCTCAGGAGAGTCCGCAAGGAAACTCCTCGAGAGGGCATCCGCCTTAACATTCTTAGTGCCAGGAAGAAAGGAAACCACAAAATTAAAACGTGTGAAAAACAAGGCCCACCTGGCCTGTCTAGGATTGAGTCGCTTGGCAGATTCCAGATAGACCAGATTCTTATGGTCCGTAAGGACCACCACCTGATGTTTGGCTCCCTCCAGCCAATGTCTCCACTCTTCAAAAGCCCACTTCATGGCCAATAACTCCCGATTACCCACGTCATAATTACGTTCAGTAGGAGAAAATTTTCGAGAGAAAAAGGCACAAGGGTTACTTTTAGAGGTCTCTGGATCTTTTTGGGACAAAACGGCACCTGCCCCAATTTCAGAGGCATCAACCTCCACCTGAAATGGCAGAGAAACATCAGGCTGCCGTAGAACAGGAGCAGAAGTGAATCTCTGCTTAAGTTCCTGAAACGCAGAGACTGCCTCAGGAGGCCAATTCACCACATCAGAACCCTTTCTGGTCAAATCAGTTAATGGTTTAACAATAACAGAGAAATTACCAATAAATTTACGATAAAAATTGGCAAAACCCAAAAATCTCTGAAGAGCCTTTAATGAAGTAGGTTGGACCCAATCACAGATGGCCTGAACCTTGACCGGTCCATTTCAATAACAGATGGGGACAAAATGAATCCCAGAAATGAGATCTTCTGTACGCCAAAAAGACACTTTGATCCCTTCACATACAGAGCATTCTCTCTCAAAATCTGGAATACAGTTCGAACATGTTTCACATGAGAGTCCCAGTCATTAGAAAAAATCAAGATATCATCCAAATAAACAATCAGAAACTTGTCCACAAAATCCCTGAAAATGTCATTCATGAAGGACTGGAAGACGGAAGGAGCATTAGTGAGCCCAAAGGGCATCACAAGGTACTCAAAATGCCCTTCAGGGGTGTTAAATGCCGTCTTCCATTCATCCCCGTGCTTAATGCGAATAAGGTTATACGCCCCCCTGAGGTCAAGCTTGGTAAACCAAGTAGCGTTTTTCACCCTGGAAAACAGGTCAGAAATCAAGGGTAACGGGTATTGATATTTCACAGTAATATTGTTCAAGAGACGATAATCAATACACGGCCTTAATGAACCATCTTTTTTGGCCACAAAGAAAAAACCGGCACCTAAGGGTGAAGAGGATGGTCTGATATGACCCTTCTCCAATGATTCCTTGATATAAGACCGCATAGCGTCATGTTCAGGTACAGACAAGTTAAAGAGGCGACCCTTAGGGAATTTACTACCTGGCACTAATTCAATAGCGCAGTCATAGCTCCTATGGGGAGGTAAGGATGCAGATTTACTTTCGCTAAACACATCAGAAAAATCAAACAAAAAGTCAGGAACATCCTCAGCCTGGGGGGAGGCAGAAAAAACAGGAGTGTTGGTATTAACACATTGGCAGCCCCAACTGGTTACAGACACAGATTTCCAATCCAAAACAGGATTATGAGACTGTAACCAAGGGAAACCCAGCACGATAATGTCATGCAGATTATATAGAACCAAAAATTTGCAGCACTCCTGGTGATCAGGTTCAACCCTCATTATCACCTGAGTAGAAAACTGGGGTTTATTCTCAGCCAAAGGGGTAGAATCGATCCCCAGTAGGGGAATAGACTTCTGTAGGGGTATCAAGGGAAATCCACAACGTTTAGCAAAATCATAATCCATCAGGTTAATAGCTGCTCCAGAATCAACGAAAGCCTGAGCAGAAAATGAGGACAGAGAGCATATCAGAGTGACAGTTAATAAAAACTTAGTCTGAACACTACCCAAGACAACTGAGCGTGCAAAACGTCTTCCCCGCTTAGGGCAGACTGAAATAGCATGAGAGGCATCACCACAGTAGAAACATAACCCATTGCGCTTTCGAAACTCATGACGCTGTGCCCCAGACACCACTCCATCACACTGCATGGGCTCAGCAGCTGGCTCACAAGGCAACACCACTCCACGCATACTTCTCCGCTCACGCAAACGTCTGTCAATTTGAATCGCTAATGACATAGAATCATTGAGACCAGAGGGGACAGGGAATCCCACCATAACATCCTTTACATTATCCGACAGACCCTTCCGGAAAAGGGCCGCCAAAGCGTCGTCATTCCATTTGGTCAGGACTGCCCACCTACGGAATCTCTGACAGTATAACTCAGCGTCATCAAGCCCCTGATTTAATGCCAACAAGGCTTTTTCAGCTTGATCAGTGATATTAGGCTCATCGTACAATAACCCCAAAGCCTGAAAAAATACATCAACATCACTCAAAACAGGATCCCCAGGTGTCAGGGAAAAAGCCCAATCCTGAGGATCGCCGCGCAGGAGAGAGATGACAATTTGAACCTGCTGCGCTGCGTTTCCTGAGGACTTAGATTTTAAGGCAAGAAACAATTTACAATTATTTTTGAAATTCTGAAACTTAGCTCGATCCCCTGAAAACAAATCTGGCATGGGGATCCTAGGTTCCACAACAGGCAACCTAGCAAGATATGCAGCAATACTCTGAACCTCAGTGGCAAGCTGATCCACACGGCCAGACAACTGTGCAAACTCCATTGGGAGAAAAGATCCTCCCCAGCACCCAGAGATACAGAGGAAAAAAAAAAAAAAATGCAACAAACAGAAAAATATCTCTGACAACTTTTCTTCCTTCAAAATTTTTTTTTTTTTTTTTTTTTCCTTCTGTGAGTACCATACAATTTTTAAGGCCGGTGATACTGTTATGTTACGGTAGCTGAGGAGTGCAGGTAAAAAAGGAAATACACCAGAGCAGTTGGAATCTATGAGATTGCAGTACCCTGACTAACCACCACAACTAGAGGCAGCCGTGGAGCGTTCCTACGATGGTCCTAGACGCCTCGTCACAGCCTGAGAAACTAACTACACCTAAAGATAGAAATAGGAAAGCTATCTGCCCCGGAGCAGAACCCCAAAGATAATAGAAAGCCCCCAAACATGTAATGGCGGTTAGACAAGAGGAAATACTGACACAGAAAGAAAATAGTATGAGCAAACGCTGGGGCCCAAACTATCTAAATAGAAAAGGACAGGAAGGGTACTTACTGCAATCCCAGAAAACCCTGAAAAACACCAACATACTAATTTCAAAATCACCTGAGATCACACGACCTCTACCACCTAAATTAGTTCTCTGGTGTAACAAAAACAGCAGCCACTGAAAAAACTGCAAAAAGCAAAAGTACAAAACACAGTGGCTGGACTAAACTGAGAGGGCAAAAGCCCCCGGAGGGGACCCAGAAGGCCCCCACAGAAGTGCAGGACAAAATGCAAAAATATAGCAAAAACACAAAATAAGAAATTGTCTTATCTGACAGCAGGAGATGCAGACACGACACAGCAGGCTACAAGGGAAACTGGAAAGAAGGATTCAGACCAGAACAATTGATCACCGGCAACCCTGATGGGAAAATGATTCCCTTAAATAAGACCAATCAGTAACACCTGATTCCCAATCCTCACTAGTACCGCTTGTAACCACCAGAGGGAGCCTCTGCTCAGAACTCATCTCAAACCCATTCACAACACACTACCAAGGACCAGCAGACGTTGCTGGAACTCGGATACGGAGATGGAGGCACCTAGGCCAAAGGCACTGGGGAGAACCACTTGACGGTACTGGACCCCGGACGGGTAGAAGAACGCACCCATGAAAATGTAAGTTGACAGAACGCAAGCCGTCCGCAGTTACCGAATCACACAGTCCTACAGTGGGTGCTTATCCTATTGTCACAATGGAAACCGCCTTTATTTACATATCCCACAGCACACATAGGAATCACCTAAACTGCAGGCACCATAGAGTCGGCTAACCCGAATGCAACACAACAGCACAACTTATTGGAGGATAATTGACGTTCACACTGCCAGGAAACAGCTGTCGTGCTGTAACCAGGCTGGCCAGGAGTCAGTACCCCTGCCAATTACTTACGAGCAACAAATGGCGGTGTTGTAGCCCAGGGAGTAGAGTTCAGGTGGTAGAAAGATGAACATAACAGGAGACATGGAAAACGTTGCCAAACAGTTATTTAATCTGAAAACGGACAGGCAAATTCAGGTGAGATCCATGCCTTGTTCATTTTCAGAAAAGTAAGCCGGTCTACATTCTCTGAGGATAGTCGCATGCGACGGTCTGTTACTACACCACCTGCAGCACTAAAGACACGCTCAGATAATACACTGGCAGCAGGGCAAGCCAGCACCTCCAATGCATACTGGCTAAGCTCTGGCCATGTATCCAACTTAGAGACCCAAAATTTGAAAGGGGAAGAGGCATCTGGGAGTACACTCAGAGGGAAAGCCAAGTAGTCTGTCACCATCTTACGGAAACGTTTCTTCCTGGTGACTGGAGCCGTCTCGGATGGTGTAGACCTTGCTGGCGCTGTCACAAAACTTTGCCACATTTGTAACATACAGTTCTTGCCCTGTGCAGAGGCGCTGCTTCTGATCCCTCTTGTTGTAGAGGTGTCTACACTGCCTCGATGCACAGAGCTGCTTTGTAAAGCAGTAGCAGCAGCAGCAGCAGCTCTCTCGGCTGGAATGTACAACAGTATGGATTGCACCAGTGTGTCTTGGTACTCCTGCATTTTACGGTCCCGGTTCACCGGTGTGATGAGGGTTTGTAAGTTGTCCCGGTAGCGAGGGTCTAGGAGGGTGTACACCCAATAATCTGACGTGCTGAGAATGTGGGCGATGCGGCGGTCGTTTCTCAGGCACTGAAGCATGAAATCAACCATGTGCTGCAGACTCCCAACTGGCCAACAAAGGCTGTCCTCTGGAAGAGGCGTCATCTCTGTCTCCTCTGCATCACCCCACCCTCGCTCTACATACTGACTACAGCGTTGTGTACCTCCCTCTGTAGGGATTTCTTCCTCCTCCATTGACTCCTCCTCCTCCTCATCCTCCTCACAAAGTGAGCCCTGCCCAGCCCTTTGTGAGGAACCACGTTGCGCTGACTGTCCTGAAGGTAATTGAATTTGTGACTCCTCATCCTCCACCTCTTCCAAAACCTCTTCCTTTAGTGCTTTCAGTGATTTCTGAAGCAGGCAGATAAGGGGGACAGTCATGCTGACTAGTGCATCATCTGCACTCACCATCCGCGTTGAGACATCAAACGCACACAAAACGTCGCAGATGTCCTTCATAGAGGCCCACTCAGTAGTGGTGAAGCGTGAACGGCGCAAATTGCGAGTTGATTGCGCCTGTTGCAGCTGATACTCCATTACTGCTGGCTGCTGCTCACACAACCGCTCCAACATATGTAACGTGGAATTCCACCTGGTGGGTACGTCACATATGATGCGATGTTCAGGAAGGTGAAATCTGACTTGTAGAGCTGCAATGCGCGATCTGGCCATGCTGGAACGTCGCAAGTGAGCGCACTCTAGGCGGACCTTGTGCAGCAGTGCATCAAGATCCGGATAGTCCCTCAAAAAACTCTGCACGACCAAGTTGAGCACATGTGCCAGACATGGTATGTGAGTGAGGTTGCCAAGGCCCAGAGCTGCCACCAGATTTCGGCCATTGTCACACACTACCAAGCCTGGCTGGAGATTAGCTGACAAAAACCACACATCGCTCTCCTGCTTGATGGCATCCCAGAGCTCCTGCGCTGTGTGGCTTCGATTCCCCATGGGAATTAATTTCAGTACGGCCTGTTGACGTTTGGCCACGGCTGTGCTCATATCGGTCGCAACAGGTAAGCGTTCACGGGTCCATGTGGAGGTAGACCGTGACGGCTCCTGCAGCGATGATTCTGAGGAACTGGAGTAGGAGGAGGAGTCAATGTGGACAGACTTGATTCCGGCAATCCTTGGAGTTGGCAGAACACGTACAGCGCCACTCGCAAGATCTGTACCCGGCTCCACAACATTCACCCAATGGGCAGTGAGTGAAAGGTATCGTCCCTGGCCATGGGTACTGGTCCACGCATCGGTGGTCAGGTGGACCTTGCTACTGACGGCGTTTAGTAGCGCATGTTTAATTTTTGCCTCAACATGCTTTTGCAGACCAGGGACGGCTTGCCTGCTGAAATAAAATCGGCTGGGCACATTGTATTGTGGGACTGCCAATGCCATTAATTCACGGAAACTGTCAGTCTCCACCAGCCTGAATGACAGCATTTCAAGGGACAGGAGTTTTGCAATGCCAGCATTCAGAGCCTGTGCTCGTGGATGGTTTGCCGAGTATGGCCATCTTTTATCCCATGCCTGTGTTACCGATGGCTGTTTTTTGTTCTGGGAGTGTGACGATGACTGTGAACTTGCTGCAGTGGGTGGAATAACAGTTTCTCTATGGACAACAGTGACCGAGGTTCTTCCATGGAGATCCTGTGAGGAAGCCGAAACAGGTGTGTGAGAGCTGGAGGTAGAGGCTCGAACATGACCTAAAGATGTAGGTGCTGCTGTAGGTTGGCCTACATCTCCAGTGTGTCTTTGGAACTCAGCTACGTGCTTTGTCCGTACATGTGTCCACATATTTGTGGTATTCAGGTTCCTGATATTTTTACCTCTTTTAACTTTTTGCTTACACAGCTTGCATTGAACATAGCAAATATCATGTACAAGTCTGTCAAAAAAGGACCACGCAGTGCAAGTCATGGGAGCGCCAATTTTGACAGTTCTAAGAGAACTGCTCCCAACAGGTGCCAAACTGGAGGCTACAGGCAAGCGAGTCTGCAGCCTACCTCTCCCTCCTCTTTGTACCGTTGGGACAATCTCTTCCTCAGAGCTGCTCCCACCACCTTCCTGTTGCTCACGCCATGTTGGGTCTCGGACTTCATCATCTCCACTACCCTCTTCCAACACCTGCTGCTGTTGGATGGTCTGGGCAGCACCATGCTCCACAAAACCTGGCACCTGAGTCTCATCATCATCATAAGATGCGTTCTGCGGTGTGCTGTCCATCGGCACTGGCTCACCCGCCTCTTCAGATTGAGAGAGACACAGCTGTTGCGCATCTGCAATGCCCTCTTCAAATGAGAATCGCTGCTGGCTTTGCACAAGATCTGAGACAAAGCAGAGACTGCTGGGTCTGTACAGACTCTGACTGCCGGCATTGACAGCGGAACAACAATGTTGCTACAGTGTTGTTCTGAGGGAGTGAAGAATGATCGATGATTGCTGCATCAACCAAAGGCTCATTTTCTTCAGCAGCAGAGGCACCGAGCTCTACAATGCGCATAAGAGCCGGGGAAATGTGATCTGTGTCACGAGGCGGCAGCAGCACAGAATCCCACGTCTCTCCTCTACTCCAGCCGACCTCCTTACTCACTGATTTCATCTTGTAATGAAAAGAAGTCAGAAGTTATAAGGCAAGGGTTTACAGATGAGTGACACTGAACACAACTGTTCAATGTGAAAGGCTACTTGGTACTTCTTAGTGTTGCAACCAATGTTGTTACGATGGAAGCGCGTCCTATGTTAAATGCATGAGCTGCAGAATTACTGAAGAAAAAAAGATCTGTATACAGTCATGCTCACAGCGTTGCATGCAGACAACTGCAGTCACGCACCACACCCTTCAGTTCTGTAACAACACTCAGCAAGAGCTTACACAGCGTGTGCTAGCCTGCTACAGCACAGTACACTAATCGCATCCTAATGTTCTCAGGGCCGAGCAGCGTCTTCCTTACTGAATTCCAGCACAGTGACCAAAATGGCGCGGCGCCTTATAGTGCATCGACATCATTTCAGCATCCATACAGCATGCCATAGTAACATACCGCAGCATACGATGTGCCCACATTCTAGATTCCACATTGCCTCGCAGTGAGGATTCGATTCCCGGGATTCGATAAGACGAAAATATCGAAACGAATTATCGAAAGGCCGATAGAGCTAATATCGGCCGATAGCCGATATTTGCAGTATCGTATCGCTCAACACTAGTTGCCAGCAAAATGGCTCACTTTGTCCTCCTCCTCCTCTTATTCCGACTTCTCCAATTTCTCCATTTGCAGCTGCTGAACATCCAGCCTACACCTCAACACATGCCAGTTTTTCCACCACCCTAACTGTGCTGTACCCCCCCTCAGGGCCGGAGTCAGCACCTGGCGCACCCGGCCAAGTGCCGGTTCACTGAGCAGGTGGGGGGGACTGACTCATGGGCGACAGCACTGGCACAGGGCGCCTCATAGTACGCAAAAGTGTCTCTGATGGTGTGGGGGCCCACTCGCCGTCAGACACACCGGCGTAATTACCTCTCCCTGCTCCACCGCTGTGACATCTTCCGTGTTTCCTGACAGTGACATTCAGGTCAGAGAGCGCGATGACGTCACGTCTGTACGCCCTCTGCCTAAACAGTCCAAATGCAGAGAGATGGAAGATGGCGACGCTGAGGAGTCCAGAGTAGAGCAGTGCCCAGCGAGGAGAGGTATTTTATTTTTTTTAATGTTTGGAGCAATATATGGGGAGCATTATACACTGGAGAATGATATATGGGGCCCATCATACACTGGAGCATTCTAAATGGGGCCCATTATATATGGAGCATTCTAAATGGGGAACATCAGACACTGGAGCAGCATATACGGGGCCCATTATACACTGGAGCATTATAAATGGGGCCCATTATATATGGAGCATTATATTGGCCCATCAAATACTGGAGCATCATATTGGGTTCATTATTTATCGGGCATCATATAGGGTATGGAGCATCAAATGGAGCACATATGGGGCCTATTCTGTATGGAGCATTATTTGGAGCCCATTCTGTATGGAGCAATATGTGGGGACCATCATACTCTGTATGGAACATTATATGGGACCAATTATTCTGTATGGAGCAATATATGGGGCTCATTATTCTGTATGGCGCACTATGTGGTGCCCATAATACTGTATGGAGGAATATACTGTCCGGTTTTTGAGCTATTGTAGAATTTAAAATAGATATCAGTCATGTAATGTAAGAAGTGAAGTATTTGTCATTGTACTATACCTATATTTCTGTGCCCTATCGGAGCATCATGAATTGTGGCATGTGTTAAAGGGGCCCACTGAGACTCTTTCGCCCGGGGCCCACGAAAATCTGGAGCCAGCCTTACCCCCCCACAACTTTAGCCAAATAACCCTCAGTTAACTATGCGTAACTATTATTATAAAGTAAATTAAGGTTGACAAGCTTAAGGAATAAGAATTGATGTCGTTGGCATTGAAATGGGCACTGTAGGTGTGTTTACTGTCCTCCACTCCCTGCCGACTTTGCTTCTCCATTGACTTGCATTGGGTTTCGTGTTTCAGTCGGACCTCCGACTTTTCCCGATAGTCGGCAGATTTCGTTCAACTTGACTTTTGAGACTAAAAAAGGCAAAGTCGCTCATCTCTAGTTATGTAGGTTGCATACATCAGGGTTTTTTTCTCATATGTGAAAAACAGTCCATGCTTTTTTCAGTGAGCTGGTTGCATTTTTAGTCTTTTTGTATTTTTACAATCCTTGCAGCATCCATTTTTCTCACATAAATGAAAAAAAATTCTTAGCTTCTCCTACCCATCATACAGTAAAATACATCTATGTGTCATTTGATTTTTTTAATGAGGCCATTAGTGATTTTGATCTGCAACATGGATCAAAGTATTACTTATCTGCAGGGTATCCCTTCTATGTCCAATTAGAGTGGGTCTGACCACTGTGACTCACACAAAAACTAAGTAACATCATGGTCGACAAACAAAGTGCCTCGATCATAGACTTAACTTGAAACTTTTTGTCTCCAATACAAAATTTGTAACTCTCACATACCATTAGATGCTTAAATACTATTGACTTGAAATAGGGTCCTTTATATCTCTCCAGGCACCAAAACCTGGTTTGGACTGTTATTTCATCACCCCGTATAGCTACAGTTGTGCTCAAAATGATAACACCATAAATTTTTCTCCACTCATGGTTAGTGGTTGTGTGAAGATATTTATTGTCAAACTGCTGTTTCTCTTTTTAAATCATAATGAAAACCCAAAACATCCAAATGACCCTGATCAAAAGTTTACATACCCCATTTCTTAATACCGTGTATTGCCCCCTTTGACATCAATGACAGCTTGAAGTCTTTTGTGGTAGTTGTGGATGAGGTTCTTTATTTTCTCAGATGGTAAAGCTGCCCACGCTTCTTGGCAAAAAGCCTTCAGTTCATGTGTGATTCCTGGGCTGTCTAGCATGAACTGCGTACTTGAGATCTCCCCAGAGTGGCTCAATGATATTGAGGTCAGGAGACGGAGATGGCCACTCCAGAACCTTTAATTTTTTCTGCTGTAGCCAATGACAGGTCAACTTGGCCTTGTGTTTTGGATTGTTGTCATGTTGTAACGTCCAAGTACGTCACATGTGCAGCTTCCAGGCTGGTGATTGCAAATTTGCCTCCAGTATTTGCTGATAATGTGCTTAATTCATCTTTCCTTTAACTTTCACCAAGTTTCCTGTGCCTTTGTAGCTCACATATCCCTAAAACATCAGCAATCCTCCTCCGTGCTTTACAGTAGGAATGGTGTTTCTTTCATCATAGGCCTTGTTGACCTCTCTCCAAACGTAACGTTTATGGTTGTGGCCAAAAAGTTCAATTTTGGTCTCATCAGTCCAAATTACCTTGTTCCAGAAGTTTTGAGGCTTGTCTCTGTGCTGTTTTGCATATTGTAGGCGAGATACTTTGTGACATTTGTGCAGTCATGGCTTTCTTCTGGTGACTCGGCCATGCAGCCCATTTTTCTTCAAGTGCTTCCTTATTGTGCATCTTGAAACAGCCACACTGCTAGTTTTCAGAGAGTCCAGAGTCCTGGCAGTTGTGGACAAAATTTTTGTTGGTCTACCTGACCGTGGTTTCGTTTTTACAGAGCCCCTGATTTTTCATTTGTTAATCACAGTTTTGATTTCCCCAATACTCACAATCCAGAAATGTCAGTGGCTGGATGAAAGATGCAAGAGACTGTCTGGATCCCAGAAACTCACTCAGCTTTTATGCACACACACTAATTACAAGCAAACAGGTCACATGTGAGGATGTTACCTTTACGAGCCATTCAAACCCATTTGTGTC
This sequence comes from Oophaga sylvatica, assembly GCA_033576555.1. Classification (NCBI taxonomy): domain Eukaryota; kingdom Metazoa; phylum Chordata; class Amphibia; order Anura; family Dendrobatidae; genus Oophaga; species Oophaga sylvatica. Next base: position 77,043,867 of record JARQOD010000003.1, on the reverse strand, counting down.
AACTTCTGTGCATGTTATCAGGCCAAAATCACCAGGGTATGTGAACTTTTGATCAGGGCCATTTGGATGTTTTGGGTTGTCATTATGATTTCAAAAGAAAAAACACAGTAGTTTGACAATAAATGGTTTCACCCAACCACTAACCATGAGTAGAGAGGAAGGTTTAGTGTTATCATTCATATTCTCTGAAAAAAAGGCCAAGAAACCAGAAATTCCACTGGAGTATGTAAACTTTTGAGCACAACTATATATTCCTGAGCACAGACCTTTCTTAGTTCTCTTGATTGGCAATGGTCTTCAGATCTTAGAAACCAAAACAACTTTTGATTCACCATAGTAAAAACTCTACTCATAAGATTCGGTAGTTATTGATCAAAATCTCATCTGATCTACAGTATATAAGTCTATATCATACCGCTGATATCATCTACAAAGGGCTTTAACCTAATACCATGAAAGTATTATGTTCAGTACATTCTGTTCAACATATACTATTAGTGTCAGGTATACACAGAAAGTAAGCATGATATAAACCTCATCCACTACCTACAATAGCTATTCAATCAAGAATTAGCAATAATAACTTCCACAGAATGATTGTATAATACCAAAGATTGGTGCACTCATTAGAGCATAAAACAGTATTCAGTCCAAAGTAAACAATATTGCTCCTAGGAAGCCAGACGGAAAATGAACAATATCATCCACAGAACAATATCACCCATAAAAGACCATATTGCAGGTTAGCCCAGACACACTACGTGTATCGTTGTGGAACACAACTCCATCAGGAAAAGTTTCCACTGTATCTGAGCTCGCTTTCGGTCTCCTCTCCACTTCACCAGACAGGGTCCAGAATGTTCTGACCGTATTACTCTGACACTAGGTTCGATCACCAAATCTAGCTGCCTCATTTCTGCTTCTTTCCTTCACACACTCCTCAATCTGGCCAAGTCTGTCACACTCCCTGTGATTGGTTTTACTTCTCTAGTAATTACTGATGAACTCTAACCAAGAATTAGCTCCATTCTACCCTTTTTCAATCTTCAGGGCTTTCTGTTGACTCTTCCTTCTCCTGCTTTCTGCTCAGTGCAGCTCTAATGGGACAAATTAATTTAAATTCAGCATTAAAAGGTGTTCAGCAATAATACAAGTTTTTAGGAAGGGTGTAAGAAATCTTTTTACTTCTTTACACACATTCCCTGTTTAATGATTGCCACCCTTGGAAATCCAGGACCTGTAAATTATAAAGCAGCACAAACAACAATATACTTCGGCAACATGCTCATCTTTTTTCCATCTTTAGCTCATGGCAACGTATAAAACACATCATAAAGCATTGCTGATACAAGCAGCCCTTATGTTAAGTTTTCTGTCCTCCTTGCACAAAAAAAAAAAAAAAAAACAGTTCTTCAGAAAGGATACAGTTCATGCTGGAAAAGAGGTAATAAACTTTTAATTGCTCAGGATAGTAAAGAACACTGTCTACATGTATCGGGACAATATTTCAGTCCTTTTAGTCCTTGGTGAATGCAGCTCAATCTTTAGTTTAGGGTGTAGGACCCTCCAACTGCACAAGCGCCCTTCATCCAGTATAATACGCTAAAAAATATATATATAGCACTAAGGTGCACACTTATCAAAAAGGATTCTTGCCATCCCCAGCACTGCTCCCAACTCCGCCATATCACCATGCATTAACTTGTAAAATCTTCTGGCTCTGACACTGTATGCCCTTGAGCATGCCCAGAAGTTCCTACCAGTTTGGCCATTTGCGTAATAAATGTGTCTAACGTAAAACTTTTTTTTTTATACCATGAAGTTTTATTTAGAAAGGGATTTTGTAATGCATTTCTTAACTTGCAATAATTTTGCATTCTTAAAATTTTAACATATATTTTTTTAAATAGAAATAATGACACGGTTGTGGAAGTGATAGGTCATCTTTAAACAGTAAGGTCCTCCAAGTGGTAGTTGCAAGCGGCAAGAATTCTATTATTTCATGTTTATTTATTATGCTTGCTTTTATAGTGCTATCATATTCCGCAGCTCAGACGTTTGTTGTCATATGCAACAGATTAGGACTTCTATATTATAAGTAAAAGGAGGACTTTATGCTGACCTGACAGTAGATGGCGATGTTGTGTAACGTTTCCTTCTTTAATGTATTGTATAAGAATTAGTCTCTCTTCTGTTTAGTTTCACTTTCGTTTTGTTCCTGTTTGCTGATGCAATGCTGTAATGACTGTGCATTATTCCTTCACCTCATGTTCAGAGAAGTAAACGCTTGTTATCCCATGCAACCTGCTCTGTGAAGTTTCCTCTGCAAAGGTGTGGATTCAGAAGCTGTGCAACAAAGTTGTCATCATTGTCCCCCATGGTGGCTCACAATCTAAATTCCATATCAGTTTGTCTTTGGAGTGTGGGAGGAAACCATAGAACACCCACGCAAACATGGGGAGAACATGCAAACTTCTTACAGATGTTTCAACCCAGGACTCCCGCGCTGCAAAGCAACAGTGCTGCTAACCACTCAGCCACTGTGCATCTTATGAGTGAAGGATAGCAGTTGATTTAGGGTTCTGTATCAGAAAAACTGCATTCTTGTCAGGCATGAATATCCTTCTACCATGTTACTATTATTTAAATTCTTGTCATAGGCTCATGCTAAGCTTAGGCTTCATTGCTTGCAATTGCATATGCTATGCTGAGCTTGGAATAGAATTGAGGGGAGGTCTATGAGGTTACCTGTCCCTAATGAAGGAGTATCACTGGCCCCAAAGGCCTTGGTGTGTTGCTGATTACTATATTGATGCATTTACTGCAGTTTACAGTGTAAATATGTTATAATAAGTAGCTGGACACACATGTACTTGGGATGAGTTTTGGGAGCAAAATGGGGATGTGACCTGGTTAGTGAGAGGTTTGTTGCTAGTGAGAAACTGATATGCACATAACAAGGCAGCACAAAGTGTGTGTGTTAGGAACAATGAAAATAGCATGCCTGACGACCCGATTTTAATACTCATATGTGGCTGAAAATCTGAAATATACTGTAGCTGGTAGAACCTGGGACCAGGACAGAAGTCTTAGAAAGAAGAGAAAGGAGCAACTTCAATTATCCTGAACCAGAGGTCCAGGAAGGTAGTTCTGCACTGTGGGGACCCTAAGACAGCAAAAGTCACAGGGACAGAGGCTACATGTAAGTTGGACTTGGAATTTAGAGGAAGATGTCTGCTAGCCAAACTGGGACATGAATAGTACGCTGAGAGTAGGCTGAGACAGTTGGAAAAGAACTAACCATGAGGGAAAATGAGGGGCCAGCTAATGAATGTGACTGCTGGATAATGCACAAGTCATGTGTCGACACATGAAACCACTAAGTACCGTATATACTCATGTATAAGCCGACCCGTGTATAAGCCGACCCCCCTAATTTTGACACAAAAAACTGGGAAAACTTATTGACTCGCGTATAAGCCTAGGGTGAAAAATGATTATGCCTCCATATGATGCTCCACAGATTATGCCCCCATATGCTCCACAGATTATGCCCAATATGCTCCACAGATTATGCCCCCATATATTCCACAGATTATGCCCCCATATGCTCCAGATTATGCCCCATATGTTCCACAGATTATGCCCCCATATGCTCCAGATTATGCCCCATATGTTCCACAGATTATGCCCCATATGCTCCATATTATGCCCCCATATGTTCCACAGATTATGCCCCCATATGCTCCATATTATGCCCCCATATGCTCCATATTATGCCCCCATATGTTCCACAGTTTATGCCCCCATATGCTCCATATTATGCCCCCATATGCTCCATATTATGCCCCATATGCTCCATATTATGCCCCCATATGCTCCAGATTATGCCCCATATGTTCCACAGCTTATGCCCCCATATGCTCCATATTATGCCCCATATGCTCCAGATTATGCCCCATATGTTCCACAGCTTATGCCCCATATGCTCCATATTATGCCCCCATATGCTCCAGATTATGCCCCATATGCTCCAGATTATGCCCCATATGTTCCACAGCTTATGCCCCCATATGCTCCAGATTATGCCCCATATGTTCCACATCTTATGCCCCCATATGCTCCATATTATGCCCCCATATGCTCCAGCTTATGCCCCATATGTTCCACAGCTTATGCCCCATATGCTCCATATTATGCCCCCATATGCTCCATATTATGCCCCCATATGCTCCAGATTATGCCCACATATGCTGCTCAATTATGCCCCATAGTATAGGCCTCATATTGCTGCTGCAAAAAAAAGACATACTCACCTCTCGTCGCTGGGGCCAGGTGCCGGTGTCCTAAGCAGGCGGTGACACCGGCGCGCTATGGGGGACAAGTGCCAGTGTCACCGCTCAGGACCCCGGCACCTGAGATACTTACCTGTCCCTCGGTCCACCGCAGCGCACTGCTCCCTCGGTCTGACTCTGTGTGTGAATGATCTGGCAGGGGGCGGGGCGCACACTAACGACGTCATCACGCCCTCTGCCTGATCATTCACACACAGAGGAGTCAGACCGAGGGAGCAGTGCGCTGCGGTGGACCGAGGGACAGGTAAATATCGCTATACTCACCCCTCTGGCGCGTCCCTGCAGCCTCTCCTCTTCTCGCGGGGCTCTCAGCAGCGCTTCAGTCCTGCAGCGGTCACGTGCTACGGCTCATTAAAGTCATGAATATGTGCATATTCATGACTTTAATGAGGGGTGCCATGTGACCGTTGCAGGAAGGAGCCGGAGATCAGGGGAGAAGCAGGGGGGCTGCAGAGACCGTGCCGGCGGAGGGGTAAGTATGATCCGACACCCCCGCTCCCCCTCCCCCGCCGACCCCCGTATATGACCCGCGTATAAGCCGAGAGGGGGACTTTCAGCCCTAAAAAATGGGCTGAAAATCTCGGCTTATACATGGGTATATACGGTATGTGCTTGTGTTGAAATTAGAAAATTTAGTGAACAACTCATGTACCTGCTGTTCTCTGTTCTGTCAAAATCATCCATAAAATACAGTTTATTTTTCTAACATGGAATAAATCCTTCTAAACTGTAAGTCCTCTATAATCAAGTAAAGTGCAGTCTGAGAGGGAAACATCTGCAGAGGTTATCTATATTGAGCTGGACATTATTCATGTGGTTTCCATCGACCATGCATCACTAGTTGGTCGCTGTCTGCCCCAGCCCTTATCTACATGCACTTCATTTGACAAATGGAAAGGTTTTTAATATTAGAGTTAGGACCGTCCCAATTACGGTCGCCTTGACGAGGCGAAATGGCTTTCGCATTTTTTTTTATCAAAAAAACACGTTAACTAAATACCATACATTATTTTCAGGCACTATGCTATTTACTTATTTACTGCAGGGTTTTCATCATTATGTTTCGGTCTTTGTTTTTTTCCCTCTTGTATAAAGATAGAGCATGTTAAATCCTGTGAGCCTGATCTTTCCTTCTGAAATCTTCCATCGAAGTGCATGATGAGGGTATTTTTGTTTTTACTTTGGCCATTGACATTCATATATTACAGCATTCCCAAATCACAATCTGATCCCAATTCATAATTTTATCATTAGGTTGAATTAATTAATTTCTTTGTTGGTACTTACTTCCCTCCAGCTACTGATTTCATTCATCAGTCTCAATAATTTTATAATTTGATGTCAATTTGATGTCAAGAACTTGATGACTTTGATTAAGTGGACATTGTACACAGTATCTAGACTTGACCTTGTGGTGGAAGAAGAAACACAGGTTTATCTAGTAACATAGGGCTCAGTTATACTGTATAGTGATGACTCACTGATCAACCATTCCGGAGCACAGAGGCTCATGTAAAGATACTCTGTCACGGGATGGCACTTATATTGATCTAGAAAAAAACTTACTAGAATTAATTAAAGAGGTTTCCAGGACTTTATCATTGATTGCCTATCCTTAGAATAGGTTTTAATGTCTGATCGGTGGGGTGGGACACTCGGCTCCCCGCTAATCAGTTGTTCTCTGTGTTGGTGGTGGCTGGAACTGCTCAGTTACGAAGCTGCACTGTATAATGTATAGTGGCTGTGACTGGATATTGCATATCTGCCCCTTTTCAAATCAATATGGAGCGGATTTGCAGTACCCGACCTTGGCTACTATTCCGTCAACAATGATGTGCAGCTCCGTAACTGAAGAGTTTCAGCCGAACAGCTCATTAATGCATAGGCCATCAATGTTAAAGTCAGGAACAGCCCCGCTGGTAGGGAGAACATAGAACTTGTTATCTTATGTGGGGAGTCGGGACTACTCTCAATGATTTCTCTCAAAATGAGCCAGGAAGGCCAGCCATTCCCTGGGGCTGCTAAAAAAAACCTTTTGCTCAAGTCACTAAATCTATAGGCATTGTGTAGTTTTTCATGTTCATCTTGTGACTCTTCCCGTCTTCCAATTTTGATGGTGTACTATAGTTATGTTATGGCATTGGAGGCACAGTATGGGCTTGAATTTTTTAGTTTTCACTTTACAGCAAAATTTTCTCATTTAATCATACACAAATTCAATATCTACATACAGTTAGGTCCATAAATATTTGGACAGAGACAACATTTATCTAATTTTGGTTCTAGACATTACCACAATGAATTTGAAACAAAACAAATCAGATGCAGTTGAAGTTCAGACTTTCAGCTTTCATTTGAGGGTATCCACATTAAAATTGGATGAAGGGTTTAGGAGTTTCAGCTCCTTAACATGTGCCACCCTGTTTTTAAAGGGACCAAAAGTAATTGGACAATTGACTCCAAGGCTATTTCATGGACAGGTGTGGGCAATCCCTTCATTATATCATTCTCAATTAAGCAGATAAAAGGGCTGGTGTTGATTTGAGGTGTGGTGTTTGCATTTGGAAGGTTTAGCTGTGAAGGAAACATGCGGTCAAAGGAGCTCTCCATGTAGGTGAAACAAGCTATCCTTAAGCTGCAAAAAACTGAAAAAACCCATCCGAGAAATTGCTACAACTTTAGGAGTGGCAAAATCTACAGTTTGGTACATTCTGAGAAAGAAAGAAAGCACTGGTGAACTCATCAATGCAAAAAGACCTGGGCGCCCACGGAAGACAACAGTGGTGGATGATCGCAGAATACTCTCCATGGTGAAGAGAAACCCCTTCACAACAGCCAACCAAGTGAACAACACTCTCCAGGAGGTAGGCGTATCAATATCCAAATCTACCATAAAGAGAAGACTGCATGAAATTAAATACAGAGGGTTCACTGCACGGTGCAAGCCACTCATAAGAATCAAGAATAAAAAGGCTAGGCTGGACTTTGCTAAAAAACATCTAAAAAAGCCAGCACAGTTCTGGAAGAACATTCTTTGGACAGATGAAACCAAGATCAACCTCTACTAGAATGATGGAAAGAGAAAAGTATGGCGAAGGCGTGGTACAGCTCATGGCGGAAGCAGTGTGATGGCTTGGGCATGCATGGCTGCCAGTGGCACTGGGTCACTAGTGTTTATTGATGATGTGACACAGGACAGAAACAGCCGAATGAATTCTGAGGTATTCAGAGCCATACTGTGTGCTCAGATCCAGCCAAATGCAGCCAAACTGATTGGTCGTCGTTTCATACTACAGATGGACAATGACCCAAAACATAAAGCCAAAGCAACCCAGGAGTTTATTAAAGCAAAGAAGTGGAATATTCTTGAATGGCCAAGTCAGTCACCTGATCTCAACCCAATTGAACATGCATTTCACTTGTTAAAGACTAAACTTCAGACAGAAAGGCCCACAAACAAACAACAACTGAAAACCACCGCGGTGAAGGCCTGGCAGAGCATCAAAAAGAAGGAAACACAGTGTCTGGTGATGTCCATGAGTTCAAGACTTCAGGCAGTCATTGCTAACAAAGGGTTTTCAACCAAGTACTAGAAATGAACATTTTATTTACAATTATTTAATCTGTCCAATTACTTTTGGTCCCTTTAAAAACAGGGTGGCACATGTTAAGGAGCTGAAACTCCTAAACCCTTCATCCAATTTTAATGTGGATACCCTCAAATGAAAGCTGAAAGTCTGAACTTCAACTGCATCTGATTTGTTTTGTTTCATATTCATTGTGGTAATGTCTAGAACCAAAATTAGATAAATGTTGTCTCTGTCCAAATATTTATGGACCTAACTGTATGTATGTATGTATGTGTGTGTGTGTGTGTGTGTATTTACTTGTGCAGCCACAGTAACAGCATTACGGCCACGAACTGCGCCTGCACAAGTGACAGATATATGTCACCTGTTAATTTCACCGCTTCCGATGCAACAGCATCGGGCCTATTTCTAGTGGGCTAATAATTATGCGTTTATTGGAGACAATGTGTACCCCAACACATTTCTAGCACCTCGACTCACAAACCACCAAATGGAAAAAGCAAATTAGGTGACTGGTGTTTGTCCACCTCCCTTAGCTTTCCAATGAACATACGTCCTGTTCTGGCACCAATAAATATGCACCCCATCACCTTTACTATTCAAGAATGATCTCCATTCATGTATGAAGGTCGATACATCTAACCTTCTGAAAAGCAAAATTACAATGGAAAACTGCATGCCAGAAAAATAAAATTCCTCTGATCATTTGATGGTTAAGCATAGGCTTGATATATCATTCTGCAGTAGGAACACAGGGACGATGTGTGAGCTATCTTTAGGAAACAATTCATGTTCAACAGAGCAAGACCTACCAGGAGATGATTTATCAAAAATAGAAGTACCTGCAATGGAGGTTGAACTGTGGACAAAGTATCACTGCACTCAGATCCCTGGGTAATATGTCACGCTGTGGGCGATTGCCAAGACAAGGCTTGACTAGGTACCGGATCACAGCTACAGTACATCTGTCAGTATCAAGTAAATTTATACATCCCTACACTAAAACCTCAGAGCAAAACTTTTTTTTTTGCAATAAACTGTCTTTAAGACCTCCAAAAATTGTATTGAAAATAATCTTCTGAAAAGGTGATAGTCACAAAGAAGACAGTCATTATATGTAATGTATGACTGATTAAATTAACATTTGTAACAGGAAATCTGGCTTAGATTAAAGGGAATCTGTTATTAAGCTCAACACCCCTCCACCCCACACTCCTAAACCCCATAGAAGAGAATGCAGGTCTTTAAAAGCTAAATTCATTCATGCCTTTATATCTTCTATCACATGCTGCATTCCTGAAAAATCAGCATTTTATTTCATATGCAAATTAGGTGTTCAGTGCTTTGGGTGTGACTGAGCACTTCCAGAGGACCTTCTGTTGTGAATACTCTGGAGGCGACTTCTGAGCTGGGGCTCCCTCCGGTGGTTGCTGAGGGTAATGAACCAATTGCTGAATGGCCTTCAGCTGGCTCTGAATAGTCTGATATAAGTGACCTGAACACCCTTCAGCCTTGCCGGTAATCAATTGTTCTTCCAGGTCTTGCTTGGAGCTCAGCTTGCATTCCTGCTCTCATTCAGATAAGTGATTTGCTGTCTTTTTTCCTCTGGTTGGATTTTCCTTGCTGGTTTGCTGCTTTGCAGTAGACTTCAGCCTGGTCCCCTTTTGGGGCCTGGCGCTGCATTTGTGCTCAGTTTGTGTTTGCACTTTTGCTCTGTTCCTATGTCACTTTTTATTTGCTGAATTGCTGTGTATTACACCAGAGATCTGATTTAGGTGGTAGAGATCGTGTGATCTCAGGTTTTTTGTTAATCAGAAGTGTTGGTATTTTTGTCAGGGTTTTTTTTGGGTTGCAGTCAGAAATCTTTCCTATACTTTTCTATCTAGACAGAATTGGGCCTCAGCGTTTGCTCATTCTATTTTCTTTCTGTGTTCGTATTTTCTTCTTGTCTAACCGCCATTACATGTTTGGGGGCTTACTATTTCTTTGGGGGTTCTGCTACGGGGCAGTTAGCTTTCATCTTTCTGCCTTTAGGTGTAGCTATCTCTCCGGCTGTGACGAGGAGTCTAGGATCACCGTAGGTACGCTCCACGGCTACTTCTAGTGTTGCAGTTAGTTTAGGGTCCTGCAACCCAATAGTTTCCAGCCTCTCTGGTGTATTGCTACTTTGCTATTTTTGCTATTTCTCCTCAGCTACCGAAACATAACAACCTTCCTCCCAAAAGTTGTTTCCCTGCCCAGCCTTTTTAGCTCCATTGTTAGATCACTGTCTATTTGACATCAGATAAGTAAATCCCACAATGAGCCATCAATCAAGCTAAAGAGGCTGGTGCTAGGCATGAAAACATCCTCAAGATGCAGAGGCTTAGGAAGTGCTCTGTCACACCCAAAGCACTTAAGCCTTCGTTTGCATGTGAATTTAATGTTTATTTCTTGAGAAAGCTGCCACAGAGCTTATGAATAATGGTGGATGTGTCCTTCTGCTGAAGCCAGGATAGGCGGCACCTGCGCAGTCTGGCGCTGGAGTTAGCTCAGGTGCAAACAGCACTATGGTGCCATTTAATTGAAGACACTGTGTATGTGAATTCGCAGACACACTGTCTTCAACAAAATGGTGCTGGATATTGAAAGATGCACACGTGCTGACTCCGGTGCCATGTTACTAAAGAATTCTACTACAGAGTCAACATAGCAGTGCGCACGCGCCGGTCATCGCCATTATGCCTACAGCCAGCACATGCACACTGCTTTTTTTGACGTTGTAGTCCATTAATTCAATAAAATGGCACCGGAGATCACAATATGCACATTATTGAAGTAATGTAGTACAACGTCAATAAAGCAGTGCACAAGCACCAGGCATAGGTGCAGTATGCTCACATCCTGATTCCGGTGCCACTTTATTGAAGTAATGGGCTACAACATCAAAAGAGCAGTGCCCACACGCCAGGCATAGGCACGGTATACACATGCGCTGATTCTGGTGCCATTTTGTTGAAGAAACTATATAAATGTACTAATAAAAAATGCTCGCCACCCGGACGTCGAAAGGGTTCAACAGCTAGTACAATCTATAAAGTTGTAGATGGATTTAGCTTTCAAAGACCTTCACTTCCATATCTGAAGTATTGGGGGTTAATCTAATTGACAGATTCCCTTCTGAAATATGTGGTACGAAGCATTATTCTCTCAGTACGGATGGGTCTTCAACTAAGAAAACACCACCCCTCACTGCTTAGAGTGACACAAATGTGACACTAACCTTGAATGTTTTGGGGTACTAGCCAGTCATTTAAAGAGGTTTTACTATTATATTTCATCATCAGTTGAAGATGAAAGCCACTAGTGAATATCACAATATTTGACTCCAACATAGGTGGGTTCTCCCCTCTACAAAAGCACCAAAAACAGCACAGAAATATTTCTTTATGTAAATTTATGTAAACTCACAAACTCAGTCCAGCATTATCACAAGCAAACAGCTGGACCTCTCAGCAACCAACCAGACCTCACTAAAAAACAATCAAAAAGAAAAGTTGGATTTTTCTTCGCTTTCTTGAGTCTATGTACCTACATTAGTGTGAGGCTACCAAATCACATGGGCAAGAAGCAGGGCCGGGACAAGTTATTTTGGTGCCCTAGGCAAATGAAGCTGACAAGGCCCCACCCCAATGAGCCCTCTGACCCCATGTAAATGGAATGGGTCGGAGAATAAGGTAAAAGGACTCTTAAAATAAACCCTCTTTTTCACCCAAAAATACCAGCAAGAGTAAAAAAAAAGTGATGTACTTTAGGGGTGAAGCTAAACAGGAAGTGGGGCCGTTTGGTTTCAGTTAAAGTGTCCATAATTTGCAGATGCCCTAATGGAAACTAAACAGACACCATTATAGATAAAGGTATACAGATTCGTATGATTGTTTTTAAAGAAGCACTCTGCCTTTCATCAACATTTTTATCCTCTTAATATATTGCAATCATATTATGTAGCACTGTGTCTTACAATCGCTGATTTTGACTTTCTACCCAGTTAATTTTTCTCTTTCCCATTAGGTCTATTACATCACATGACTAGCTGAATCCTTCAAGTACAGACCATATACATTTTATCAATAGCATGGGTGAAGGGGAAAAGGAAAATAGTCAGCTCACCAGGTTTCTCTGATTGAACACACATGGAGGAGCCTTGATCAGAGGCGTGGTTCACAATGGAAAATGGAAGAGGAAAAATATCTCCAGCGTGTAATCCAATAAAATCACTTTTTTATTCAAGACATTTTAAAATGTATGTATCAAAAATACAAATGAACAAAGGAAAGGAAGGATGGGGTCCCCATAACAACCAACGCGTTTCAACCTCTTGCGGTCTTAGTCATGGAATGAAATGAGATCCCTTGTCCAAACCTTAAATGATTAATTGCACATGACAAAACAGGTGCAGTAATTAAAAATCTTAAGAACACACAATCAAATCACTTGGACAAGAGAATGACAAAAGTACAAATATACATATCATAGAAAACCTATAACTTATACTGAAATACATTCATTAGAATCTTATTATGACAACTTAGGAAAGTGCACTAGAAAAAGTGAAAAAAAAGGGCCTTTACAAGTGTGGGTTAATGAACAGCTCCTAAAAAAGGGGAAAAAAAAGGTTGTTTATTCAATCATATTGCAAAATAAGGTCTTGTCGTTTATTTAAACCAAAGGGCACTCTTGTATTTAATTTGAAAATCCAAAAGGATTCACGATTGAGGACTCTGCGTCCATAATCACCTCCTCTTGTGGGCTTATTAACCTTTTCAATACCCATAGCCACAATAGTGCTAGTACTGCCTGCATGAACCATTTTACAATGGTAAGATACCGCTGAAATATTATGGGCAGTGGAGCTTGTGGCTTCCGAAAGATGTTTTCTAAATCTATTTTTAAAAGGGCCGATTGTACATCCCACATATTGTAATTTGCAGGTCACACATTCTATTAAATAAATTAAACCTTCTGTGTTACAATTCATGTGCGTGGTAATTGGATAAGAAAGGCCTGTGGCGGTGGAAGTAAATCTTTTATTTTTTCGGACATAGTTGCAAGTTTTGCATGGGTGATGTCCACACTTGTAAAAGCCCTTATCATTTAACCACGTGTTATTCACGTTCTTTTGGGTGCTTGTAAACAAACTGGGAGCAAGTATACGTCCTAATGATGGCGCTTTTTTTGCAACAAAATGGAAATGAGAATTATTCAGAATTTGAGACAACCTAGCATCACCATGTAAAATGGGAACATATTTTTTATAATATCAATGATAGAATCAAATTGTGGGCTAAATTCAATAACAAAGTTGATACTAGTAGAAATTTTATATTGTTTATATTGTTAATTACATGTTTGGGGTGAGATGAGTGCGCTTCTAGAATAGAATTGGTATCAGTAGTTTTTCTGTATGGGGAGATAAGGATTGAGTTTGTATGAGAATCAACCGATAATAAAATATCCAAATAATTTATTGAAGATTTTGAAGTACAGTAAGTGAAGGAAAAATTAAATTCATTCATGTTGATATAGTTGATGAAATCAACGATTTCTTCTTGTTCCCCTTTCCATATTAACAACAGGTCATCTATGTAACGGCCAAAAAATGTACTTTATTAATAAAAGGATTATTTTCGTGAAAAATATATTTTTCTTCCCAAACAGCTACTGTGATGTTTGCAAGGGAGGGCGTACATTTTCCTCCCATGCTCACTCTGTCATGGTTTACTGGGTTCTTGGATCAGGTAGTCGCGGGTTAACTTGGTTGGCCTCTTTCTGGGTCCTGGGAGGCTTTTTATAGCCTCACTGTGAAGCCAGTCTTTGTCGTTTATACTCTGACCTTTGACTGAGTGTGTCTGACCCTGTGTTTGTGCCAGTGCTTTGTGCCTGTGCTACGTTTTGTCTGTCTGTTATTTGGCTGTGTCCCTGTTACGAGTTTTGTCTGTCCCTTTTGTACTGCGTTTCTCCCTCTGTGTATGACCCCTTGGCTGTGTTCTGGTTCTTCTCTACCTGCTCCTTTTGTACTGCGTTGCTCCCTCTGTGTATGACCTGGCTATCCTGACTATCCATTCTGTTTATGCCCCTTGGTAATTTATTTCGTAGTTACCCTTCTAGGAGTTTTCCTTTACCTCATAGCTCTCTGGAGCTTAGGCCACGCCCCTAGGCAGTCACATGCCTGCAGGTCCTCTGGCCTGAAGCATTCTCTATCTGCTTCTGCTGCCTCTGAGAAGCGTGTGGCTGGCTCCGCCCCTTGGCAGTCACATGATTGAAGGTCTGTTCCACAGAAACACACGTCTTCCCTGCTGCGGCTCTGCTATACAGGTATCTTTGGGCACAGTTTGTTCACTCAGAACACACGCACTGGCTCAGTGAGCAAGTGCAGTGCGGTGTCCCTGACACACTCCCTGTGTTTGAAGAAAAAAAGAACCATCAAAGGAAAAATAGTTATGTGTCAGAAGAAAAAAAAACGCATCTAAAATGAATAATTGAACTTCCTCTTTATACGGACTGTACTTTTGAAGAAAAAATGTAAGACTCGACATTATAGTTTGGTGAGGAATGGAAGGATAAAGACCAACAATATCACAAGTTACCCAAGAATATAAGGGAGACCAAATGTATCCATCTAGTGCTGAGATAATCGCTTTAGTATCTTTGATGTAACCAGGTAAATTTACAACCAAGGGTTGCAGGTAAAAATCAACCCACTCACCCAAATTTTCCATAAGAGACCAATGCCCGACACAATCGCCCTGAAAGGGGGAGGAAAAACATTTTTGTGCAGTTTAGGTAGTGAATGATATATAGGAATTACCGGGTTTTTTTACATATAAATAAGCAAACAATTTTTGTGTAATAGCACCCATGGATAAACCTTCATTTAGTAACTTATCCAAATCTTTCTTATATAAATCTGTTGGATCACCCATTAACTTGCAATACGTAGTAGAATCATTTAGAACTTTTAGATTTTCAGAATGGTAAAGACCCGCATTTAGAGTGACAACTCCACCCCCCTTATTCCTTCCTTTCCTTTGTTCATTTGTATTTTTGATACATACATTTTAAAATGTCTTGAATAAAAAAATGATTTTATTGGATTACATGCTGGAGATATTTTTCCTCTTCAATATACATTTTATCTCATGAACCTGCAACTCCCAGTGAGTCCTTAACAATAGTAATGGTCATTATCACACTGTCGACCATACAGAAACCACAGTATCATGAGATGTAGTCAGTATCAGCAAGTAAACATTTACATCCAGGTACCTTATAGGTGACCTCTTTTCTGAGTCTTTTCTTTCTTTTCATCTCCATCTTGTGCAGACGCCATGATGACTTTTCACATCCACAACTAGTCTCTGTAGACTTCCCTCTCCTCTGGTCTTCTGCAGCACATCTCAACACGGTGCCCTTTAAAAATAACAATGTTATTAAAATGCCCTCTGCATAAAAATATCTGTCCGTATTTTTACCTAAATAAGCCTCCTATCATATATAGCCTCCACACTGTATGACTTATTAAGGTATACCGCCCCACTGTCTGCCACTATCAGCAATACCGCTACACCATCCGCACTTATAAACCACAGATTATTCTATACTATGGCTGTCCCCTCTCTAGTTTTCCCTCACACTCTCTATATCTCCACACTGCCCTGCACAATGCTAACCTTTTTCCATACTGTGCCCCAATTTCATTCTGCCTCTCTCCATATCCATTATGTGCCTATTTTCACACTATGCTCTCATACTGCCTACAATGTTGTCCTCTCCAAACTGTATCCTCCCTCACACTATTCCCCTAAACGGTATGATGGTGACCAAAGCTGTCTATACAGTGTGATATCCACAACATCCATCCAATATATACTATGATGTCCCCCAAAGCCCCTAATATACAGTATGATGTTTTCCACAACCTTTATACTGTATAATTCCCTACCTCAGACCCCTATACAATGGTGTCCCCCACATATCCTATATTATATGATGTTACCACAACACAGATATAATTTCCTCACAGCTCCCAGAATAATGTCCCCCACAGCTCCCAATATAATGTTCCCCATAGTCTCTGACATAATATGATGTCCCCTACAGCCTCTCTTGTGATAGCTTCCACAGCCACCCCAATTATGTCTCTTATATAAAGCCCCTCTTATATCCCCCACATACAGACCGCTATGTCCCCCACAGTCAGTCCATCTTTTGTCCCCCATAGCCAGCCTCTCCAATGTCCCCCACAGCCAGCCTCTCTTATGTCCTCCACAGCCAGTCCCCTTATGTCACCAGACAGCCCCTCTTAAGTCCTCTATAGCCAACCCCTCTTATGTCCCCCATTGCCAGCCCCTTTTATGTCCCCCATAGCCATCACCTTTTATGTGCCCCACTGCCAGACCCTCTTATGTACCCCATAGCCAGAAGCCTTATGTCCCCCATAGTCAGACTTTCTAATGTACCCCACATCCAGCCCCTCTTATATCCCCCATAGACAACACATATTATGTCCCCCCCTTAGCCAGCCCCACATATGTCCCTCAAAGCCAGCCACTCATATGTCCCCCATTCATAAAATGTAAAATATAAAAAAAGTCTTATGCTTGCTCACCTTATCCTGGCTGCCCATCCAGCACAGCATAGTCTACTCTTGCTTCCTGTACAGCAGTGGACGACATCCAACAATCCCTGAGTGCGCCATCTCCAACAGAGCACAGGCCGGAAAATTCTCACTGTGAACTGCGGTGAAGTCACTGAGCTGAGCTGCGTTGAATTCACAACTTTTTCTCACGGTGCTGAGATCACCTCAGTTCTGCCTGGCTGAGAACGCAGTCTCAATGACCGGAGGTAACCTCGATGATTTCACCGCTGGTCACTAATGCTGCGCATGCAGTAGCTCATTCTACAAGTGGTTCTCAGTCTGGACGGTTGCATCTCGGCATCATCATGGTTAAAAACTATTTATCCCCAGAAATGGATTACGGCATGGGACGGAACGACGGACATGTGAGGGATATGGTTGTTAATTATTTTTTGTTTTATTACAGGAGACGAGGGCTTTGGTGGAATTAGTCGTTAGGTGAGTATAACTGTATTTGCTATTTTTAAATAAAAAAGGAAAAGTGTGTTTTGTCTTTATTTCAAATAAAGGACTTTATACTGGCTGGCTGTGTCTTTATTTACAATACAACTATAGGATTAATAAAGGAGAGGTGTCTTATAGACGCCTCTCCATTAGTAATCTGTGTGCTTGATGTCACTGGACAATACAAAGGTGACATCAACCCCACAAATATGAACCCCACTTGCCACCGCTACAGGGCAAGTGGGAAGATCCTAGCAAACCTCCTTTTTTACTAACCCCTTTTTCCCTTTTGATTCCTCTTTGGATATAAATTCTTACTTAACTTGTTTAATTGGGTAAGCTATAACTATAATCCCCTCCAAATTTTTTTTTAAAAAAATCCCCCAAATAAAAAGAATATTGTTGAGAAGTCTTTTTCAGCACACCTGTGGAAGACCATCATAACTTGATATTTCACAATAAAGTTTTTGTAAAAGATGAATTTTGAATATTGTCTCCATTTTTTCAGTTCTCAGTAAATACTGGAATTTTACTCTCCCTGTATATGGCCTGAGGATGTAATAGTCAAGAAGGATAATGATGTCTACAATCTGAAGGACTCTATAGGGGCAAGAAAAAATGCGGAAGGTACAGATAGGTTGGAGACAAGTATAGCAAATATGGAACACACAAAGGTGACATAGAGGAATGAGATGTTCCCAGCCACGGGACATAGAAAAAGAGAACAGCATAGGCATTGAGGGGAATTGAACCAGCATAAGCAGCATAACATTATCGTCTGTAGGCCTCATTTAATAACTTGTCAAGATTTACAGCGAGCTCATTTAGTTCACTAGAGGTGACCTTACATCATTGTCATAGTTCATGTGTACAGTAATTTATGTATACACGCGATGTATGCAGGTAACACTACAGAATATACTGAACATGTTCTGTAACAAAACAGGATTGTGTTCTATATTACAGCACGGCTGAAGTAGAAAAACATGAATAATTATGGTCTGCAAGTGGATGAATTATTATAGCAGTTTTTTATTCTTGTACGTCGGGGGAATATTATAGTAGTTATATTCTTGTACATAAGTGCAGCATTATAGTAGTTATTTTCTTGTACATAGGAGCAGTATTATAGTAGTTATATTCTTGTACATACGAGCAGTATTATAGCAGTTATAAACTTGCACATAAGGGCAGCATTATAGTAGTTATATTCTTGTACATTGGGGCAGTATTATAGTAACTGTATTCTTGACAAGGGGCAGTATTATAGAAGCTATATTGTTGCACATAGAAGCAGCATTTTAGCAGTTATATTCTTGTACATAGGAGCAGTATCATAGCAGTTATATTCTTGCACATAAAGGCAGCATTATAGTAGTTATATTCTTGTACATAGGAACAGTAATATAGCAGTTATATTCTTGTACATAGGGGCAGTATTATAGCAGTTATATTCTTGTACATAGGGGCAGTATTATAGTAGTTATATTCTTGTACATAGGAGCAGCATTACAGCAGTTATATTCTTGTACATAGGGGCAATATTATAGCAGTTATATTCTTGTACATAGGAGCAGTTTTATAGCAGTTCTATTCTTGTACATAGGGGGCAGTTTTATAGTAGTTATATTCTTGCACATAAAGGCAGCATTATAGTAGTTATATTCTTGTACATAGGGGCAGCATTACAGTAGTTATATTCTTGTACATAGGGGCAATATTATAGTAGATGTATTATTGACAAGGGGCAGTATTATAGAAGCTATATTCTTGTACATAGGAGCAGCATTATAGCAGTTATATTCTTGTACATAGGGGCAATATTATGGCAGTTATATTCTTGTACATAAGGGGGCAGTATTTTAGTAGTTATATTCTTGCACATAGGGGCAGCATTATAGTAGTTATATTCTTGTACATTGGCGCAGTATTATAGTAGTTATATTCTTGTACATAGGAGCAGTATTATAGCAGTTATATTCTTGTACATAGGGGCAGTAATATAGCAGTTATTCTTGGACATAGGGGCAATATTATAGCAGTTATATTCTTGTACATAAGAGGCAGTATTAAAGTGGGTATTTCTTGTACATAGAGGGCAGTATTATAGCAGTTATATACTTGTACATGGGGCAATTTTTATTGTAAAAACCAAACAAATACAAATATAATGACATTCCTCCAGTAATACAAAACTAAATTCACTTGGATTGTACATACATTCATTACATATCCGGATTATATATATAAAATTATCTTAAAGAGTCCATACACCTGGTTGGAAAAAAAAAAAAAAAACATCATATTTCAACCCAGTGACACATCCTTCCATAACTTAACATTTCCTAATTTTCCTAATGATTTTATCTATCTGGGCTCGGACATTATTTAGTTGACAGCGTCACAGATCTGAGTCGGAGTTATTCTGGTCACCGCCTGTCTCCATTTCAGACTCTACCCGAGAGCCCTCAGGTAATGGCTTCCGCTTGGGCGGAGGACAGTCCTCTACGTCCCTATCAAACTCTGCGTCAATTCTTCTAAGGTCATCCTCAAAATCACCGTCAGACTCAAACAGAACACCAAACCTATTAGATAAGTCCATTACACCTGCAGAACTCTGGACCTTCTTCCTGGCTCCTTGGCCAGTGTCATACTTCTCAGGTTTACGGGAGGTCTTGTCCTTTTCTTTCTTTTAGTCTGAGACACAGATGGTAGTACTGAAGTAATGCTTCCCTGTGACTGCTGCCCCTGAGGGACAACCTCCATACTTCCCTGTACACCCTCTGAACCCTGCTGCTCTGGTGTCACCTGAGTAGACCCCTGGTGGGCCTCCGGGCTGGCCAGTATTTCCCCTGACAGTAAAGCTGCCTCCTCTAGAATCTCTGCCCCTGCCACCAAATCCTCATCAGGATAGTCCTTACAAATATTGTGCCAGGCGTCAGGACAGTCCCTGTGAGGGTGACCGATCTTCCCACAGAGGTTGCACCTGATGTTCTGGCAGTCTGCAGCCACATGGCCGACCTCCCCACACAGGTTGCACTTCACCACAGTACACGTATTCGCCAGGTGACCCGCCTTGCCACATTTGAAGCACTTACGAGGCTGCCCAGGATAGAAACACACACCCCTCTCCCTCCCAATAAAGAAGGAGTTGGGTAAGTGGGCAGTGATATTATCACACTGGCGCAGTTTCACCAAAACCCTCCACCCTCCCGTCCAGATACCATCATTGTCTCTGCTTTTGGTGAGGTCAGAGACCAGGTCACAATGCCTCCGGAGCCACACCACAATGTCCTGCGGGGGAACAGACTCATTCCAGAAGATGAGATTTACCGTAACGGTATCTGGCTTAGAGATAGGAATAAAGCTGAACTTACTCCAGCCCTCAGAGTCTCTAAACTTGGGGAAATTAGACCAGAACCTGTCCAGGTCACTCATGAGCTTAAAGCTGACGTCATAGCCCTGCCTGTCTGGAAGATTAATCACTGCCAAGATGCTGACTGGCGCAAACCCCATCTGGCGACACAAGAGCTCCCTGACCACAAACCTTCTATCTGGCAGATCCTCCTTGGCACCTGTGTGCCGGAAACGCACGACGTTTCTCCGTTTAAACGCCTGGCCGGTATAATTGGCACCAGAGGTGAAGGACGGAGCGCCACGACTCCAGGCATTACTGGGGGGAACCTGCGGGGTCACACTAGGCTGACTGATGGGGTGAGGGTCTGCAGCAGGGGGGGCTTCTACACCTTGTGTGCTCGGAATTAAAGGGGGGAAATCACAGACATCATCATGCACATTGTTATCATCAACATCAATGTCACTATCAGACTGCGCAGCGTCCACCAAAGATACTGTGCTCCCCCAAACCCCCGACCCCTCAGATACAGCGCGGTTATCCCCAGCATCAGAGCCCTGCTGGGCACCATCAGGAACTACCGGCACATGTCCACTGCCCAACTGTGGTGCATGGCATTCTGAGACTTGTAGTCCCTCTGCTGAAAAATGTCCATGCTGCTGCTTGGAATCTGCTGCAGGCGGCTGTGCTGGGCATTCTGCGACTTGTTGTACCTCTACTGGAATGTGCCCTTCATGCTGCTGCTTGGAATCTGCTGCAGGCTGTTGTGCTGGGCATTCTGTGACTTGTTGTACCTCTGCTGGAATCTGCACTACATGCTTCTGCTTTGGATCTGCTGCAGGCAGTTTTGCTGGGCATTCTGAGACTTGTGGTATGTCTGCTGGGGTCTGTACTACAGGCTGCTGCTGGTGCGGCATTTGCCCCTTTTGGAAGCAGAAACTTGCAGGCTGCAGCACTGGCCGCACCTGCTTCTGGGGTCCACCTGGGACAATGTCTGACCTGGAACCTGCAGAGTTCTGCTTCTGTGAATTAAACAGTTCCTGGTTCCTATAAGTCTCCGCCAGGGGCCCCATCCTCTCTAGGACGCAGTCCATGTCCCTCACCACTTTTGCCAGCAATACACCCAGTGTGTTCAGAGTCTCATCATAAAAATCATGACTCCTGGGATTAATAGCCTTTAGCTTATAGCAAGTGTCTATCTGCATCTGCAGTGAGTCTTTCTGCTGCTGTAACTCACCGAACTTCTTGACCAGTCCTGGGATCTCCTCTGCGAGCTGAAGCTCAGGTGCACGTGGCGTCTCCTCCTGGGATGCTGCATTCAGCGATGTCCCCGGCTGCTTGAACCCAGACGTCTCCTTAATTTTCACCACCGCTGGTTTCATGGCTCCAGGCTCCACAGCACTTTTACTGCTGCCACCTGACTGCGACCGTGTGCGTCCTGACCGCGCCATACTGCCATGCTGCTGTAAGTTCTCCTGGATGGTTTGTCTTTCCAAAGACGTCCGTCTCTGCCTGGGAGCAGGAGAGGTGATCTGCACAGCTGGGGCTGATCTCACCTGTGCACCTGGCAGGAGCTGCTTGCTGACTGGGGAGTTACCTGACTTCACATTGTGCTGTAACCCATCACTGACCGACACTTTTCCTTCTTGCTTCTTTGCTGGACTTGGAGAAGGTTTTCCTCCCAAAACTTTACTGACGGCTTTTTCCTCCTTCACAGAACTGCTGCAGCTTTGGCTCGCTGCATTCACTGCTCTGACAGTGGCTCTGGGATTAACATTCCCTATTAGGAGAGGCCTGGGAGGCTTGTCCCAGTGTAGGCCGGGAAGCCTGGGCCTTGCCTGGGGAGCTTCCCCGCCCAGGGTGGCCCTCCCTGGGCTTGCTCCAGACATCAGGAGAGCTACAAACACACAACCTCTCAGCTAGGAGGCAGTATTATAGTAGTTATATTCTTGCACATAGGGGGCAGAATTATAGTAGTTATATTCTTGTACATAGGGGCAATAATATAGTAGTTATATTCTAGTATATAGGGACATTATTATGGTAATTATATTCTTGCACATATGAGCAGTATTGTAGTAGTTACAGTTAGGTCCATAAATATTTGGACAGAGACAACATTTATCTAATTTTGGTTCTAGACATTACCACAATGAATTTGAAACAAAACAAATCAGATGCAGTTGAAGTTCAGACTTTCAGCTTTCATTTGAGGGTATCCACATTAAAATTGGATGAAGGGTTTAGGAGTTTCAGCTCCTTAACATGTGCCACCCTGTTTTTAAAGGGACCAAAAGTAATTGGACAATTGACTCCAAGGCTATTTCATGGACAGGTGTGGGCAATCCCTTCATTATATCATTCTCAATTAAGCAGATAAAAGGGCTGGTGTTGATTTGAGGAGTGGTGTTTGCATTTGGAAGGTTTAGCTGTGAAGGAAACATGCGGTCAAAGGAGCTCTCCATGCAGGTGAAACAAGCTATCCTTAAGCTGCAAAAAACAGAAAAAACCCATCCGAGAAATTGCTACAACTTTAGGAGTGGCAAAATCTACAGTTTGGTACATTCTGAGAAAGAAAGAAAGCACTGGTGAACTCATCAATGCAAAAAGACCTGGGCGCCCACGGAAGGCAACAGTGGTGGATGATCGCAGAATACTCTCCATGGTGAAGAGAAACCCCTTCACAACAGTCCAACCAAGTGAACAACACTCTCCAGGAGGTAGGCGTATCAATATCCAAATCTACCATAAAGAGAAGACTGCATGAAATTAAATACAGAGGGTTCACTGCACGGTGCAAGCCACTCATAAGAATCAAGAATAAAAAGGCTAGGCTGGACTTTGCTAAAAAACATCTAAAAAAGCCAGCACAGTTCTGGAAGAACATTCTTTGGACAGATGAAACCAAGATCAACCTCTACTAGAATGATGGAAAGAGAAAAGTATGGCGAAGGCGTGGTACAGCTCATGATCCAAAGCATACCACATCATCTGTAAAACATGGCGGAAGCAGTGTGATGGCTTGGGCATGCATGGCTGCCAGTGGCACTGGGTCACTAGTGTTTATTGATGATGTGACACAGGACAGAAACAGCCGAATGAATTCTGAGGTATTCAGAGCCATACTGTGTGCTCAGATCCAGCCAAATGCAGCCAAACTGATTGGTCGTCGTTTCATACTAGATGGACAATGACCCAAAACATAAAGCCAAAGCAACCCAGGAGTTTATTAAAGCAAAGAAGTGGAATATTCTTGAATGGCCAAGTCAGTCACCTGATCTCAACCCAATTGAACATGCATTTCACTTGTTAAAGACTAAACTTCAGACAGAAAGGCCCACAAACAAACAGCAACTGAAAACCACCGCGGTGAAGGCCTGGCAGAGCATCAAAAAGAAGGAAACACAGTGTCTGGTGATGTCCATGAGTTCAAGACTTCAGGCAGTCATTGCTAACAAAGGGTTTTCAACCAAGTACTAGAAATGAACATTTTATTTACAATTATTTCATCTGTCCAATTACTTTTCGTCCCTTTACAAACAGGGTGGCATCATGTTAAGGAGCTGAAACTCCTAAACCCTTCATCCAATTTTAATGTGGATACCCTCAAATGAAAGCTGAAAGTCTGAACTTCAACTGCATCTGATTTGTTTTGTTTCAAATTCATTGTGGTAATGTCTAGAACCAAAATTAGATAAATGTTGTCTCTGTCCAAATATTTATGGACCTAACTGTATAGTCTTGTATATAGGGGTAACATTATAGTAGTTATATTCTTGTACATAGGAACAGTATTATAGTAGTTACACTCTTGTACATGGGAGCAGTATTATAGTAGTTATGTTCTTGTATATAGGGACAGTGTTATAGTAGTTATATTCTTGTAGAAAGGGAGCAGTATTATAGTAGCTATTTTCTTGTACATAAAGACAGTGATATAGTTGTTATATTCTTGTACGTAGGGAGCAGTATTATAGTAGTGATATTCTTATACATAGGGGCAGTATTATAGCAGTTATATTCTTGTACATAAGAGGCAGTACTAAAGTGGGTATAGTCTTCTACATAGGGGGCAGTATTATAGTAGTTATATTCTTGTACATAGGGGCTGTATTATAGTAGTTATATTGTATATAGGGGCATTATTACAGTAGTTATATTCCTGTACATTGAGGGCAGTTATATTCTTGTACATAGTGAGCGGTATTATAGCGATTATATTCTTGTACATAGGGGGCAGTATTATAGTAGTTATATTCTTGTACATAGTGGCAGTATTACAGTAGTTTTATTCTTGTACATAGGAACATTATTATGGTAATTATATTTTTGCACATATGAGCAGTATTGTAGTTATATTCTTGTATATAGGGGTAATATTACAGTAGTTACACTCTTGTACATGGGAGCAGTATTATAGTAGTTATATTCTTGTATATAGGGACAATGTTGTAGTAGTTATATTCTTGTAGATAGGGAGCAGTATTATAGTAGCTTTAATCTTGCATATAAAGACAGTGATATAGTAGTTATATTCTTGTACGTATGGATCAGTATTATAGTAGCAAAATTCTTGTGTATAAAGGGCAGTATTATAGTAGTTATATTATTGTACATAGGGGTAGTATTATACTAGTTATATTCTTGAACATAGGAGAGAGTGTTATAGTAGTTTTATATTGTATATAGGGGTATTATTACAGTAGTTATATTCTTGTACATAGGGGCAGTATTATAGTAATTATATTCTCGTACATAGAAACATTATTATAGTAATTATATACCTGCACATAGGAGAAGTTTTATAGTAGTTATATTCTTGTACACAGGGGACAGTATTATAGTAGTTATATTCTTAAACATAGGAGGCAGTATTTTAGCAGTTATATTGTATAGAGGGGCATTATTTTAGTAGTTATATTCTTATACTTGGGGCAGTATTATAGTAATTATATTCTTGTACATAGGTGTCAGAGTTATATTAGTTATATTCTTGAAACAAGAAGCAGTAAAATAGTAGTTATGTTCTTGCACATAGAAGCAGTATTGTAGCAGCTATATTCTTGTACATGGGAGCAGTATTATAGTAGTTATATTATTGTTTATAGGGACAATGTTATAGTAGTTATATTCTTGTACATGGGTTTAGTATTGCAGCAATTATATTCTTGTAGATAGGGGTCAGTATTGTAGTAGTTATATTCTTGTACAATAGAGGTCAGTATTATAGTAGTTATATTCTTGTACATAGGGGGCAGTATTATAGTAGGTATATTCTTGTACATAGGAGCAGTATTATAGTAGTTATATTCTTGTACATAGGAGCAGTATTGTAGCAGTTATATTCTTGTATATAGGGGCAATTTTTATTGTAAAAACCAGACAAATACATAATAATTTAGCAACATTCCTCCATTAATACTAAACTAAATTCACTTGGATTGTACATACATTCATTACATATCCAGATTATACATATAAAATCAACTTAAAAAGTCCATACTCCTGGTTTAAAAAAACAAAACAAAACAACAAACACTTTGCAAAAAGAGCTAATCATATTTCAACCCAGTGACACATCCTTCCATAACTTAACATTTCCTAATTTTTCCAAATGATTTTATCTATCTGAGTTCGGACATTATCTGGTTGACAGCGACACATATCTGAGTCGGAATTATTCTGTTCACCACAGGTCTCCATTTCAGACTCTACCCAAGTGCCCTCAGGTAAGGGCTTCCTCTTTGGCAGAGGACAGTCCTCTACGTCCATACAACATTCTGCGTCAATTCTTTTAAGGTCATCTTCAAAATTACCGTCAGACTCAGACAGAATGGCAAACCTATTACGACCATCACATCTGCAGAACCCTGGACCTTTTCATGGCTCCTTGGCCAGTGTCATACTCCTTCTCAGGTTTATGAGAGGTCTTGTCCTTTTTCTTCCTTTTAGTCTGACTATTGCTATTTCCTTCAGACACAGATGATAGTACTGAAGTAGTTCCTCCCTGTGACTGCTGCCCCTGAGGGACAACCTCCATATCCCCTGTGCACCCTCTGAGCCCTGCTGCTCTGGTGTCACCTGAGTAGACCCCTGGTGGACCTCTGGTCTGGCCAGTATTTCCCCTGACAGTAAAGCTGCCTCCTCCAGAATCTCTGCCCCTGCCATCAAATCCTCATCAGGAAAGTCGCTACAGATATTGTGCCAGGCGTCAGGACAATCCCTGTGAGGGTGACCGATTCTCCCACAGAGGTTGCATCTGATGTTCTGGAAGCCTGCAGCTACATGGCCGACCTTCCCACACAGGGTGCAGTTCACCACAGTACAGGTATTTGCCAGGTGACCTGCCTTGCCTGATTTAAAGCACTTACGAGGCTGCCCAGGATAGAAACACACACCCCTCTCCCTCCCAATAAAGAAGGAGTTGGGTAAGCAGGCATTAATATTATTACATTGGCGCAGTTTCACCAAAACCCTCCACCCTCCCTTCCAGATACCATCATTGTCTATGCTTTTGGTGAGGTCAGAGACCAGGTCGCAATGCCTCCGGAGCCACACCACAATGTCCTGCGGGGGAACAGACTCATTCCAGAAGATAAGATTAACAGTAACAGTATCTGGCTAAGAGATTGGAATAAAGCTGAACTTTCTCCAGCCCTCAGTGTCTCTAAACATGGGGAAATTAGACCAGAATATGTCCAGGTCAGTCATGAGCTTAAAGCGGAAGTCATAGCCCTGCCTGTCTGGAAGATTAGTCACAGCCAAGATGCTAACTGGCGCAAACCCCATCTGGTGGCACAAAAGCTCCCTGACCACAAGCCTCCTATCTGGCAGATCCTCCTTGGCACCTCTGTGCCGGAAACGTACAACGTTTCTCCATTTAAACGCCTGTCCGGTATAATTGGCATCAGAGGTAAAGGACAGAGCACCAAGACTCTAGGCATTACTTGGGGGAACCTGCGGGTTCACACTAGGCTGACTGACGGGGTGAGGGTCTGCAGCAGGGGGGGTTGCTACACCTTGTGTGCTCGGAATTAAAGGGGGGAAATTACAGACATTATGATGCACATTGCTATCATCGATATCAATGTCACTATCAGACTGTGCAGCATGCAGCAAAGATACTGTTCTCCCCCAAGCCCCCGACCACTAAGATACAGCGCGGTTAGCTCCAGCATCAGAGCCCTGCTGGGCACCATCAGTAACTACCGGCACATGTCTACTGCCCAACTGTTGTGCTTAGCATTCTGAGACTGGTAGTCCCTCTGCTGGAATGTGCCCTTCATGCTGCTGCTTGGAATCTGCTGCAGGCTGTTGTGCTGGGCATTCTAAGACTTGTGGTACCTCTAACTGGAATCTGCACAACATGCTGCTGCTTGTTTGCAGGCTGCAGCACTGGCCGCACCTGCTTCTGGGGTCCACCTGGGACAATGTCTGACCTGGAACCTGCAGAGTTCTGCTTGTGTGACATAAACAGTTCCTGGTTCCTTTAAGTCTACACCATGGGCCCCATCCTCTCTAGGACGCAGTCCATATCCCTCACCACTTTTGCCTGCAATACACCCAGTGAGTTCAGAGCCTGGACATAAAAGGTGTGATCCCCGGGATTAGCAGTCTTTAACTTATAGCCACAGTCTATTTCCATCTGCAGCGAGTCTTTCTGCTGCTGTAACTCACTCAACTTCTTGACTAGTCTTGGAATCTCCTCTGCGAGCTGAAGCTCAGGTTCACATTTTGTCTCCTCCTGGGATGCTGCTTCCAGCGATGTCCCCAGCTGGTTGAACCCAGACGTCTCCTTAATTTTCATCACCACTGGTTTCGTGGCTCCAGGCTCCACAGCACTTTTACTGCTGCCACCTGACTGCGACCTTGTGCATCCAGAGCATGCCATGCTGGTCACCACATGCTTCTGCTGCAAGTTTTTCCTTAATGTCTGTCTCTCCAGTGAAGTTCTTGTCTGCCTGCTGGAAGTGAGCTGCACACCTGAGGCTGGTGATGGCAACTCCAGAGCTGCAGGCTACTCTCTTCCATTCAGCTTCTCACCAGTAGATTTCTTTTGGATTTCTCCTAATTGCACTTCACTCTGCTTGCCTTGGCTGGCCGACTGCTTAACTGCAACTTTCTTACATACAACCATGGCTTTTCCTTGTTCCGTTACTTTACTCACTTTCATAGCTTCATCTTTCTTGCTGCTGCTTCCATTCGGAGCTTTCTTTTCCTCAGAAATCACTTTGGGATTTACATTCACATTAGGAACAGCTTGGGTGCTTCTTCCCAGTGTAGGCCTGGAAGCCTGAGCCTTGCTTGGGGAGTTTCTCTGCCCAGGGTGGCCCCCTCCCTGGGCTTGCTCCAGACATCAGGAGAGCTACAAACACACAATCTCTCAGCTAGGAGGCAGAATTATAGTAGTTATATTCTTGTACATGGGAGCAGTATTATAAGAGTTACAGTTGTACTCAAAAGTTTATATACCCCGGCCGAATTTTTGCTTTTTTGGTCTTTTTACAGAGAATATGAGTGATAACACCAAACCTTCTTCTCCACTCATGGTTAGTGGTTGGGTGAAGACATTTATTGTCAAACTACTGAGTTTTCTCTTTTTAAATAATAATGAGAACCCAAAACATCCAAATGACACTGATCAAAAGTTCACATATCCCATTTCTTAATACCGTGTATTGCCCCCTCTAACATCAGTGACAGCTTGAAGTCTTTTGTGGTAGTTGTGGATGAGGTTCTTTATTTTCTCAGATGGTAAAGCTGCCCACTCTTCTTGGCAAAAAGCCTCCAGTTCCTCTAAATTCCTGGTCTGTCTAGCATGAACTGTGCGCTTGAGATCTCCACAGAGTGGTTCAATGATATTTAGGTCAGAAGACTGAGATGGCAACTCCAGAACCTTAATTTTTTTCTGCTATAGCCAATGACAGGTCGACTTGGACTTGTGTTTTGGATCGTTGTCATGTTAGAACGTCCAAGTACGTCCCATGTGCAGCTTCCGGGCTGATGATTGCAAATTTACCTCCATTATTTGCAGATAACGTGCTACATTCATCTTTCCTTCAACTTTGACCAAGTTTCCTTTGCCTTTGTAGGTCACACATCCCTAAAACATCAGCGATCCACCTCCGTGGTTTACAGTAGGAATGGTGTTCCTTTCATCATAGGCCTACCTGACCGTGGTTTTGTTTTAACAGAGCCCCTGATTTTACATTTGATAATCACAGTTTGAACGCTGCTGGCTGGCATTATCAGTTCCTTGGATATCTTTTTTTATCCCTTTCCTGTTTTATACAGTTCAACTACCTTTTCCCGTAGATCGATTGACAATTCTTTTGCATTCCCCATGACTCCCAATCCAGAAACGTCAGTGGCAGGATGAAGTCTGTCTGGATCCCAGAAACTCACTCAGCTTTTATGCACACACACAGATTACAAGCAAACAGGTCACAGGTGAGGATGTTACCTTTAGTGGCCATTCAAACCCATTTGTGTCAACTTCTGTGCATGTTATCAGGCCAAAATCACCAGGGTATGTGAAGTATTGATCAGAGTCATTTGGATGTCTTGGGTTGTCATTATGATTTCAAAAGAAAAAACACAGTAGTTTGACAATAAATGGTTTCACCCAACCACTAACCATGAGTGGAGAAAAAGGTTTACTGTTATCATTCATATTCTGTGAAAAATGCCAAGAAAGCAAAAATTTTGCCGCGGTATGCAAACTGTTGAGCACAACTGTATATTATTGTATATACGGACAGTGTTATAGTAGTTATATTCTTGTACAAAGGGGCAGTATTATAGTAGTTATGTTCTTGTATATAGAATATATTTTTTATTTGATATTGGTTTGTGGCTGACCACCACTTTTTGCCGTGCGCGCTGGGTTATGCACGCCATTCTATCTGTCTTTTTTTTGTAATTGACCTAGGCTGCTGTACACACATACAGCAGCCCTGCCCCAGGCTCTATTTGATTGTGCGCCTGAGTCTGGGCCTGTTTCACCCTTCATCTGTGGTTGCTGGCTTGGCAGTGTGGAGGTCAAATTTGAAATGTCCATCTCCGG
>JARQOD010000003.1:76980031-77013280 GCA_033576555.1 Oophaga sylvatica | reverse complement strand
TTTTCTTCTTGTATGTTTTTATAGGACATGCAAGCTCGTCTAGGAAATTAAAGATGCAAATTGCCTGTTCAGAGATTAAGAGGACTTTAACTCTAGTGCCATCTACTGGAAATAGGACACGGAAAAGTAAGTACTCAGGGCTCCAATGCAGTCCTGTCATTGATTGGAGATAGAATAGCTTCATAAAATTATTTTCTTTATTTAAGCTATGCATTGCAGCGCTGGTATATGTCTTTCCTTAGGCTTATACAGACAAATTATACACCCTCACTTTTATATCATCCACAATGACATCACAAATCAGGCTAATTAGATGCTACATGTAATAGTAATACAACGTACTGAAAAAAACATCAACAATTAATGTCAGATATATTATTGTCAATAGGAATATAAAATATATACTCAAAAGCCAGCTACTGGAAGAAGCAATCTTAAAGGTCAATATCAACCCTTTATCGAGTCTTGCCACATGACTGGCACTGGCGTTAAATTCCCTTTCATCTCTAAAAAGGCAATTTGTATACTTAATTTCCCAGAGGAGCATTACATGGCCTATAAGTCTCCTTACAATGAAATTTCAGGCATGTTACTCTCCACAAGGAGAGAAGTTACCCCTTACACTTCAGTCAGAGGCCTCTCATATAGCCCTCTTCACACTAGGACAAGAGTGTGCATCTCAGGTCATGGCGGACATCATTGCGACCTTACAATGCTCATGGGTAGGTCTTTCCTGGGCCTGTTAGCAGCCAGAAATACCAGCCTAGGATGAAGATACAGCGCAAGGCAGTGGTAAGGAGATGCAACGAGGACCATATGGGGATAATGAGCAGTGGATGTGGGCGATCAGGTATTAATTGATTTTTGTAAATCATACATTTATTACTCCTTGAAGTCTCTCCAGACCCCAGAGCATAATTAGGTACATTCAATTCTCAGAGATTAAATTTGCTGTGAATCAAATTTCCTGGGAAAATCTGTGTGATTTGGCAAATTATAATCTCATCAGATCCACTTAACTCTACGCAAGACCTCAAAAAGAAGTAAAAAAGTTGAGACTAGATGGACCTTCTGTCTACTCATTTTCATCCACTTTTAACACTTCCTCTTACTATCTCCATCCCTTTAAAGTCTTAGGCCTGTTTTTACCGTTGTTTGGTGCTGATTGTGTTACTAATCGTCCTTCCAAGAAAGTAAATTTGATATGAGTGTGACATAAAAAAAGAAAAATTAAACATTTTTAGTATTCATATGGAGCCTTTCATGAGTAATGTCAAGAGTATAGAGTCACATTGTCCATACAACTCTTTTGCCATGAAATCTCTATAGTCACTGTCTCACAAATCAAGGGTTAATTAGAACCAGCCCCCATTTGACAGATCACATCTAAGAAATTAATCACATTCATTAGTAAGTGCACTGCAGAGGTGTCATTGTAGGAGACAAGGGAGCGCACATGGGCTGGCCAAAAACACATTAACACACAAGGGGTTGTCCTCTGCTCAAAACCCATCAGATGGAGCCTCAATCTGCTGGCTGGGTTTTAGTGCGCAAGCCTTAGGTATCTAACAAGTTAAAAATGTCCGGCAAAACATGACATGGTGTGTGGATGGCTAAGAAGCCTGCTGTTATTATGAGCAATTAAATTCATATGACAAATATCTCGACGCGTGACAGTAATGAGAGTCATTTGTAGACTTCATTAGACCCTGCTTAGAAGTGCATTAAGATGAGAGTGATGGCAGATCTGTTGGGATAGAAGCAAAAACAGCTGTCACCTAACAATATATGAAGATTGTGCAGAAGAGGAGTCCCTTATAGTGTTACTTAAAAAAAGGTTTATTAGGTAACATGATGTATAACGGTTAAAAATCTTCATTATATTCTCTGACTTTTATGTTTAACAAGGAAAAATGTACAATACCGCCTTCTATTTGTAAGAATAAAACTACAATAATCCTGCCCCTCTATACAAGAATATAACTACTGTAATACTACCCCTCTAAATAGGAATATAACTACTATAATACTGTCCCTATGTACAAGAATATAACTACTATAATACTGCCCTCTATGTACAAGAATATAACTGCTATAATACTGCCCCCTATGTACAAGAATATAACTACTATAATACTGCCTCCTATGTACAAGAATATAACTACTATAATACTGCCTCCTATGTACAAGAATATAACTACTATAATACTGCCCCCTATGTACAAGAATATAACTACTATAATACTGCCCCCTATGTACAGGAATATAACTACTATAATACTGCCCCCTATGTACAGGAATATAACTACTATAATACTGTCCCTATGTACAAGAATATAGCTACTATAATACTGCCCCTATGCGCAAGAATATAACTAGTATAATACTGCCCCTATGTACAAGAATATAACTACTGTAATACTACCCCTCTAAATAAGAATATAACTACTATAATACTGTCCCTATGTACAAGAATATAACTACTGTAATACTACCCCTCTAAATAAGAATAGAACTACTATAATACTGTCCCTATGTACAAGAATATAACTACTATATTACTGCCCCTATGTACAAGAATATAACTACTATAATACTGCCTCATTGTACAAGAATATAACTACTATAATGCTGCCTCCTATGTACAAGAATATAACTACTATAATACTGCCTCCTATGTACAAGAATATAACTACTATAATACTGCCCCCTATGTACAAGAATATAACTACTATAATACTGCCCCCTATGTACAGGAATATAACTACTATAATACTGCCCCCTATGTACAGGAATATAACTACTATAATACTGTCCCTATGTACAAGAATATAGCTACTATAATACTGCCCCTATGCGCAAGAATATAACTAGTATAATACTGCCCCTATGTACAAGAATATAACTACTATAATACTGCTCCCTATGTACAAGAATATAACTACTATAATACTGCCCCTATGTACAAGAATATATCTACTATATGTCTGTCTCTGTGTATAAGAATGTAACCAAAAGTACAAAAACAAATTAACATAACACTGCCCAGAATATACAAGAATATACCTACTATTGCCCTTATGTACAAGAATATAGCTACCACACTACTGCCCTGGTGCTCTAAAAATAAATAATAATAATAATAATAATAATGCCCAATGTACATAAACATAACTGAACGCTATAATTCTGTCCCTATGTACAAGAGTATGACTGCTATAATATTGCCCCATATACAAGAATATAACTACTATAATACTGATACTGTTCCCATGTACAAGAATTTAACAACTACTAAACTGTTCCTATGTACAATAATATATCTACTATAATATTGTCGCCTATGTACAAAAACAAAAATACTATAATACTACCCCCTATGTACAAGAATATAACTTCTGTAATTCTTCCCATATGAACAAGAATATAACTACTACAGCCAGGGCCGGCGTCAGCACCCGGCACACCCGGGCAAGTGCCGGGGCCCTGAGCAGGCGGGGGGGCCCACTCGCCGTCTGGCACCCCGGCACCCGTTAGCGGTGTCAGCGCCGCCACTGGGCCCCCCCCGCTTGCTCAGGGCCCCGGCTGCGGCCGGCTCAATACTCACCTCTCCCCGTGCCTCCGCTGCCGCAGCTCCGCCTCCGGGATCCGGGGGGCGCCTGCAGGACGCCGGCGCTTCCTCTCACAGCAGCGCCACTGAATGACGTCATCATTCAGCGGCCGGCTGTGGCAGTGAGCACGCGGACGTCGGACAGGTGAGATGTTTGTGTGTGTGTGTCTGTGTATGTGTCTCTGTGTGTATGTAGTGCGATGCTTTGTGTTGTGTGTGTGTGTGTGTGTCTGCTGTATGTGTGATGGTGGTGGGGGAGGGCAATGATGATGATGATGGGGAGGCAATGATGATTGATGATGATGGGCAGGCAATTATATTGCTGTGGAGACAATGATGATTATGGGCAGGCATTGATGATGATGGGCAGGCATTGATGATGATGGGCAGGCAGTGATGATGATGGGCAGGCAGTGATGATGATGGGCAGGCAATGATATTGATGGGGAGGCAATGATGATTATGGGCAGACATTGATGATGATGGGCAGGCAGTGATGATGATGGACAGGCAGTGATGATGATAATGGGCAGGCAATGATGATGATGGGAGTCTTTCCACGGCACCCTTTCCTGAGCCGTAACAGTGCAGAACGCAGCACAGTGCAGAGGAGAGCTCCATATTTTGTATGGAGCTTTATATGGGGACCAGTATCCTGTATGGAGCTTTATATGGGGGATGGAGGGGTGACATCCTGCATGGGGTATTATATGGGTGATGAGGGGGAAACTATGTGGTGCCCATAATATTGTATGGAGGACTGTACTGTCCAGTCTGTACTGTGCGCTGTGAGGATTTGGCGGTTTTTGAGCTATTGTACAATTTACAATAGCTATCAGTCGTAATGGAGGAAGAGAAGTGTTTGGCGTTGTGCTATACCCATATTTCTCTGCAGTATCTGTGCATCATGAATCGTGGTCTGTGTTTAGGGGGCCCACTGAGACTCTTTCGCCCGGGGCCCATGAAAACCTGGAGCCGGCCCTGACTACAGCACTGCCCTATGTTCCAAAACATAAAAACTATAATACTGTCCATGTGTACAAGAATATAGCTATTATAATACTGCCCCTTATGTACAAGAATATAACTACTATAATACTGTCCCCTATGTACAAGAATATAAATACTATAATACTGCCCCTATGTTCAAGAATATAACTAGTATAATACTGCCCCAGTGTTCAAAAACAAAAAGCTATAATACTGTCCCTATGTACAAGAATATAACTACTATTTAAGAGCCCCTTAATACAGGAATATAACTACCATTATACTGCTCTCTGTATACAAGAATATAAGTACTATAACACTTGATATGTATCCAGCGTTTCTTTGTAGTTTCACCTTTGCCTTATGCTGACTCTAAGAATGTTATTAGGTAATCTGTTTGGCTAAAGCTTTATTTATTAGGCATCTAAACATTCCTAAAATATATGTTAACAGCAAATGTTTATTTAAGCCCAAAAGTTAAACTCATAATGAGATACAGTGACATGTAAAAGTTTGGGCATCCCTCATCAACATTACTATTATTGTGAGCGGTTAAGCAAGTTATAGATGAAATGATCTCTTAAAGGCCTTAAGTTAAAGATGACACACTTTCTTTGTATTTTAGCCAAAAAATACATATATTTTTTACATTTTAAAAATTATGAAAAGAAAAATGGTTCAATGCAAAAGTTTGATGATGATTATTACATAGTAGCACCCCTTTTGCAAGTTTCACAGCTTGTAAATTATTTTTGTAGCCAGCCAAGAGTTTTTCAATACTTGTTTGAGGGATTTTCATCCATTCTTCTGTGGAAAATGCTTCCATGCATTCACTGCTATTTTGAGGTCTAGCCACAGATTTTCAATGATGTTCATTCAGGGGACTGTGAGGGCCATTGTAAAACCTTCAGCTTGCGCATTTTGAGGTAGTCTATTGTAGATTTTGAGGTGTGTTTAGGATCATTATTCATTATTAGTAGAAGACATCCTATTTTCAACTTTAGCTTTTTTACAGATGTTGTTATGTTTGCATCAATAATTTGCTGACATTTCATTGCATTTTCCCTCTACCCATGAAATGTTTCCCGTGCCATTGGCTGCAACACAACCCCAAAGCATGATTGATCCACCCTCATGATTAATAGTTGGCAAAATGTTATTTCTTTAAATTCTGTGCCATTTTTTCTCCACACATAGTTTTTATCATTGTGACCAAAGAGTTCTATTTTAACTTCATCTATCCACAGGACTTGTTTTCAAAATGTGTTAGGATTTTTTAGATGTTCTGTTGCATACTTCTGATGCTGAATTTTATGGTGAGGATGCAGGAGAGGTTTTCTTCTGATGACTCTTCCAGGAAGTCCTTATTTGTGCAGGTGTCTCTGAAGAGTAAAACAATCTATCACAACTCCAGAGACTGCTAAATCTTTTTGAAGGTCTTTAGTAGAGATGAACAAATCTTTTAAGGGTAAGATCGGCTATGTTCGCCGAACTTCTTGATGTTCACATAACAATTTATCGAATAGTTCGCCTAACATAACCGAACATAACTGAACAGCATTGAATTCAGTGAGAGGGAAAATCAAATACATAGACAACACCTTCACGGGGGCCAAAAAGCTGCCAAAACAACTTAAATTAGGGGCAGACACCGGGAAAAGTGTCAGAAATTGACCCATCAAATGCACTATAAATAATTTTAAAAAAATTGACGTGGGTTCAACCCTCAGAAGACAGCTTTAGCAATGCTGGTTATCAAGAATACAGTTTACCCCATGCTGTTTTTTTGATTATTTCAAAAAATCAATTTAAAAAAACGAATTGGGGTCCCCCCATTTTTGACAACCAGCCAAGATAACGCTGACAGCTGGGATCTGGTATTCTCAGACTGATAAGGTGCCATGGATATTGCCCCCCAGCCTAAAAATAGCAGCCCACAGCTGCCCCAGAAAAGGCACATATATTAGATGCGACAATTCTGGTGCTTTGCCCGACTCTTCCCACTTACCCTGTGGCTGTGGCATGTGGGGTTCATATTTGTGGGGTTGATGTCACCTTTGTATTGTCTGGTGACATCAAGCCCAGAGGTTAGTAATGGAAAGGAGTCTAAAAAACACCCCCATTACTAACCCCATAGTGATATTGTATAAAAAAAAACACACACCCAGTGTAAAGACTTTTATTTGAAATAATAACACACTCCTTTATTGACTTTAAATTAAACCATACTCAAGTCATTACGCAGTCAACTGAAGCCAATGTCCCCTGCAAATTCATTAAAATAATAAACAACCATATTCCTCACCCGTCCGAAGTGAAGAGATAATCCATGACGATCCTGATGACTTTGAGAGAGCAGTCACTAATTATTATTATTATTATTATAGATTTTTATAGCGACATTTATTCCATGGCGCTTTACATGTGAAGAGGGGCAAATATAGACAAGTACAGTAAACATGAGCAATACAAGGCACACACAAGTACAGAAGGAGAGAGGACCCTGCCCGCAAGGGCTCACAGTCTACAGCGATGGGTGACGATACACTAGGAGAGGGAAGAGCTGAACGTGCGGTGGTTCAGTAGACTGATGATCACTGCAGGTTGTAGGCTTGTCGGAAGAGGTGGGTCTTCAGGTTCTTTTTGAAGGTTTCCATGGTAGGCGCGAGTCTGATGTGTTGGGGTAGAGAGTTCCAGAGTATGGGAGAGGCACAGGAGAAGCTTTGTATGCGGTTGTGGGAAGAAGAGATAAGGGGGGAGTAGAGGAGGAGATCTTGAGAGGATCGAAGGTTGCGTGTGGGTATGTACCGGGAGACCATGTCACAGATGTATGGAGGAGACAGATTGTGGATGGCTTTGTTGGTCATGGTTAGGGATTTGAACTGGAGCCTCTGAACGATAGGAAGCCAATGAAGGGCTTGGCAGAGAGGAGAGGCTGGGGAATAGCGGGGAGACAAGTGTATTAGTCGTGCAGCAGAGTGCAGGATGGATTGGAGTGGTGCCAGAGTGCTAGAGGGAAGGCCAGAGAGTAGGAGGTTGCAGTAGTCGAGGCGGGAGTTGATGAGGGCATGCACTAGTGTTTTTGTACTTTCATGGTCAAGGAATGCACGGATCCGGGAAATATTTTGAGTTTGAGATGGCAGGAGGAGGCTAGGGTTTGGACATGTGGCTTGAAAGAGAGGGCAGAGTCGAGGATCACTCCGAGGCACCGAGCGTGCGGGACTGGGGAAAGTGAGAAGCCATTGATGTTAATGGACAGGTCTGGTGGGGGGTAGAGTGAGATGGGGGAAAGATGATGAATTCTGTTTTGTCAATGTTCAGTTTTAGAAAGCGAGCAGAGAAGAAAGCAGAAATAGCAGACAGACATTGTGGGATTTTGGTCAGTAAGGGGGTGAGGTCAGGTCCAGATAGGTAGATCTGCGTGTCATCGGCGTAGAGATGATACTGAAGACCATGGGATTCTATGAGCTGTCCCAGGCCGAGGGTGTAGATGGAGAAGAGTAGGGGTCCAAGAACTGAGCCTTGGGGAACACCGACAGACAGGGGGCGAGGTGAGGAGGTGGTGTGGGAGAGGGAGACACTGAATGTTCGGTTTGTTAGATATGATGAGATCCAGGATAGGGCCAAGCCTGTGATGCCAAGAGATGAGAGAATCTGTAACAGGAGGGAATGGTCCACAGTGTCGAAGGCAGAAGACAGGTCCAGGAGAAGGAGGACAGAGTAGTGACGCTTGCTCTTGGCGGTTAGTAGGTCGTTGGTGACTTTAGTTAGGGCAGTTTCAGTTGAGTGATGCAGTCGGAAGCCTGATTGTAAGCGGTCAAAGAGGGAGCAGGAGGACAGGGGGGAGGACAGTTCAAGATGGACATGCTGTTCCAGTAGTTTTGAGGCACAAGGGAGAAGAGATATCGGGCGATAGCTAGACACAGAGGATGGGTCAAGGGAGGTCTTTTTGATAAAGGGTGTGATCGAGGCATGTTTGAAGGATGAGGGGAAGACACAATTTGTAAGTGAGAGGTTGAAGAGGTGTGTTAGAGTAGGGGTGAAGACGGTGGTGAGGTTAGGGATGAGGTGGGATGGCAGCGGGTCAAGCATGCAAGTGGTGAGGTGTGATCTTGATAGGAGGGTGGAAAGCTGATCTTCTGTCATGGTGGAGAAGTTGGCTTTGGAGGAAGAGGGTTGAGCAGCTAAGAGGGGCAATGGGGGCTGTGGGCCAAAGCTTTCTCTGATCGTATCGATCTTCTGCTTAAAGAAAGAGGCAAAGTCTTCAGCAGAAATGAGAGGAGAAGGGGGAGGTGCTGGGGGACAGAGTAGAGAATTGAAAGTGTTGAAGAGCTGTTTAGGGTTGTGAGAGAGGGAGGATATGAGAGATGAGAAGTAAGTTTGCTTTGCAGCAGTGAGTGTGGACTTGAAGCTGGTGAGGGACTGCTTGTATGCGGTTAGGTGCTCGGTAGAGCGGGATTTTTTCCATCTCCGCTCAGCAACCCTGGAAGCCCGTCTCAGTTCTTTGGTGAGGCTGGTCAGCCAGGGCTGCCTGTTGATTGTACAAGTTTTGCTATGTGTGAGGGGGGCAGCCGAATCAAGTGCTTCTGTTATTGCAGTGTTATAAAAGGTGGCAGCAGAATCTGTGTCATGAAGTGAAGATATGTCTGTAAGAGGGAGGAGGGACTCAGAGAGCATTGGTAAATTGAGGTGTTTGAGATTTCTGCGAGGGTGAGTGAGTTTGTGGAGTGGGGGTTGTGCACTAGAAGAGGAGAGAGAAGAGAACGTCAGTAGGTTGTGGTCAGACAGGGGAAGGGGTGAGTTAGTGAGATTAGTAAGGGAACAGAGGCGGGTGAAGATAAGGTCGAGCGTGTGACCATCTTTGTGAGTGGCCGCAGAGGACCATTGAGTGAGGCCAAAGGAGGCAGTGAGCGATAAAAGTTTAGAGGCCGCTGGGGTGGAAGCATCAATGGGGATGTTGAAGTCACCCATGATGATAGTGGGGATGTCAACAGAGAGGAAATGGAGCAGCCAGGTGGTGAAGTGATCGAGAAAGGTGGAGATGGCAAGTTCTGGGGGGCGGTAGATGACAGCCAGCTGGAGGTTGGAGGGGAGTAGATGCGGACGGAGTGCACCTCAAATGAGGGAGTAGTAGCGGAGGGGGGTAGTGGAATTGGGGCAAAGGAGCAGGTATCAGATAGGAGCAAACCAACTCCTCCTAATGTGACTGCTCTAACCGGCAGACTTTGACACACTGTCAGGAGCATGTAATCACTCCTGCAGTGTGTAGCGCGGAGCTGCGGTGAGTAAGTTAACCGGAGTTCATCAGCTGATAACCCTGGTCACCTCACTTACAGCAACTCTACTGCGTGAGAACTTTCAAAAACTTTCAAAAAGTAACAAAAATATGTTGCTATAATACCGCCCCTACGTACAAGTTTATAACTATTATAATACTGCATCTAGTGGAAAAATATAATATTGCTTCCAAAAGTACAAGAATGCATCTTCTATAATATGAATACTATGTACAAGTATTTAACTAATATAATACTGCCTCCTACCTATAAGAATATAATTACTATAAAACTGCAACAATGTATAGTAAAATCACTACAGTAATACTGCCTTCTGGGTACAAGATTATAACTACTATAATACTGCTCCCTATGTACAGGAATATGACTACTATAATACTGCCCTATATAAAAGAATGTAACTACTATAATACTTTCTCTCCATGTACAAGAATCTAACTACTATAATACTGCTCAGCTATTTACTAGAATATAACTTGTATAATACTGCTCCTATGTACAAGAATATAACTAATATAATACTGTCTGTTGTGATCTGAATTCTTAGTCTGGGCTCCCTCTGGTGGCTGCTTATAGTAGTGAAGCTGATTTTGCTGGCAGAGATCCATCAGCTGGGATGAGTGGAAATCAGGTAGCACTGACTGGGGAGATATAAGGGAGTAACCTTCCCATGGTCCTCACCGGTGATTTGTTGTTCTTCCTGGCAGGGCCGGCTCCAGGTTTTTATGGGCCCCGGGCGAAAGAGTCTCAGTGGGCCCCCTAAACACAGACCACGATTCATGATGCACAGATACTGCAGAGAAATATGGGTATAGCACAACGCCAAACACTTCTCTTCTTCCATTACATTACACCACATAGTCTCCCCCTCATCATCCATATAATACCCCATGCAGGATGTCACCCCGCCATCCCCCATATAATGCTCCATACAGAATACTGGACCCAATATAATGCTCCATACAGAATACTGGACCACATATAATGCTCCATACAAAATATGGAGCTCTCCTCTACACTGTGCTGCGTTCTGCACTGTTACGGCTCAGGAAAGGGCGCTGTGGAAAGACTCCCCATTATCATCATCATTGCCTGTCCATTATCATCATCATTGCCTCCCCTCATCATCATTGCCTGCCCATCATCATCATCATTGCCTTCCTATCATCATCATTGCCTCCCCATTAATATCATCATCATCATTACCTTCCCATTATCATTGTCTCCCCATCATCATCATTATCATTGCCTCCCCATTAATATCATCATCATTGCCTCCCCATTATCATTGCCTCCCCATTAATTTCATCATCATCATTGCCCTCCCATTATCATTGCCTGCCCATCATCATCATGATTGCCT
Organism: Oophaga sylvatica; assembly: GCA_033576555.1. Classification (NCBI taxonomy): domain Eukaryota; kingdom Metazoa; phylum Chordata; class Amphibia; order Anura; family Dendrobatidae; genus Oophaga; species Oophaga sylvatica. Next base: position 77,002,020 of record JARQOD010000003.1, on the reverse strand, counting down.
CCCTATCATTAGCATTGCCTCCCAATTAATATCATCATCATTGCCTTCCCATTATCATTGTCTCCCCATCATCATCATTATCATTGCCTCCCCATTAATATCATCATCATCATTGCCTTCCCATTTTCATTGCCTCCCCATCATCATCATTATCATTGCCTCCCCATTAATATCATCATCATTGCCTTCCCATTATCATTGTCTCCCCATCATCATCATTATCATTGCCTTCCCATTAATATCATCATCATCATTGCCTTCCCATTATCATTGCCTCCCCATTAATATCATCATTGCCTTCCCATTATCATTGCCTCCCCATCATCATCATTATCATTGCCTCCCCATTAATATCATCATCATCATTGCCTTCCCATTATCATTGCCTCCCCATCATCATCATCATCGCCTCCTCACCACCATCACTGCCTGCCTCCCCCCACCACCATCACACATGCACTCACATACACACAGGCAGGCACACACACACACACACACACACACACATCCACATCTCACCTGTCCGGCGTCCGCACGCTCTCTGCCACAGCCGGCCGCTGAATGATGACGCAGGTGCCCCCTGGAGCCCGGAGCTGCGGCAGCGGAGGCACGGGGAGAGGTACGTATTGCGCCGGCTTGTGCCAGGGCCCTGAGCAAGCGGGGGGGCCAGTGGCGGCGCTGACACCGCTAACGGGCGCCGGGGTGCCCGACGGCGAGTGGGCCCCCCCGCCTGCTCAGGGCCCCGGCACTTGCCCGGGTGTGCAGGGTGCTGACGCCGGCCCTGCTTCCTGGTCCCATTTGGAAGTCAGCTTGCTTTCTGCTGTCTCCTGCATCCTTCAGATAATTTGTTTTCTGCTTGTTTTTGTGGCTTTTGTTTTCCTTTTGTTTTTCTGCCCTTCTGAGTGAGGTCAGCCAGGTTCCCCATTTGGGGCCTGCGCTGGTCTCTGTTTCTCAGTTACCACTGCTTATTTGTTCAGTCCCTGTTTTCACTATCTGCTGTTAGCTACCTGTTCACACCAGAGTTCTGATCTAGCGGGGGAGAGATTGTGTGGTCTCAGTATTTTTGGAAATCAGAAGTGTTGGAATTTTTCCTAGGGTCTTTTGCGGATTGCAGACAGTTTTCTTTCCTATACTGTCCTATCTAGATAGTTTTGGGCCCCAGCGTTTGCTTACTCTATTTTCTGCCTGCGTTTGTATTTCATCTTGTCTCACCGCCAATATATGTGTGGGGGCTACCTATTCCTTTGGGGCGCTACTCCGGGGCAGTTAGCTTTCCCCTTTCTATCTTTAGGCTTAGTTAACTCTCCGGCTGCGTCGAGGCGTCTAGGTCATCGTAGGTACGTCCCACTGCAGCTTCTAGTTGTGCGGTTAGTTTAGGGGTCTGCAATCCGCTAGTTACCAACCTGTCTGGGTGACAGGTTGCCTTGGCTATTTTGCTACTGTCCTCCTCGGCTACCGAATCATAACAACTGTCCCCATGTACAAGAATATAACTAGTATAATACTGTTCCCTTTGTACAAGAATATAGCTATTATAATACTGCCTTTATGGAGAAGAATGTAACTACTATAATACTGTCCGCTATGTATATTATAACTACTATAATACTGCCCCTATGTAGAAGAATATAACTACTATAATACTACCCCTATGTACAAGAATATAGCTACTATAATACTGCTTCCTATGTACAAGAATATAGCTACTATAAAGCTGCTCCTATGTCTAAGTTTCTAACTATTATAAAGCTATCTATGTAGAATAATTTACAGTATGTATCCCAGTTCTAGCTTCCTGGAGCCCCTTCCTCTGAAACATCCTTTATGTATTTTATATATATATATATATATATATTTTTTTTTTTTTGATGACTAGCTAATAACAGATGGCCGAGAATAACTTATCTTCTGGAAAGAGGTACCAACATGTTTCATGACAACACTTTCTATTTCCAGTAATAAAATGTAAAGGGCTTGGAATCCCAGGAGGAGAACACGACATGAAATTCATGATAATCTCATTTTTATTCTTCTGGAGGCGCCAATACTCAAAACAATTTTCTGACTACCATAAAAATCCTTAATTGGGAGTTAACTGTGTAATGTAGTACTTTACTAATTCCTCTTAAGTTATTTTTCTTTGTCCCATCACTCCTGATGTCCTTATGGTAGGGACAACTCTATTAGCTATGGAGAGCAGTGGTAGAAAGACAGGAACCAAGGGTGTTGTGCAGTAGTCATACCTTGACGTGCAAAGAGGATCCATAGTTCGTCCATCAAATATGAAGACACCCGTCCTATCCACGGTATGTCATAGTAGAGCTATTCTTTTCTGTAAAGAATAAGGGGACCACCCTTACCTCTTCTCCAATGTCCGAGGTCCTATAAGATGAATTAACATAAAAATAAATTGGGGTACAATAAATCTCAGCAAAATGTGAACCACGACCACCGGGTCTAGGACAAAGTGTCTAGTGTGCTATACTTGGAGCCAGGAAAGGGGTCTTGTTTGCAAGAGTCGAAACTGGGGCATTGTCCCTTTGGCATTTGAAAAATGTACATGATGACTTAATAGAGTTATGAAACCTGACAGTTTCCCTTTGAGCAAGTTGTACATGTACATTAAGACTATCTTGTCTTGTCCTAGTTTTATTCATTAACAGAAGGTACAAAAGAAGACAAAGTTTATATTTAGTGTGTTAATTTAAAAAGTAAAACCCATTTCAGACTTGTATAAAAGTTCAGCCAAAGCAATAATGAAGAAGCTCTAATAGTGGTCAATGGTAGGTGATTCTAAAAATAACAATTGGGTACATGGTGGCAAAAAGAAGAGAAAGCATCCACAAAGTGATTAAAATAACATTCCATGATCCCTAAAAAGTGATCGGGGTAACAGAAGGGGAGTAAAAAGAGTAGCATGGAAACATCAAGAACCAAATGACCTAGAGCATGATTAATATTCAAATTGTAACAGTGGATACAAAAGTTTTGGTACACAGGTAATGATATGACCAAGGTAAAAGTGTAAGTAAATATGTCTCTAAGTCAAACCATGTTTATAGGAATAATTGGGATATAAAGCCAGAGAAAATGGAGGGGTATATGCCTCAGGTAAACATAATTATATCCTTAGTCGTGTTTAAGTATGAAAGAATCTACATACTAACATGTAGATCCACTGACAACAGAATGTCCTGTCAAAAAATGGGAGTTGTAGAAACTCATTGATATAGAGATGTATTCCAACATTGCACATGGCTGTTCCGATAGTGACACAGTCCATCACCATTGTTATTATAAGTATCTACTATGAGTTGAATATATGGAGTGGGGGTGGAGAGTGTATGCGATGTTACCTGGGTTTGATGGGATACTGAATGGAGTGCGGCGCTCACCCCGACGCGCGTTTCAGTGCGTACCCGATGAAGGACTTAGCTGGTATTGTTTCAATGTTTGTTTCCGGAAAGATATTTTAAGTTAAAAAGACTGATTCTGAAAATATCGTAAAATGATTCATGAAACATTATTTTTTTAAATATCTATTTTATTATACTGTTGTATTTATAACTCAGTACATCTACTAGGAAAAAAAGAAGAGAGAAAAAAAATCTTAATAAAAGAGCAAACATAAAACCATCATGCTTCTTCTTTGCTTTTAATTCTGAAATCATATAATTTTCTGAATAACTTGTTCTTGCCAAAAGATCTATAAAATATATTAGCTTGGGGATGTTTTTAACTGATGTCCTTGAAGAAATGAGACAATTATATTAAAGTCACTTCAAAGTCTTTTAATAAAGTTTTTATTGTCATACTTTAAGTTATCGTTATTTCTCTTCTTGCAGTCATTGTCCTCAGGTTGTCAGAACCTTGTAGTCTAATGGCGTCTTTTCTCATTCCCCTGGGCCTCCATGCAGAATTTCTTGTTTTTTTTTGTTCCTATACTGGACTAAGTCATGTATAAGAGGCAATAAAACTTCAGACAACTCTGCAAAATTAGATCATACCGCAAAATGAATTCAGAAACCAGGCCAGACTCCTAAATAAATATGTACCCAAGAGTAATAAATTAGATCACCAAACCAGCCAAACAATTAATAAAGTCTGAAACTCCAAGTAAAATTAGACTGCAGATCAGATCTTAAAAGTAATTAAGAAAGACCTCCAACCTGTTATTCATTTTTCCCAGCTCCAGTGTCAGACTCCTGGTCCTTTGACTGCTATGGCCAGCTACATCTGCTTTTGTCCATGCACCTTCTATGACACTCACTAAGGTGGCTGTATGTAGTGGTCTGTAAGACCAGAGAGAACAGTCTGGAAGGGGAGCTCAAGCTGTGAGGAGCTTGTCCCCAGACAAGAGGAGAGGGAGAGACATAAGGAATCTCCCAGGAGAACAGAAGTGGTCCTAGGGGCACGGATAGTCAGGAATCCATCCGTATTCACCGGCATGGTCGGAGGAGGGACCAGGTCGCAGTTAGGGGACCTGCCCCAAAACTAGTGGAGAAACTAAGGACTCAGCTAGAAAACCGGAGGCTGCAGTATCTGCATGTGCTGCAGCCACATCCAACACATTCGCTGAAAAGGCAGGCATATAGGATCCAAGGGTCTGACCAACATCGCCCGACAAGATCCGAGTCTACTGGCTCAGGACACTGTGTGTGAAGACACAGGGCACGAGAGGCAGTAGCCAGCGTAGTGAGATGGCCAGGAAAGGAATATCTAAGGGAGCCCTGGCAACAGGCACCCCAAGCTACCTGAGAGCTGACTGGACCACAGACCCTGAGGACACAGCACCCCAGCTGGGGATTATAACATCAGAACTGTGAGTAAAACCTGTGAAGACTGCACACTGCTGTGTTCTCATGTTTATTTGCTGCGTCACCTCAGCCCTGCACGACAATCATCTCATCATCTTACACATACACCTGCCCTGGGGCTTAGCTCTACCTGTGGAGAGCTGTAACAACTCTGCTGCATCACCATCAGCCTCAGTGGACTCTGAAGCAGCGTCGGCTAACCTTAACTGCCGAATACCACAGGTGGTGTCACAAACTATCTTTCATAAACTTTATCATCTCCTTTATCATCATTTTTCATTGGATGCCCAGGGTCACGGACCGGGTCACTGCTGCCATGACACATCCCCTTAAGAACCGACCCGGTACCGAGTAACCCCACGGCCCTGGCGGGCGCTCCTTTTAGACCTCCTTGTTGCACTGCCATATTGCCAATAAGTTTGCCTGGAGCATTATTTACATGGTTTACATGTTTAATAAAAACTACATTTTATTAATATGAACTTATAACTCGCAGAATCTCTCTTACCTTTGGTGGCACAGCTGTGACAATTCACATAAAAGATTAATTTAAAGCCATATTAGACACTTTTATTTATTTTTTTAATTCAATGGTGTGAATGTAAGGGGATACAGAGACTAGTTCATCCCCCACACTCCTTGAGCACGTCCCTGTAAAGTTGGTATATCTGATAATGTAATGTATATTTGATATGTTCTATAATGCTGCCATATGGTGTAGTGTATTGTAATTATATATACAGTACAGACCAAAAGTTTGGACACACCTTCTCATTCAAAGATTTTTTTGTATTTTCATGGCTATTAGAATTGTAGAATCACACTGAAGGCATCAAAACTATGAATTAACACATATGGAATTATACATTACACTTTACAAAAAAGTGTGAAACAACTGAAAATATGTCTTATATTCTAGGTTCTTCAAAGTAGCCACCTTTTGCTTTGATTACTGCTTTGCACGCAGAAAAGGTGAACGGATGGACTCTACATGCCTGGTTCCCACCGTGAAGCATGGAGGAGGTGGTGTGATGGTGTGGGGGTGCTTTGCTGGTGACACTGTTGGGGATTTATTCAAAATTGAAGGCATACTGAACCAGCATGGCTTCGACAGCATCTTGCAGCAGCATGCTATTCCATCCGGTTTGCGTTTAGTAGGACCATCATTTATTTTTCAACAGGACAATGACCCTAAACACACCTCCAGGCTGTGTAAGGGCTATTTGACCAAGAAGGAGAGTGATGGGGTTCTTCGCCAAATGACCTGGCCTCCACAGTCACCAGACCTGAACCCAATCGAGATGGTTTGGGGTGAGCTGGACCGCTCACCGCTTCAATTTTGAATAAATCCCCAATAGTGTCATCAGCAAAGCACCCCCACATCATCACACCACCTCCTCCATGCTTCACGGTGGGAACCAGGCATGTAGAGTCCAGCCATTCACCTTTTCTGCGTGCAAAGCAGTAATCAAAGCAAAAGGTGGCTACTTTGAAGAATCTAGAATATAAGACATATTTTCAGTTGTTTCACACTTTTTTGTAAAGTGTAATGTATAATTGCACATGTGTTAATTCATAGTTTTGATGCCTTCAGTGTGATTCTACAATTTTCATAGCCATGAAAATACAGAAAATCTTTGAATGAGAAGGTGTGTCCAAACTTTTGGTCTGTACTGTATATATACACAGTATATATATATTACTTCATATGTCTTATAATGTATAATGCAATGTACATATGTTTAATGTATTACACAGAGGTAAGGAGAGAGTAGTATTTAGATTAGCCCACTATAGAATAGAGTAAGTTAGAAATTAGTTAGGCCAATAGGGTTTAGTTAGTTAGGAGGGGCCAACTGGGAGTAAGTTAGTGAGCTTCCTGGGTTTTAGTCAATAGGGGCTGGGAGCCCAGACAGGACAGTTGAGTTCCGTAACGTTTAAGCAAGAAGCCCAGCCTTCCGGGGCCTATGAGTTGCCAGTCACACAGTAGTGGAGGAATACAGGGCATCATCAAGATGGTGGCAGCTAACTTTGCGGGAAGAACCCTAAATGTCTGGAGCGAAACGGATGGGGCACTCCTGAGGCAGGTAAGTCTGGCTCGTCAGGAAGCTGTGGTACCGAAGGAGACGGTACGACCCTGCGATATTCCTGGAGGAGTGAGGGACAGCACAGGGAAAGGAAAGGCTATGCTCTGTGAATCTTGTGCTGTTTATGTGACTAAACTGGACAAGCTGTGTAAAGAACTGAGAAAAGTTGTTTGGAACTGGATATGGACTCTGACTGTCATTGCGTGGTACTTAAAGGAAGAAGGCCCCAGCAGACCAGAGTGGACTCTGACATGCAAGTAAGTGAACCACCAAGTGCACAACAGAAGAGACAATATGTTTATGTGACAGAGGGCCAGGGTGCACCAGAGCAGCCACCATTGGCCACGACTACTATAGCCCTAGCCCTTGTTACATGAACATATAAACTAGAGCCCCTGCATACATTATAACAAGGGCTTACACACTGCCGACCTCCGACTCACGCCCCTCCCACAGTCATGTTCCTCCCTGCACTGAGGGGCTTCGGGGGAGTCTTTGCAAGAGGGGACTTAAGATTTTTGTAGTTTCTAGTTCTTTTTGACAAAAAAAATGTGAAGCCTTCTTGGTGTACCTGGATGGCAATTAAAGACTTAAAGACAGAATCTCACTCATTGTACTTCTTATACATCATACATAAAACACAGATGTGCAAGACCCCACTTTTATGGCAGGGGATCTTTATATTGGCAGACTTTTCAAGTTTTAGTTAAGGAACCTAATGCTATCTAGTTATTTTGCCTGTGTTTTGTGTACTTATGTATTTTACCCCAGTACAATATATTACTATTAATATTATATAATATTATACTACACAAAAGCTATACAAAAGGATGTGCACTGCAGCTGTGCAACACAAGGTGTGGCCATCAAAACCAGTCCATGGCGTATGCCAAGGTAAAACCATCCTGGAAAGGATTATGATTTATGAGATGTCTAAGGAAATTCATACATAAAGATTATCCCTACAGAACAAAATGTGTACTGAGGTCACTGCATATAAATCCACTGAGAGTCTGCATTGAAAGAGTTAAAGGTGGACGACCTATGAGGAGCTTTGTCCTCCAGAGAGAAAATGTCTCTACTTTCTGGCTCATGGAGATCTTTCTTGATAGTCCATGTCTTCTATTACATTTATATACCCTATTAGGGTTTGTCTGCAATAAGTTCTCTAAGTAGATTGTGAGCCCTCATGGGCAGGGTTCTCTCTCCTTCTGTACCAGTCGTAACTTGTATTGTTTAAGATTATTGTGCTTGTTTTATATTATGTATAGCCTTTTTCACATGTAAAGTGCCATTGAATAAATGTAGCTATAATAATAAATAATAATAATAATAAGTAGGGTCCATTTTAAATTTGTGTGAGGTTGCTCCTTTTAAGCTACACTAGCTAATTCTTCTAGTAATAAACCAAAAATCCATTCATCTTTTATTAAATGACCAAACAACTCAGTTTGCCCACAGGTGCCGTCCTAAGTCTTGTTTTGATCCCACTTAAAGTCGCTGTTTAGGGAAAGTTACATAAAAGGTGACCTTAAGGATGAAGTGCAACATGAGAGGTAGTTCAAGACTCCGCATAAAGATGAATGTATCTTCATGAAAAGATCTATTTCAACTAGTTGTTGCATGATACTGAAGCATTGCTAATTGTAAATTATGAGATATTTAAAGATGTTCATGCCTGTGGTTGGATGATTCCACATACTGTAGAGGGCATCAACTTACTAATCCAAACCTTGAACATTAATTCAAAACTTGGCAACTCTCCTGGAATATTTGAGAGTTGTCCTCCAAAAGGGAAGCCTCCTCCATTCCCAAAGAAATTGCCAAATCTCCTGGGTGTTGCCAAAGAAAAGACACCTCTGGGAAAGCAGGTTTCAGGAAACTTTGGCACTGCCCAAATGAACATTAAGTGGCAAGGAAATGATATGTACAAGGACAAATAGGGGACATTGATGAGATGTTGAGGGGTATGACTAAAAATAGAAAAAATTATTACATGGAAACAATATTGTTTCTATCCGAACGACAATCATAGGAAGTTGTCAAGAATGATCACATCTTTCATGTCATTCTGCAGTACAGCAGTGTGTAGGCTAGCCTTTGGAAACAGATTACGTCATGGCTACAGTCCTTAATGAGGGGGCTCGAATTTTCTAAAATCTTTTACTATTGGTTGGAAAACATTGTACAGTAGAATCCTCAATTATGTCTCATCTGGTGAGGTGGAAACTCGAAGCTCTTTATTCCAGGTGAGAAATTCTGTGGCAACACAGATAGATGATATTCGTACAGCTGTACAATCCATTTGTAACAGGACACATGGCAACTGAACAAGAAACACTGGAACAATGGAAACAAATGAAGCAGAGTGAAAGCCATGGCAACTTGTGTAGCAGTGAGGGCTAGCGATATAGCATAGTATAGGCAAAATGAATTCAGCGCAAAGATGAACAAATCTTTTGCAATTCAAACTCACCGACTTTGCCAAATTTCCCCCCAAAATTTTATATGTTGTGAATAAATATTTGAGCAAATTTCAATAATGAAAAGCTTGTAATTGCTTGGAAAATATTCATGGGAAAAAGGAGAAAGAGATAGGGAACCCCGCTGACCATAAGAGCTTACACTTTACAGACAAGAAAGAGAGGCTCCTGGTGACTTTAACAGCTTACACTCTACAAGAGAGAGAAGACCCCACTGATCATAAGAGCTTGCACTCTACAGGAGAGAAAGAGAGAAGACCCCGCTGACCATAAGAGCTTACACACTACAGGAGAGAGAGAGGATTCTGCTGATAAGAGGTTACGGTCTACATGAGAGAGAGAGAACCCTGCTGACCATAAGAGCTTACACTCTACAGTAGAGAGAGGTCACTGCTTACCATAAGAGCTTACACTCTACAGGAGAGAAGGACACTGCTGACCATAAGAGCTTACACTCTACAGGAGAGAGAGGACACTGCTGACCATAAGAGCTTACACTCTACAGGAGAGAGAGGTCACTGCTGACCATAAGAGCTTACACTCTACAGGAGAGAGAGGACACTGCTGACCATAAGAGCTTACACTCTATAGGAGCTAGAGGACCCTACTGACCATAAGAGCTTACACTCTACAGAAAAGATAGGACCCCCTGACCATAAGAGCTTACACACTACAGGAGAGAGAGAGGACTCTGCTGATAAGAGGTTACGGTCTACATGAGAGAGAGAGAACCCTGCTGACCATAAGAGCTTACACTCTACAGGAGAGAGAGGTCACTGCTGTCCATAAGAGTTTACACTCTACAGGAGAGAGAGGACACTGCTGACCATAAGAGCTTACACTTTATAAGAGCTAGAGGACCCTACTGACCATAAGAGCTTACACTCTACAGAAAAGAGAGGACCCCCTGACCATAATGGCTTACACTCTACAGGAGAGAGAGGACACTGCTGACCATAAGAGCTTACACTCTATAGGAGCTAGAGGACCCTGCTGACCATAAGAGCTTACACTCTACAGGAAAGAGAGGACCCCGCTTACCATAAGGGCTTACACTCTACAGGAAAGAGGACCCCACTGACCATAAGAACATACACTCTACAGGAGAGAGAGAGAACCCCGCTGACCCTAAGAGCTTACACTCTACAAGAGAGAGGGAGAGGACCACATTGATCATAAGAAATTACACTCTACAGGAGAGATAGAATGGCCCAGTGACTCTGGGGATGGAAAATGACTTTGCCGTACAATCTGTACTCTGCTGAGGTACTGGCCCAGGTACTGTTCACCACTGTTCAAGGTATGATAATCTATAATATGTCATAGTTGCAGGGAATTGTGGTGAAGCCTGTGCAGCAATGCAAAATGACATTTTCCCCTTCTCTGATGCTTTAGCAGTGTGGAAATTGATCCAGGTCTTTATTAGAAACCGTGAATTGAATCTCAAATTATCTCAAATGTTCGAATTCATGTGAAACCACAAATTTCAGGAAATTTGAAAAATATTTAGAGTTGAGAGTCCTCAGTGGTTGATACCTTTTAATGGCTAACTGAAAAGATGGTAACAAATTGCAAGCTTTCGAGACTACTCAGGTCTCTTCATCTGGACGGAGTCTGAGCAACAGCTAAAGACGTTCCACGAACAGTTCAATCAATTTCATCCCACCATCAACTTAACACTTAACTACTCCAGCACTGAAATTAACTTTTTGGACACCATCATTAAACTGAAGGACAATGAAATAGAGACATCCCTGTATCAGAAGCCAATCGACCGTCCAACATACCTTAAATGGGACAGTTTCCATCCAAAACACATAAAAAACTCTATTGTCTACAGCCAAGCCATCAGATACAACCGTATATGTTCCAACCCCATGGATAGAGATGAACACCTTGGTCGCCTTAGAAAGACCTTTTTAAATCAGGGCTACCATCCAAGAACAATTGAAAACCAAATTACAAGAGCCACCAGAATATCAAGGGATCACCTGCTACATTACAAAGCTAAAGAAGAAAATAACCGGGTGCCTTTAGTGGTCACCTACAATCCAAATCTGGAGGTGCTAAGGGGAGCTGCACGGAAACTACAACCTTTACTACAAAAAGATGCCCGGTTACAATCCATATTTCCAGACCCCCCACTACTGTGTTTTAGTCAGCCCCCAAATCTAAGAAGCATCATTGTCAGAAGTTCCCTGTCCTCCCCAACAGCTGCAGGAACCTTGCCTTGCAATAAGAAGAAATGCAAAACCTGTCCATTTATAATGACCACGGACAAGATAAAGATCCCCAACTCACATCAGGACTACAAGATACCAGGTACTTTCAGCTGCATCACATCTAATGTTGTGTACCTAATTATATGTACTAAATGTCCAACTGGGGGTCTGTATGTGGGGGAGACCGGGCAAAAACTGAGAACAAGGATGAATTCTCATCGCCACGCAATAAGAGAAAAAAGAATGGATCTACCTGTGGCAAAACATTTTTGCTCCCCTGATCATAGCATGTCAGATATGAAAATACTGGTACTAAGAAGCAGATTCACATCTCAGAGGCAGAGAAGAATTTGCGAATACAAATTGATGGTGACCTTTGACACTCTTAATGCTGGAATGAACCTGTCACATGGTTTTATGGCCTATTACATCAATTAAGGAATTTACTCCAAATACCCTGTGAAAACATCACAAAACATTACCAGACCCCAATCAGAGGGTAATAAAACTTTCTCTCCTTATCTATGAATTGTTCCAATATTTATGCTCATCCCTCTGCCATGGTGACTGTTCTGCTTCACGTCGCTTGTCTTGCCTATTGCATTTTTTCTGTGCTATTTTGTGTATAAATATGTGATTCTTCAGATTTTGTATTAGTTCAGCCTGATGAAGAGACCTGAGTAGTCTCGAAAGCTTGCAATTTGTTACCATCTTTTCAGTTAGCCATTAAAAGGTATCAACCACTGAGGACTCTCAACTCTAAATATTTTTCTATCTACTGGCTAACACGGTACGAAGATATACATCTTTACTGTAGGAAATTTGAAACAAACTCAATCCTTCAATGATCAATAGAGAAGTCTAGTTCAGCAGTGTGCATGCATTAACTCATCTAAGTAACAGAACTGAGTTTGTCACAGAGTCAAAGTCAGTGCTTGCAAAGTGGTTAGGCAGGGTTACCAATTGATAGTGCAGATCAGGGTTTGTCACAGAATGAAAGCAGAACTGGCCAGTTGTGCTTTGCTGTTTGAAAGACTAAAGGTACTGCCACACTTAGCGATCTGGTTAGCGATCTCAATAACGACGCAAGCTAATAAGATCGTTGGTGTGATCTCTTTTAGGTCGCTAGTAGCTGCCAAACAGGAGATCTCATAAACAACTCATCAGCGGTCAGCGATCTCTTTAACGACTTTGGTGGTCATTAGGATCTATTAGCATGTACTGAGCGCTTCTGATTCATAGGAATTTCCAGCATCGCTCCTGCTCTCTGCATCCTGCTAGCCTGCTTTGCAACTTCTGCGATCCTCTCTGTGACGCAAAAGAGAACTTACAGATATTGCGATCCACTCCGTGACGCAAAACAGTCATGCATCACAAACGAGGTCGCTCGTCGTTCGCAAAAGGTGCCAAACACAGCGATTCAGGCTCACCAGCGGGACGCCAACGATCAAAAAACGGTCCAGAACTCTAGTGAACGATCAGCGACATCACAGCAGGGGCCACATCGTTGCTACATGCCACACACAACGAGGTCGCAAACGAGATCGCAAAATAGTGACGTTTTAGTGATCTCGTTTGCGATCTCGTTGCGATCTCGTTTGCGATCTCGTTTAGTGATGCATACCCTTAAAAGTCCCAGATACTGTAACCGAGGCTGCTGAGTGTGCATAGTTAATCACAATATCACATACTAGCTTTCCATTGTTTTTTCTGCTTATATCTAAATTGCTTATTCTCATTTAGTTTGTGCTTCATGGATAATGCTCCCAGGTGTGCATCTTGTGAGATGTATGCATGGCTTGAACAGCAGTTTGAGGGTGAATATATCTATACTTCATGTCAGCATGTTACATGTTTGAAAGCCCAGGTAATGGATCTAAATGTGCAGTTTGCTACACTCAGGTTCATTGCAAACCTGGAGAGGAGTTTAAAGAACAATGAACATGTGCTGGCTGGAGCCAGTCATATGGAGGAGGGTGGATGTGGGAAGATTAGGACCCAAAGGTATGTAGCTGGGTGACAGTTACAAGAAGGATAGATTGTTGGGAGGGGATGGGAAAATCCAGCAGTCATGGCACACATCAGTACCAATGACAAAGTTAGAGGAAAGTGGAAAGACCTTAAAAATTATTACAGGTAACTAGGAGAGAAGCTGAAGGCCAGGACCTCCAAAGTGGTGTTTTCAGAAATGCTGCCAGTGCCACGAGTATCACTAGAAAGACAGAGGGAGGTTAAGTGGAAAAATAAGTGGTTTAGAAATTGGTGCAGGAAGAAAGTTTTTGGGTTCATGGAGAACTGGGTCGACTTCTCTGTCGGCTACAGGCTCTATGGTAGGGACTGGCTGTACCTGAATGCAGTTCTGATGGGGAAAAAATAGACAGATAGAGGAGCTTTTAAACTAGGATCTAGGGGGAGGGACAGTAGATGTGCTAAACAGAGGATAGATAGAATAGACAGAGAGAGTGAGACAGTAGGGGACAATGAGGATTTAAGGGGGAGCTGGGACATGCAAGGAACATAGGAAGATGAGGAGGAGTAATAAATGTGCTAATAGTATTAAATGTCTGCTGGCAAATACAAGAAGTCTTGCAAACAAAATGAATGAATTAGAGATGTGGCGGGCATTACGGAAACCAGACTGGATGAAAGCCATGACTGGGTAACAAAAGTAGAGGTTTACACTACATTTAGAAAGGACAGAAAAGACAGAAATTCATTAAATTCCCCTCAAGACCTGTGTGTGGGTAACTGTACATAGGGTGGCAATAATGTAAAGCTGCTAACTGGAGTTTGCTACAAGTCTCCTAATATAGCTGAACAGGTAGACGACAAAATGCTGCAACAAATTCAAAAGGCAGAAAATAATAATAGGGTCCTTATTATGGGGGGTTTTAGCTATCCAGACATTCAATGTGACATAGAATCTTCTGGCTGTGCTAAAAGCTCACAGATCTTATCTGAAATTCAAGAAAATTATCTCTGTAAGCAGGTAGATGAATCAACCAGCTGGATCTGGTACTGTCAAATAGACCAGATACAATTTCAGATGTACAGGTCAGGGAGCATTTGGGAAGCGGTGACCATAATATAGTAGGTTTCAATCAAACATTCAAAATTGGAAATGCAAAAACCTGGAACTTTAGGAAAGCTGATTTCAACAAAATAAGGAAAGAGCTTAATTGTGTTGACTGGGACCATGTCATGGTTAGTGATGAGCGAATTTGTTCAGAAAACGATCGCCAAACATAAATTTGGCACGAATATGGCACATTCGGATTCGTGATCGGTAACATGAGGAAAAATCAAAAAAAATTGGTAACATTCGGTAAAAAGTGCGGGAAAATATTTGCGTTGCCACAAAAGTATTTTCAGCACTTTAGCAACGAAAATTGTGGTGTATCATGAGTGTTTGGTATGTGTTTGATGAGGGGAGGGGGTTTGCAGAGCTCAGAGGTGCGGTGTTCTTGTAAACAGTCATTTTTTTTCCTAACTTTATGTGTGCACATTGCGGCTAGCCAATCAGGGTGCAGGAAACACCCACAATGTCCTGACACAACAACTTGTGTCATTGGCTGCTGAAATCACATGTCCCTCTCCATATAAATAGCAGACATCTTGTTTTAGTGCCATTTTGACAATATTTTAGCTGGTTAGCTAGGCGGTTGTTTATCAGTCAGATAGTGTAGCTAGCTACTGTCCAGTGTGGCTGTTAAATTTCCCTTCCATCATTTTTTTTTTTGGCCACAGACAAAGCCGGCAAGCCACATGTCCTACAAGTGTGTTGTGCACTGCTTCTATTGTGCTCCATGCATGAGTATAACATTCTAAATAATATTTTTTCACTAGCTAAATGTGAAAAAGCCTGTTGTATCCCAGATTTTAGCTAGTTAGCTAGGTGGTTGTATATCAGTCAGATAGTGTAGCTAGCTAGTGTCCAGTGTGGCGGTTAAATTTACCTTCCAACACTTTTATTTTTTTTGGCCATTACTGAGGTCCACAGACAAAGCCAGCAGGGCACATGTCCTACAAGTGTGTTGTGCACTGCTTCTATTGTGCTTCATGCATGAGTATAGCATTCTAAATATTTTTTCAGCAGCTAAATATGAAACAGCCTGCTGTATCCCACCTTGTCATTTTGTGGGGGTGATATGAACCTATCTGCAGACCTAAGGCACAATAAAAAAATATATAATTTTTTCAGTTGCAAAAAGTTACACAACCAGCTGCTTCACACTTTGTCATTTTGTTGAGTTGAAATTAAGCTGTACAGTATAGTGCATGTTTTGTGTATATACACATCTATATACAGTCAGGGCCAGAAATATTTGGACAGTGACACAATTTTCGCGAGTTGGGCTCTGCATGCCACCACATTGGATTTGAAATGAAACCTCTACAACAGAATTCAAGTGCAGATTGTAACGTTTAATTTGAAGGGTTGAACAAAAATATGTGTTAGAAAATGTAGGAATTGTACACATTTCTTTACAAACACTCCACATTTTAGGAGGTCAAAAGTAATTGGACAAATAAACATAACCCAAACAAAATATTTTTATTTTCAAAATTTTGTGGCGAATCCTTTGGAGGCAATCACTGCCTTAAGTCTGGAACCCATGGACATCACCAAACGCTGGGTTTCCTCCTTCTTAATGCTTTGCCAGGCCTTTACAGCCGCAGCCTTCAGGTCTTGC
Source organism: Oophaga sylvatica (assembly GCA_033576555.1). Taxonomy (NCBI): domain Eukaryota; kingdom Metazoa; phylum Chordata; class Amphibia; order Anura; family Dendrobatidae; genus Oophaga; species Oophaga sylvatica. The sequence continues at coordinate 76,985,717 of JARQOD010000003.1, read as the reverse complement.
TTGTTTGTGGGTCTTTCCCTCTTAAGTCTGGATTTGAGCAAGTGAAATGCATGCTCAATTGGGTTAAGATCTGGTGATTGACTTGGCCATTGAAGAATGTTCCACTTTTTTGCACTCATGAACTCCTGTGTAGCTTTGGCTGTATGCTTGGGGTCATTATCCATCTGTACTATGAAGCGCCGTCCAATCAAGTTTGCAGCATTTGGCTGAATCTGGGCTGAAAGTATATCCCGGTACACTTCAGAATTCATCCGGCTACTCTTGTCTGCTGTTATGTCATCAATAAACACAAGTGACCCAGTGCCATTGAAAGCCATGCATGGCCATGCCATCACGTTGCCTCCACCATGTTTTACAGAGGATGTGGTGTGCCTTGGATCATGTGCCGTTCCCTTTCTTCTCCAAACTTTTGGCTTCCCATCATTCTGGTACAGGTTGATCTTTGTCTCATCTGTCCATAGAATACTTTTCCAGAACTGAGCTGGCTTCTGGAGGTGTTTTTCAGCAAATTTAACTCTGGCCTGTCTATTTTTGGAATTGATGAATGGTTTGCATCTAGATGTGAACCCTTTGTATTTACTTTCATGGAGTCTTCTCTTTACTGTTGACTTAGAGACAGATACACCTACTTCACTGAGAGTGTTCTGGACTTCAGTTGATGTTGTGAACGGGTTCTTCTTCACCAAAGAAAGTATGCGGCGATCATCCACCACTGTTGTCTTCCGTGGGCTCCCAGGTCTTTTTGGATTGATGAGTTCACCAGTGCTTTCTTTCTTTCTCAGGATGTACCAAATTGTAGATTTTGCCACTTCTAATGTTGTAGCAATTTCTTGGATGGGTTTCTTTCTGTTCTTGCAGCTTAAGGATGGCTTGTTTCACCTGCATGGAGAGCTCCTGTGACCACATGTTTCCTTCACAGCAAAACCTTCCAAATGCAAACACCACACCTCAAATCAACTCCGGCCCTTTCATCTGCTTAATTGAGAATGACATAACAAAGGGATTGCCCACACCTGTCCATGAAATAGCCTTGGAGTCATTTGTCCAATTACTTTTGGTCCCTTTAAAAACAGGGTGGCACATGTTAAGGAGCTGAAACTCCTAAACCCTTCATCCAATTTTAATGTGGATACCCTCAAATGAAAGCTGAAAGTCTGAACTTCAACTTCAACTGCATCTGATTTGTTTTGTTTCAAATTCATTGTGGTAATGTCTAGAACCAAAATTAGATAAATGTTGTCTCTGTCCAAATATTTATGGACCTAACTGTATAATTCCCCCACATGTATGCCACATGGAGCAGTCCCCCTCCTACCAAGCTTGCCATTGTTAAAGGACGAGTTTCACAACAGAAATACTAAAATTATAGATATTAAAGGTGAAACTCTCCCTACACCTCTATTGATGTCCGATATTAACTATTAACGCCGAACTTGACTATTAATAATTAATATCCGCTTATAGGAAAGATGTAAATCTTCGTACCGTGTTAGCCAGTAGATAGAAAAATATTTAGACTTGAGAGTCTAAATATTTTAATATCCACTTAGTAAAGCCTTAACATTATCTTTTACTTATAATAACTGAGACAAAACAGTGTAACAATAAAGGATATTTATTACACACACAAGTCTATTACATAGATATTATTATTATTATACATTTTTATAGCGCCATTTATTCCATGGCACTTTACATGTGAAAGGGGCAAATATATACAAGTACAATAAATATGAGCAAAACAAGGCACACACAAGTACAGAAGGAGAGAGGACCCTGCCTCTTAGGGCTCACAGTCTGCAGGGGATGGGTGAGGATACACTAGGAGAGGGTAGAGTTGGTCGTGCGGCGGTTCAGTAGACTGAGGATCACTGCAGGTTGTAGGCTTGTCGGAAGAGGTGGGTTTTCAGGTTCTTTTTGAAGGTTTCCATGGTAGGGGAAAGTCTGATGTGTTGGGGTAGAGACTTCCAGAGTATGGGGGATGCACGGGAGAAGTCTTATATGCGGTTGTGTGAAGAAGAGATAAGAGGGGAGTAGAGAAGGAGATCTTGAGAGGATCGAAGGCTGCGTGTGGTTATGTACCGGGAGACCATGTCACAGATGTATGGAGGAGACAGGTTGTGGATGGCTTTGTATGTCATAGTTAGGGTTTTGAACTGGAGCCTCTCGATAATAGGAAGCCAGTGAAGAGGGCTTGGCATAGAGGAGAAGCTGGGGAATAACGGGGAGATAGGTGGATTAGTCGGGCAGCAGAGTGTAAGATGGATTGGAGTGGTGCCAGAGTGCTAGAGGAGAGACCAGAGAGTAGGAAGTTGCAGTAGTCAAGGCTGGAGATGATAAGGGCATGCACTAGTGTTTTTGCAGTTTCATGATCAAGAAATGCATGGATCCGAGAAATATTTTTGAGTTTGAGTCTGCAGGAGGAGGCAAGGGCTTGGATATGTGGCTTGGAAGAGAGGGAAGAGTCGAGGATCACCCCGAGGCATCGAGCATGCAGGACTGGGGAAAGTGAGCACCCGTTGACCTTGATGGATAGGTCTGTTGGAGGGGTAGAGTGAGGTGGGGGAAAGATGATGAATTCTGTTTTGTCCATGTTCAGTTTTAGAAAGCGAGCAGAAAAGAAAGATGAAATAGCAGACAGACATTGTGGGATTTTCATCAGTAAGGAGGTGAGGTCAGGTCCAGATAGGTAGATCTGCATGTCATCGGTGTAGAGATGATACTGCAAACCGTGGGATTTTATGAGCTGTCCCAGGCCGAAGGTGTAGATGGAGAAGAGTAGTGGTACTAGAACTGAGCCTTGGGAACACCGACAGACAGGGGGTGAGGTGAGGAGATGGTGTGGGAGAGAGAGACACTGAATGTTCGGTCTGTTAGATATGACGAGATCCAGGATAGGGACAAGTCTGTGATGCCAAGAGATGAGAGAATCTGTAGCCGGAGAGAGTGGTCCACAGTGTCGAAGACAGAAGACATGTCGAGGAGAAGGAGGACAGAGTAGTGTCGCTTGCTCTTGGTAGTTAATAGGTTGTTGGTGACTTTAGTTAGGGAAGTTTCAGTTGAGTGATGCAGTCGGAATCCAGATTGTAATCGGTCACAGAGGGAGCAAGAGGAAAGGTGGGAGGACAGTTCAAGATGGACATGCTGTTCCAGTAGTTTTGAGGCATAAGGGAGAAGAGATATCGGGCAATAGCTAGACACAGAGGATGAGTCGAGGGAGGGCTTTTTGAGGATGGGTGTGATCGAGGCATGTTTGAAATATGAGGGGAAAACACTATTTGTAAGTGAGAGGTTGAGGTGAGTTAGCATTGAGATAAAGACTGTGGCGAAGTTAGGGATGAGGTGGGACAGGAGGGGTCAAGCGTGCAAGTGGTGAGATGTTATCTTGACAGGAAGGTGGAGAGCTGGTCTGTCATGGTGGTGAAGCTGGTTTTGGTTTACATATATATTAACACCCAAGCTGGCGACTATAAATATACATATATATATATATATATATATATATATATACAGTACAGACCAAAAGTTTGGACACACCTTCTCATTCAAAGATTTTTCTGTATTTTCATGACTAAAAAAATTGTACATTCACACTGAAGGCATCAAAACTATGAATTAACACATGTGGAATTATACATTACTAGGGTTGAGCATTCCGATACTGCAAATATCGGGTATCGGCCGATATTGGCTGTATCGGAATTCCGATTCCGAGTTCCGATATTTTCGTCATATCGGATACCGAATCGGGATTGTCACTGTCACTGTCAGTGTCCGTCGGTCGGGTCTGTCAGGAGTCAGCGGCACTTACCTGGCAGAAGATCTCCGGCGGTCACGGGCTGGACTGCTTCATGGCCGCAATCTTCTTTCCCCGGCGGTCACATGCAGTTTCTCGCGATAACTGCAGTGACTGCTGGGTAATCCCGGCCGTAAAGCAGTCAGTCCGATGACGTCACCGCCGGGGAAGCAGGTAATCAGCTGTGCTGCGTCGCGATGACAGGCTCTGCCTGTCATTGCGATGTAGCAGAGCTGGATTGTCGTGGGACTGTCGTTATGGACTGCGTCGGACAGGTGGTATACTGTTGGTTTGTTTTTTTTCTTTTTTTACAGGAGATCGATGGCGTCGCAGGAATGAGTGTATAATAAAATTAATGAAAACTGTGTTGTCTCTTTTATTTCATTAAAAGACTTTTTTCTTGCTTTGTCTTTTTTTTAAACATTTAAAAACTTTGGGATTAATAATGGATCGGTGTCTTATTGACACCTCTCCATTATTAACCGGCTTATTGTCACCGTGCAATCAACGGTGACATTAACCCCTTATTACCCCCTTGCCACCGCTACAGGGCAAGTGGGAAGAGCCGGGTAAAGTGCCACAATTGGCACATCTTTTGATGCGCCAAATGTGGGGCTGCTGTAGCCTGGTATTATCAGGCTGTTGAGGGCCAAAATCCATGGGCCTTGACAGTCTTTTAATACCAGGCCGCAGCAGTCTGCATTTTACTTGGCTGGTTAACAAAAATAGGGGGACCCCTACGCCGTTTTTTTTTTCGAGGGATTCCCTATTTTTGTTAACCAGCCAAGCTAAGCAGACTGCTGTGGCCTGGTATTATCAGGCTTGCAAGGTCCATGGATATTGGATCCTTACCAGCCTGAAAAACCAGGCCTCAGCGTCTGCTTCATCTGGCTGGTTAACAAAAATAGGGGGGACCCCACGCCAATTTTTTTCGAGGGGATCCCCTATTTTTGTTAATCAGCCAAGATATGCAGACTGCTGTGGCCTGGTATTATCAGGCTGGCAAGGTCCATGGATCTTGGCTCCTTAACAGCCTGAAAATCCAGGCCTCAGCGGTCTGCTTCATCTGGCTGGTTAACAAAAATAGGGGGACCCCACGCCAATTTTTTTCGAGGGATCCCCTATTTTTGTTAATCAGCCAAGATATGCAGACTGCTGTGGCCTGGTATTATCAGGCTGGCAAGGTCCATGGATCTTGGCTCCTTAACAGCCTGAAAATCCAGGCCTCAGCGGTCTGCTTCATCTGGCTGGTTAACAAAAATAGGGGGGACCCCACGCCAATTTTTTTCGAGGGGATCCCCTATTTTTGTTAATCAGCCAAGATATGCAGACTGCTGTGGCCTGGTATTATCAGGCTGGCAAGGTCCATGGATCTTGGCTCCTTAACAGCCTGAAAATCCAGGCCTCAGCGGTCTGCTTCATCTGGCTGGTTAACAAAAATAGGGGGGACCCCACGCCATATTTTTTTCGAAGGGAACCCCTATTTTTGTTAATCAGTTCCCTCTGACGTCACTGATTGTGTCCCTGGCTGACCTGAAGTGAAAGTGGAAAGCAATCAATTAAGCTTTCCACTTAAGGGCCCGTCTCACATAGCGATATCGCTACCGAGATCGCTGCTGAGTCACTAGTTTTGTGACGCAGCAGCGAGCTCACCAGCGATATCGCTGTGTGTGACATTCAGCGACGATCAGCCCCCCTGCCGAGGTATCGCTGATCGTCGCTGAAATGTCAGGACCTTTTTTTGATCGCTGGTTTCCCGCTGACAGGCACACATCGCTGCGTGTGACAGGCGGGAGACCAGCGATCCGCTGGTAACCAAGGTACACAGCGGGTTTCCAGGCGCGGGGCTGTGCCTAGAAACCCGCTGTGTACCTTGGATACCAGCGCCCT
>JARQOD010000003.1:76934023-76979931 GCA_033576555.1 Oophaga sylvatica | reverse complement strand
AGTTTTCAAAAGTTTGGGGGGTTTTAAAATAGCAAAAAAGGGGCTGGAAAAGAGATCATTAATCCACACATTGAACTCATTATTTTTGGGTGCCTGAACTACTTCTTAATATTTTAGGGGGGACCAAACAGAATTCTTGGGGTTTGGGGGGTTGAAAAAAAATGAACTCTAAATTAACTTTAAAACTTTTTTTAAAAAAAAAAAAAAAAATTAAAACAAAAATTTTTGCAGCAGGCTTTTCCCATTCCCAGTGATCTCAGTACAAATGTCACAATCCAATTAATTCCGCATGTGTAACCCAGCAAAATCTGCAGGGGGTTGAATCTCTTGTAGGCACTGTTATTTGAAAGACTGCAGAGAAGGAAAAATCTGCCCCATCTGAATGGGCCAGGGGGTCGCGCCCTATTTGACTGGGGCCCCCCAAAAGGCATTTTACCTTAGCGAGCAGGAAGCAAGCATGCCAAGCTAACCAGAGATTTTTTCCCCGCCTGGGGGGTTAGGTTGCTCCGTGCCAGGAGAGCCCATAACTGGGATACATTTGGGGACAAGCCGTCGCTACAAATGTATGCCTGATATATAAGAAAAGAAGGGGCTGAGCCGACGCACCCCCCTGCCCAAATGGTTAGAAGTAGGGGTGGCCCGGAAATCGGGCCCCTCCTCCTGAGTCAGCTCGGGTGGGACAGGGAGCCCCCCAAAGACGCCAATCAACGGGTCACCTGAAGAGAGGTACTCTCCCACCAAAAACCTCCTTACCACCGTCCGAGCGTCATCCTTCGGAGTTCCCGGGCCTCCGAATCCCCCAAGAGAGTTCCACTGGGGGCCCGGGGGACTGTGTAGATGGGTCACCCCCGAGGGGACATGTGTGAGGAAAGGGCCATGCTTCCCCCTGTCGGGAGCCCCAGGCCAAAAGTCTCCCCTCTAAAACCACCAGACCAGACAGTGGGAGAGCCGGAACGGGGATGTTCAGCCCAATGTCCATAGTGGGGGAAACCCATTCTGTGGCTGGAAAGGGCCTCCTCTCCTCGCAGAACCCCGGTGCTGGCAACCCCAGCCGAGAGAATGGCCCACAGGTGTCCCCGGTGGGTTTTAAATGGCGCCCCGTACCAGCCCCCTAACTCAGGGAGTCGGTGACCTGGTACAGCCAGCCGGCGATAGGACTTTATTCCCGTAAACACCTGAGCGTGTTGCATCCTGGGGTACCAAAGTCTACCCGGTGACTTCCGTCGACTTGTCACAAAACCGGGAGATTCGTATGAAGTGGGGGTATGAAAACCGTGCACCAAAATTGGGCGGACTTTCCCCCCTTTTTGTGCAATGGGGCGTTTTTTTTTTTTTCCCCGAAAAAAAAGCATCCTGAAAAAAAAACATTTCTTTTTTTGGAAATTATTTTTTTCCCTTTAAAATTGAAAAATTAAAAAAGGTTTTTGCCAAAAAACCAAACATTGAACCACACCCAAAACCCACACCCAAAATAGCACACTTTTTTTTAAAAACCCCCAACCCCAATAAATCCCCCCCCATATTTAAATGAACCCCTTCCTATATAATTAATTTCCAAAATCTTACTAAATAATAAAATCCCCAAAAAAAAAAATACCCATTATATATAGCAAATACACTTTTTTGGTCCTAAAAAATTGAAGCCATCAAGTAGAAAAATTCCCCCCATATATAATGCCCCCATATTTTATTTTAAAAAAATTTCCCCGCCTCAAAAGAAAAAATGCCCCCATATATATAACACACCCAAAGTAAGCACCAACCCCAAAGATAACAGCCCCCCCAAAAAAAAAAAAAAAGGGCAAACCACCCCACAAAATAAGAAAACCCCCACAATTAACAAAACCCCAAAAAATTTTTGGGGGGTTTGGGGGGGGGGGGGGAAAAAAAGTGGAAAGGGGGGAAAAAACCCCCTTTTTTGGGAAAAAAAAGGGGGGGGGTTGGGGGGGGGGGGGGCCCCCTGTTTTTTTGAGGGGGGGTTGGGGGAAAAAAGGGGGGGGGGGAAAGTTGGCCCCCCCCAAAAAAATAAAAAGAAAGAAAAAATTTTTTAAACACCCCCCTTTAAAAAAAAATTTTTTTGGGAGGTGGAAAAGTTAAGGGGGGGGGGGGAGGGGGCAGGGGGGCCCAAGATAAAGGGGCCCAAAACACACCCTTTAAAGAAAAATAAAAAAAATTTTCCCTTTTCCTTTTTTCAATAAATTTTGCTTACTCCAGAATGTTTAAAATGATCGCTTAAAAACAATTACTTGCAAAGTCAATTTTGGGTAGAAATGAACTTTACCCCCAAAAAACATTTTTAACAACATTGCGCCCGCCTTAAAAAGGACCACAACCCTTTTTTATGATTGCTCCATTAACCAGGTGTGGGTGTTGATGGGGGACAGGGTGGACATCAATCTGTCAGAAAAATAAGAATACACCATGGACACTTTAAAAAAAGGGGGTTGGGGCTTGGCTCATTGTTTCTCTTTTGTTAACCAGGTTATCTCAAAAAACACCATCATCATTGCAATGCACAAAAAAAGGCCTAACAGGGAAAAGTATCGCACTAGAAAAATTGCACCCAGTCAACAATCATCCGCATCAAAACTTCAAGGGGAGAGGTTCCTTGTTTTCCAAAAAGCTCCAGGGCACCCAAAAAGACCAGCAAGCCCGGCCATCCTTTTTAAAAAATGTTTTAGCTGCGGGTTCGGGCCCAGCAGGCGAGCTTCTAGGAAAAGGGAGCAGGGCATGTGTATGCATCTGCATGCATTTTTAGGCGGAACCTTGGAGCAAAGCCTGGGTTTAAGAGGGGAGCAAAGAAGCCCAATTTCCCAGAAAAAACATCATGGACAACGATTTTTGCAAAAGGTCCCGGCAGGGACTGCTGAGGGGCGGGTAAAGTTATTTTCTCTGATAACCCTTTTTGATTTTTTGACATCAAAAAACGCCTCATTCGGAAAGACAAGGTGAGCGCTACCCCCTCTTTCTCATGCCACTGTTAAGCATCCTGAAACCATTCATGTGTGGGGTTGCTTCTCAGCCAAGGGAATCGGCTCTCTCACAGTCTTGCCTAAAAACACAGCCATGAATATAGAATGGTACCAGAATGTCCTACAAGAGCAACTTCTCCCAACCCTCCAAGAGCAGTTTGGCGATCAACAATGCCTTTTCCAGCATGATGGAGCACCTTGCCATAAAGCAAAGGTGATAACTAAATGGCTCAGGATTTTGGGTCCATGGCCTGGAAACTCCCCAGATCTTAATCCCATTGAGAACTTGTGGTCAGTCATCAAGAGACGGGTGGACAAACAAAAACCTAAAAATTCTGACAAAATGAAAGCATTGATTGTGCAAGAATGGACTGCTATCAGTCAGGATTTGGTCCAGAAGTTGATTGAGAGCATGCCAGGGAGAATTGCAGAGATCCTGAAGAAGAAGGTGTCAACACTGCAAATATTGACTTGCTGCATTAACTCATTCAAACTGTCAATATAAGCTTTTGTTACTCATATGTTTGCAATTATTATATTTCTGTCTGTGATAAAAACATCTGTCAAACACACATAAAAACCAGAGGGCAGCAGATCATGTGAAAATATAATATTTGTGTCATTCTCAAAACTTTTGGCCATGACTGTAGTATACAGCAGGGCCCACATAGTGTACAGCAGGGCCCACATAGTATACAGCAGGGACCCACATAGTATACAGCAGGGCCCACATAGTATATAGCAGGGCCCACATTGTATACAGCAGGGCCCATATAGTATATAGAAGGGCACCCATTGTATATAGCAGCACCCCCATAGTATACAGCAGGGCCCCCATAGTATATAGCACGGCCCACATTTTACAGCAGGGCCCCCATAGTATATAGCAGGGTCCACATTGTATATAGCAGGGCCCACATAGTATATAGCAGGGCCCCCATTTTACAGCAGGGCCCACATTGTATATAGCAGGGCCCACATAGTATACAGCAGGGCCCACATAGTGTACAGCAGGGCCCACATAGTGTACAGCAGGGCCCAAATAAGAGAACAGCAGGGCCCACATAGTGTACAGCAGGGCCCACATAGTGTACAGCAGTGCCCACATAGTGTACATCAGGGCCCAAATAAGGGAACAGCAGGCCCACATAGTGTACAGCAGGGCCCACATAGTGTACAGCAGGGCCCACATAGTATATAGCAGGGCCCACTAAGTATATAGCAGGGCCCACATAGTATATAGCAGGGCCCACATAGTGTACAACAGGGCCCACATAGTATATAGCAGGCCACACATAGTATATAGCAGGGCCCACATTGTATACAGCAGGGCCCACATTATATACAGCAGGGCCCACATAGTATATAGCAGGGCACCCATTGTATACAGCAGGGCCCACATAGTATATAGCAGGGCCCACATTGTACAACAGGGCCCACATAGTATATAGCAGGGCCCCCATTGTATATAGCAGGGCCCACATTTTACAGCAGGGCCCCCATAGTATATAGCAGGGCCCACATTGTATACAGCAGGGCCCACATAGTATATAGCAGGGCCCTCATTTTATAGCAGGGCCCACATTGTATATATCAGGGCCCACATAGTATATAGCAGGGCCCCCATTTTACAGCAGGGCCCACATTGTATATATCAGGGCCCACATAGTATATAGCAAGGCCCCAATTTTACAGCAGGGCCCACATTGTATATAGCAGGGCCCACATAGTATATAGCAGGGCCCCCATTTTACAGCAGGGCCCACATTGTATATAGCAGGGCCCACATAGTATATATCAGGGCCCCCATTTTACAGCAGGGTCTACATTGTATATAGCAGGGCCCACATTGTATATATCAGGGCCCCCATTTTACAGCAGGGCCCACATTGTATATAGCAGGGCCCACATAGTATATAGCAGGGCCCCCATTTTACAGCAGGGCCCACATTGTATATAGCAGGGCCCCCATTTTACAGCCCTCATCTCTCCTCCCCCCCAGGAATGTCCACACAGCAGGACAGATTTATAAAAAAAACAAACACTCCTCACCTCATCCTCGTGCCAGCGCTGCTCCCAGCTCCTGTCTCCTGCTCTGCCCAGCACACAGTGAGCGCGCTGTGTCAGAGGCAGAGCAGGGAATGATGGGAGAGGGAGCGTCAGCTGACGCTCCCTCTCCTTCATCATTGCTTTGAACTGTACCGGCGGATGCCGGTATAGTTCAATGCAGCGGCGGGGGGAGTCGGCGCTGGGGGCAGGCGGGCCCCCCTGCCACACAGGGGCCCCCATAGTGGCTGCGTGATGTGCCGCTAGCTGGGGGCCCCTTGAGGTGCAGGGGGAGCCTCAAAATGTTGGGGCCCCCGGGCCCGAGCGCGGACCTGTGTCCTAATGACCGAGCCCCATACATCGGTAAGGGTTGTCATGCCCTGATGGCGGCCCTGGTCCTATGCCGGTTGGCAAACCGCTGGGCCTTCTCCTGAGAGAGGGACAACCTCTCCACTACCTGGTCCCAAATCTGCTGCATACGCTCCACAACAGAGTCAACACCAGGACAGACAGAAGCCTCCGTCTGTCCCGAAGAAAATCGAGGGTGAAACCCAAAATTGCAGAAAAATGGAGACATCAAAGTGGCAGAGCTTGCCCTATTATTTAGAGCAAACTCAGCCAAAGGCAAAAAAGAGACCCAGTCATCTTGATCAGCAGACAAAAAGCATCTCAGATAAGTCTCCAATGTCTGGTTTGTTCTCTCAGTTTGTCCATTGGTCTGAGGATGAAAAGCAGAGGAGAAAGACAATTGAACACCAAGTTTAGAACAAAAAGTCCTCCAAAATCTGGAAACAAACTGGACTCCTCTGTCAGACACAATGTTCTCAGGAATGCCGTGTAACCGAACCACGTGCTGAAGGAACAAAGGCACCAATTTGGAGGAGGAAGGCAACTAAGGTAATGGCACAAGATGTATCATCTTGGAAAACCTATCACAAATCACCCAGATAACGGTCATTCTCTGAGAAACAGGGAAGTCGGAAATAAAATCCATAGAGATATGGGTCCATGGTCTCTTGGGCACAGGCAATGGCATCAACAAACCACTAAAGCGAGAGCAAGGCTTGGAGCGAGAGCAAGTCCCACAGGACTGCACAAACTCCCTGACGTCACGAGACAAAGTAGGCCACCAAAAGGACCGACTCACCAAGTCTCTGGTACCAAAAATTCTGGGATGACCGGCCAACGCGGAACAATGAATCTCAGACATCACACTCTTCTTCCACTGGTCTGGGACAAACAATTTCCCAACAGGGCAGCGCTCGGGTTTATCCTCCTGACACCCCTCCAGAGCCAGTCTCAAATTGGGCGAGATGGCGGAAAGAACTACACCCTCTTTCAAAATAACAGCAGGATCAGATAACTCAGGAGAGTCCGCAAGGAAACTCCTCGAGAGGGCATCCGCCTTAATATTCTTAGTGCCAGGAAGAAAGGAAACCACAAAATTAAAACGTGTGAAAAACAAGGCCCACCTGGCCTGTCTGGGATTAAGTCGCTTGGCTGATTCCAGATAAACCAGATTCTTATGGTCCGTGAGGACCACCACCTGATGTTTGGCTCCCTCCAGCCAATGTCTCCACTGCCGTAGAACAGGAGCAGAAGTGAATCTCCGCTTAAGCTCCTGAAACGAAGAGACTGTCTCAGGAGGCCAATTCACCACATCAGAACCCTTTTTGGTCAAATCAGTCAATGGTTTAACAATAACAGAGAAATTACCAATAAATTTATGATAAAAATTGGCAAAACCCAAGAAATCTCTGAAGAGCCTTTAATGAAGTAGGTTGGACCCAATCACAGATGGCCTGAACCTTGACCGGGTCCATTTCAATAACAGATGGAGACAAAATGTATCCCAGAAATGAGATCCTCTGTACGCCAAAAAGACACTTTGATCCCTTCACATACAGAGCATTCTCTCTCAAAATCTGGAACACAGTCCGAACATGTTTCACATGAGAGTCCCAGTCATTGGAAAAAATCAAGATATCATCCAAATAAACAATCAGAAATTTATCCACAAAATCCCTGAAAATGTAATTCATGAAGGACTGGAAGACGGAAGGAGCATTAGTGAGCCCAAAGGGCATCACTAGGTACTCAAAATGCCCCTCTGGGGTATTAAACGCCGTCTTCCATTCATCCCCTGCTTAATGCGAATAAGGTTATACGCCCCCCTGAGGTCAAGCTTGGTAAACCAAGTAGCACTTTTCACCCTGGAAAACAGGTCAGAAATCAAGGGTAACGGATATTGATATTTCACAGTGATATTGTTCAAGAGACGATAATCAATACACGGCCTTAATGAACCATCCTTTTTGGCCACAAAGAAAAAACCGGCACCCAAGGGTGAAGAGGATGGTCTGATATGACCCTTCTCCAATGACTCCTTGATATAAGACCGCATAGCGTCATGTTCAGGTACAGACAAGTTAAAAAGGAGACCTTTAGGGAATTTACTACCAGGCACTAATTCAATAGTGCAGTCATAGCTCCTATGGGGGGGGCAAGGATGCAGATTTACTTTTGCTAAATACATCAGAAAAATCAGTCAAAAAGTCAGGCACATCTTGAGCCTGGGGAGAGGCAGAAAAAACAGGAGTGTTGGCATTAACACATTGGCAGCCCCAACTGGTTACAGACAGATTTCCAATCCAAAACAGGATTATGAGACTGCAACCAAGGGAAACCTAGTACAATAATGTCATGCAGATTATACAGCACCAAAAATTTGCAACTCTCCTGATGATCAGGTTCAACCCTCATTATCACCTGAGTAGAGAACTGGGGTTTATTTTCAGCCAAAGGGGTAGAATCAATCCCCAGTAGGGGAACAGACTTCCGTAGGTGTATCAAGGGAAACCCACAATGTTTAGCAAAATCAAAATCCATCAGGTTAATAGCTGCTCCCGAATCAACAAAAGCCTAAGCAGAAAATGTGGACAGGGAGCAAATCAGGGTAACAGTCAACAGAAATTTAGTCTGAGCACTACCCAAGACAACCGAGCGTGCAAAACGTCTTCCCCGCTTAGGGCAGACTGAAATAGCATGAGAGGCATCACCACATTAGAAACATAACCCATTGCGTTTTCGAAACTCATGACGCTGTGCCCCAGAAGCCACTCTATCACACTGCATGGGTTCAGAAGCTGGTTCACAAGGCAACACCATTCCACGCATACTCTAAGATTACGCAAACGTCTGTCAATTTGAATCGCCAATGACATAGAATCATTGAGATCAGAGGGAGCAGGGAAACCCACCATAACATCTTTTACATTCTCTGACAGACCCTTCCAAAAAGAGCTGCCAAAGCATCATCATTCCATTTAGTCAGAACTGCCCACTTTCGGAATTTCTGACAGTACAACTCAGCGTCCTCAAGCCCCTGATTTAATGCCAACAAGGTTTTTTTCAGCTTGATCAGTGACATTAGGTTCATCGTACAATAACCCCAGAGCCAGAAAAAATGCATCAACATTACTCAAAACAGGGTCCCCAGGTGTCAGGGAAAAAGCCCAATCCTGAGGATCGCCGCGCAGGAGAGAGATGACAATTTGAACCTGCTGTGCTGCGTTCCCTCAGGACTTAGGTTTTAAGGCAAAAAACAACTTACAGTTATTTTTGAAATTCAGAAATTTAGCTCGATCCCCTAAAAACAAATCTGGCATGGGGATCCTAGGTTCCACAACCGGCAACCCTGCAAGATAGGTAGCAATACTCCGAACTTCAGTGGCAAGCTGATCCACATGGCCAGACAACTGTGCAAACTCCATTGAGAGAAAAAAAAATCCTCCTCAGCACCCAGAGAAAAAGAGGGAAAAAAAAATGCAACAAACAGAAAAAAAAAATCTCTGACAACTCTGATAACTTTTTTTTTCCACACTATTTTTCCCTTCTGTGAGTACCATATAATTTTCAGTTTGGCCAGTGATACTGTTATGTTTTGGTAGCTGAAGAGAGCAGGCAAAAACGGCAATACACCAGTGAGGTTGGAATCTACTGAATTGCTGTACCCTGACTAACCACCACAACTAAAGGCAGCAGTGGAGCGTTCCTACGTTGGTCCTAGACGCCTCGTCACAGCCTGAGAGGCTAACTACACCTAAAGATAGAAAGAGGAAAGCTATCTGCCCCGGAGCAGATCCCCAAAGAACATAGGAAGCCCCCAAACATGTAATGACGGTTAGACAAGAGGAAATACAGACACAGACAGAAAATAGTATGAGCAAATGCTGGGGCCCAATCTGACTTAGACAGAAAAAGATAGGAAGGATACTTACTGCAATCCAAAAAACCCTAAAAAAAAAAACAACGCTACTAATTGCAAAAACACCTGAGATCACACGACCTCTACCACCTAAATTAGTTCTCTGGTGTAACAAAACTAAGCCGCAGCCACAGAAAAAAAACTGGAAAAGGCAAATGAACAAACAACAATGGCTCCAGAGGAACGAGAGGAGACCAAGCCCCCGGGGAGGGGAACCTGGCCAACCTCACAGAAATGCAGCGAAATATACAAATGGCAAGCACAAAAACAAAAAAACAGAAAATATCTTATCTGAGAGCAGGAGAAGAGGCAAGACTCAGCAAGCTTCCAAGTGAACCAGGAAACAACGTTGAGACAAGAACAATTGATCACCGGCAACCATGATGGGGGGAAACCTCCCTTATATCCAGCCAGTCCGTGATCCCTGATTGCCAATCCTCATTGAATGGTTCAGTACTGTCTGCAACCACCAGAGGGAGCTTTTGCTCAGAATTAATTTCTAAAACATTCATAACAGATGCCATTCGGGTTGCATGGAGCCCCGGATACCTTTTAGATGCTTATGGACCTGATCCTGCGCCCGCATCGAGCCTATGCGGCTGCCTACCTGGATGATGTGGTAATTTTCAGTTCCGATTGGAAGAGCCACCTCGCTAAGGTACAAGCCGTCTTAGACTCGATAGGTGGAGCTGGGCTGAACATAAACCCAGAGAAATGTGCCATTGGCCTAGAAGAGGCCAAGTACCTGGGCTACGTCATTGACAGGGGTTGATTAAGCCACAAATCAATAAGGTAGAGGCGATTCAGAACTGGCTACACCCCTCACAAAACGACAGGTCAAAGCGTTTCTGGGCATCACTGGGTACTATCGCAGATTTGTACAAAATTTTGCCTCCATTGCTGCCCGTTGACCAACCTGACAAAGGGTGGGAAGTCAAAAATGGTAGTTTGGACTCCGGAGGCAGAAAAAGCCTTTCAGTCTTTGAAAATGGCTTTATGTCAAAGACCAGTTCTGGTCACCCCTAATTTCAGGGAGGAGTTTCTTGTTCAAACTGATGCCTCTAATGTGGGGTTAGGGGCGTGTTGTCGCAGGTCGTGAAGGGTGAGGAGCACCCGGTCATGTATCTCAGTCGAAAACTGACACCGGCTGAACAAAATTATGCCATTCTGGAGCGAGAGTGCCTCGCAATCAAATGGGTGCTGGACTCGCTACGTTATTACCTCTTGGGCAGGAAATTTAAATTACAGTCAGACCATGCTCCTCTGGCATGGATGAAGCAGAACAGGAAAGGAATGCCAGGGTGACAAGGTGGTTCCTTTCGCTTCAAGAATTCAATTTCTCAGTAGAGCATAGGCCTGGGAAGTTACAGGGTAATGCCAATGCCTTGTCCAGAGTTCACTGTCTCTTTGGAGTTGTTGACCAGCCCTCCGGTCTGGAGAAGAGGGGGGGGATATGTGAGACAGTGAAGGGGTGCGTACTTTACGGGGTGTATATCTCGCCCAGGTTTCTTAGCTGGGTGGCATGAGGAATGTAGGAGTGAAGGTAGGTTGGCAGTGCGACGTTCACTCCACTTCCCATCCAATACAGGCTTGCAGCCCAACCCTGAGTGCACTCAGCTGTCTAATTAAGCAGCCAGAAGTAGGTGGTTGAGCTAGACAGAGGAGCTCACAGTCTGAATCTGGCTTCAGACGCTGCTGGAGTCTCCTGGAAGCCAAGCTCTGGTAATTACAAATCTGTGTTGTTTTGGGCCAGGTTGTTAGAGCCTAGACCACGGTAGTGAGGGAACTAACTGTGTCTAGCTAGCAGCCTGCCAGGCTTAGGACTTTGTTTTATGGTTTGGTTTATGTTTGTTGCTGTGGACTTTCAATAAAACTGGTTGCTGCCAGTTTACACCAACAATGCTGTCGCTGCTTGGAGTCTTTTATGCCACTCCGTCTACCCGAGACAGCGATCCCAGAGCTATATACCCCTGAACTGGCTACAATATATAAATGTATTCTATGTGTATATATCTAGTGTTTTGTGAGCTGTCAGTGTGATTTTACAGTTAGCCGGGGATGAATTGCCGGCTTTTCAAAGGACACCAATGCGTATAAATCGGACAGCACTCGCATGGTGCGAGTGCTGTGCGATGATTTCTCGCACCCATTGACTTGCATTAGCGATTATCATGCCAAATTCGCATCAAATCGCAGCATGTTGCGAATTTTTTCTCACACTGATTTCGGCTGAGAAAAAAAATCGCAAATGAGATGTCACCTATTGAATAACATTGGTCAGATTTGAATCCGATTTTTTTATCGGCTGAATATCATCCGTTTTCGGCTCAAGTGAGTATGAGCCCTAAATCCGCAAGTAAAACGCAGGTCATTTTACCTGCAGATTTAGCAAAGTCCACGCGGAAAAATCCGCAACTGAATCCGCAACATGTGCACATAAGGAAGCTACAAAGTCCTAAGGTGTCCACAACCTATGCATTTCGAGAAAATCTCGGTCTATTCACTATTGTCCCTGCAGTTACTAGCTGCTCCCTCCTCCTCCCTGCCAGGGACTTTTGCAGTGACTCATGTTTTGTGCAGAGAACATTGACCTCCTGTTCCTACATAGAGCTTAGAATGATTCAGCTAGAAGGTTTTAATCACATGATGTCATAGACCTAGTGGAACAGAGCAGAATTAGAAGAATTAGCTGGGTAGAAGAGCAAAATTAGCAATTTTAAGTACACAGTGCTGTATAATAGGATGATTGCCTTTGATGAGAGGAGGAGGGATTCTTTAACCCAAGTAGAGAGTTCAAAAGACACAGTGTCAACCATGAATCTGTTACATAATCCCAGAAATGACCTTGAGATAAGGACAGTGTTTAAGAGACTGGTTATACTAGTATTTTCCAAAATCTACAAATTTTAAAGGGAATCTGTCACCCCATTTTGGCTATATCAGATAAAGATATGCCTGAATAGTGCGTCCCATAAGTAACCTATCGGTATCTACAATATATCCTGACACCCCCGTTTTATGCCCAAATACCTTTGTAAAGTTCGGTTTTCTGTATGCTAATCTGGGTGGTCCGGTCCTAAGGGCAGTGTTTTATGCTTCCTCCCCCCGCTACTCGGCTTCCTTGCGTAGGTCTGTCTATGCATAGCACAGACGGCGTAGTATTCCTGCGATTGCACGTTTTAAAATCCCCCGCGCCTGCGCAGTGTGCTTTGCCCAACAGTGGGCAAAGCATAAAATCATTACAGCGCATGCGCAACTATTTTCGGTCGCTCCTTGCCCGGAAGTCGTCCAAGGCAAGCAGTCATTTCCGGGGCAAGGAAAGTGACCGAAAATGTTGCGCATGCGCTGTAATGATTTTATGCTTTGCCCACTGTTGGGCAAAGCACACTGTGCAGGCGCGGGGGGATTTAAAACGCGCAATCGCGGGAACACTGCGCTGTCTGTGCTATGCACAGACGGACCTACGCAAGAGAAGCCGAGGAGCGGGGGAGGAAGCAAAAAACACTGCCCTCCGGACCAGACCGCCCAGATTAGCATACAGAAAACCGAACTTTACAAAGGTATTTGGGCATGAAAACGGGGGTGTCAGGATATATGATAGATACCGATAGGTTACTTATGTGATGCACTATTCAGGCATATCTTTATCTGATATAGCCAAAATTAGGTGACAGATTCCCTTTAACATAATAAGGGTTTATTTTTTTGCAACAGCTACAAAGAGAAGTTTGTAGAACTACACTGATACACTGCAACAAAACCTTCAGCTGTGAAAGCTCTGAACAGTTTCAGCTTTGACTGTTACCATCCACTACTAACAAGCAGAGATTTAGTAAATAGACTGTAATTGAAGCATAAAGTGCATGAGAATTGTAGAAATTTTCATTACACAATGATTAGGCTCTTGTCTTCGTTTTATGCACCTTTTTTCTTCTCTCTTGTGCTGTGACTTACTAGATGTTAACAACTTCCAGATGTTGCCGCCTCAGTATGTGCAATGGCTCCATAGTAGGTGATTCTAAGCCTTCGTCTTTTTATAGCCCCGGTTATTGCTGAGTAGCTGCAGATAACATTCTTCTGAGCACTTTAGTATTAGTGAAGGGCATAAATTTACACTTCCCATCACTGACTCCATTACCAGCCAACAAATAAAAGCAGAACTATTTTTGTATTTTTCTTCTATGCAAAAGTGTATTAACCCACGGGTATAATTAGGCTCTGCTGATTCCTAGTGCAAAATTTGGACCTGGGCCCCGACCTGCATGTTGGTCAGATGTATAGGCCCTTGTAGCATTCTAAATCCTATAAAGGTACAGTAGACAGGTTCAGCCCTCTATTAACCCAAAAGCAGATCCGTGGCCCACCGGATAATACCTCCCAGGCCTAACTGCACCAACCAACACAAAAAGATAAAGATAGCGGACCAGAGTTCAATAGTATATTAAAGCTTAACCTAGTAATAAATCCGCTGAGCATAGGAGGATTTTAATGAATATAATAATTTATTAATTTATAAAATTTACACAGACAATCGGTATACAGGTGAGGTAGATATAAACAGGCAGCCAAAGATAAAAAATTAATAAAGATGTTAGATATTAGGTTAGACAGAATAGCCGTCCCATAAGAGCATGTCACGTTGTCACAGGATATCACAATATCAAACCACCTAGGATAGTTATAATAGTGTGTGAGAGAACACTAGGTTCTACAAAATGCAAGATAATGACTATATATTACCTAGGTGTAGTATAGAATCAAAGAATTGGGCACAGAAATATATCAAAATCTGCTAGCAGTCCTCATTAAAATCAGGCCCATTAAGTGACTATACTATAAAGGTAACATAGCAAAAATTATAAGGCAGCCGCACTATAATAAGAAGAGATGCTGTTTACCTTGTGACATAATGGGGACAACAGTGGCAGCGCCGATGGAACGGCAAAAGAGCCCTCTATATTGTAATAATGTCTCCTTACATCCTGGTTTTAAGTTCCTCATAGAGTAGTAATGTTGCCATTCCCCATCCAGTAGTAATGTGGCCATTCCCCATCCAGTAATAATGTCCCATTCCCCATGCAGGACCTGTCCTGTATTATATGTCCCCCACCCAGGGCCCGTCCTGTAATTTACGTTGCTATCCAAGGCTCATCCTGTAATGATACTCTGTTATTCTCTAACACATTTGAAAAAAAAAAACAAAAAAAACATTCTACTCACCTTCCTCTTCTCCCACGCAGCGTGGCGTCCTCTTCTGTAGCCGATGAAGGAGCCGACAGTGCAAAACATGACATTGTTATGCGTTGCTATGTGACTGGCACAATGACGTCAGCTTCTGGCCTCTGAGTGTCAGGCTGCGCGTATTGCGGAGCAGAGACTGGGCCGCATATACAGGTGAATTAGGCGCCAGTGTCGGTTGACCACCCTCCAGCTCGGGCCCAGTTGCTGTCGCACCCTCTGCAGCCGCGATGGATACGTCCTCTCTTGAGTCAACCAAAATTCTAAATTCTAAACAAGCTAGATGGGCTTTGCTCTTTTCTAGGTTTAATTTCATAGTGACATTTAGACCTGGTACAAAAAACATGAAAGCCGATGCTTTCTCACGAAGTTTCTGCCCATTCCAATCTGAGGACTCAGAATAAGTCCCCATTATAGCTAAAGATATCGTTATGTCTGTGGTTTCTCTAGATCTTGTTGAAGAGATTTGTAAAAATCAAGAATTAGCCCCTGACAATACTCCTCAAAATTTGTTCCTCCCCAGTTTAATCTATGAGTACTCCTGGAGTCTCAAGATTCTGTCCTTACAGGTCATTCTGGAATTAGCAATACTATCCGACTAATAACCAGGAATTTTTTGGTGGCCAACAATTGTTCGAGATTGTAGAGAATGTGTTAATGCTTGCAAAATTTGTGTCCAAACAAGAACACTCCGAACCCGCCCAGCAGAACTTCATCAGTCCATACCCACTCTAAAAAGTCATTGGACCCACCTTTCCATGGATTTCAGTACTGATATCTCATTATCAGAAAAAAAAACTGTAATTTGGGTAGAGGTAGACAAATTTCGCAAACAAATTTAGCAAACTTTGTCTCGGTTGCCTAACCCCCAAACTTTCAGTAAGTTGTTTATCAAGTACAATGCGTGTCTACAAGGGATTCTGGAAAATATTGTTTCTGATAGAGAAACTCAGTTTATTTCTAAATTTTGAAGGGTGTTCTTTAGTAAAAACTAACATTAAATTGTTCTTTTCATTAGTTTATCACCAGAAATCAATGTTCAGATTGAGTGTGCAAACAAAACACTTGAGCAATTCCTTTGATGTCATGTCTCTAACCATCAATCTGATTGGGTAGAACACTTGATGTTAGCTGAGTTTGCCATAAATAATCAATATCAAAAATCCATCAAGACATCTCCATTCTTCTGTAGTCTTGGGTATCATCCCTGCTTTGGTCCCTTTGCGACCTCTGAAGTTGACTGATAAATCTGCCGACAAGTTGAAGCTTGTCAGGTCTGAGAACAGAGAAATAATGAGACGGGCACAGAGAAAACAGATCTCATCCGCTAGTTTTGCTATTGTAGACAAGGTGGAATTATCTACTAGAAATATCAAACTCAAGATTCCCTCTGCTAAGCTGGGTCCCAAGCTAATTGATCTTTATGAGATTATTGAGGTGAATCAATCCAGTAGCCTTCTGTTTCAAACTTCCACCCTCATTCAAGATTCCCAATGTGTTTTAACAAGTCCTTGCTAAAGATATATCATTTGCTGGTATACCCTGTTGATAACCTTCCTCCATCTGTGTTTTTTGGAGACAGCCTTCAATATGAAGTGGAAAAAATCCTTGATTCCAGAACAGTGAGGTGACCCTTGCAAGAACTTGTTCATTGGAAAGGCTGTGGACCAGAGGAAAGATCGTGGGTGTCAGCTAATAGCATCAATGCTGGCAATCTTATCAGAAAGTTCCATAGGACTGTCGCTGGTAAGTCTGGTCCTAAAGGGTATGCCACACTAAACAATATCGCTAACGGGATCGCTAAAAAACGTCACTATTTAGCGATCCCGTGAGCGATATTGTTCAGTGCGGCAGCTTCCAGCGACGAGCTTCCTGCTGTGATCTCGCTCGTCGCTGGAATCGTTCCGGACCCTATTTTCTCGTCGGCGCTCCCGCTGGGTAAGTATCTTATCGCTGTGTGGCACCCTTTTCTTAGCGATTTAGCGGTACTTTTGTACCGCTAAAGTCGTTAAGAAGATCGCTAACGGCGATAGCGTCGTTAACTATATCGCTAAATGCGGTAGCATTTAGCGATATAGAAACAATCCCGCTAGCGATCGCATTAGTATGCGTCGTTATAGTGATCGCTAGCGGGATTGTTTAGTGTGGCAGTACCTTAAGTGTCTGGAGACCCCTCATAAGAGGAGGGGTACTGTAACTTCTGTGTCCGTTTCTGCTTTGCTGCACCTATGTTCTGGGTGATGCTTAACAGCATCAGTCCTGTATTGTTCTTGGAACTTGTGGCTCTGGCCAGTCAATAAACTATGGAGTTAATTCTTCTGGTTGG
Organism: Oophaga sylvatica; assembly: GCA_033576555.1. Classification (NCBI taxonomy): domain Eukaryota; kingdom Metazoa; phylum Chordata; class Amphibia; order Anura; family Dendrobatidae; genus Oophaga; species Oophaga sylvatica. The sequence continues at coordinate 76,963,082 of JARQOD010000003.1, read as the reverse complement.
GGCTGTTTCTTTAAAAAACCCTAAGGGGTAAGGTTTCTTCTTGTGGAGAGTGGCATTCCAGGTTTGGCACGCCAGTATGAGGAGACTTAAACACCTTGCATGCTGTGCTGGGAAATTAAATATGCAAATTGTCTCTTCAGAGAGGAAGAGGACTAGAACACTAGTGCCACCTATTGTAAGTAGCAATCCTACAAGTCATTATCGATCCTTCAACGTGCCTTGAAATATGAGTTAAACTTATAATAAAAGCCAAATAAGAATCTCAATTTGTAGTGTGGTGTTTCCGGTATTACCCCTCATCTGTACTTCCTCTCTGAAGAGACAATTTGCATATTTAATTTCCCAGAGGAGCATGCAAGTCATATAAGTCTCCTCATACTGGTGTGCCAGACCTGGCATGTCACTTTCCACAAGGAGAAAATTTACCCCTTAGATACCAGTCTTAGCCTCTCACCCAGCCAAATCAGATCTCATACTTTGTACTGACGAGGGGCAATACCCCGGAACGCTGTGTCTACAAATTGAGATTCTGAATTGGATTTTATCCTAAGTCATATTTTAAGGTTCGTTAAACGGTCGAGAATGACTTGTAGGATTGCTACTTCCAATAGCAGGCACAAGAGTTCAAGTCCTCTTCCTCTCTGAAGAGACAATTTGAAAATATAAATCCCTGAGAGCCAGTTCCCATTGCCAGTCAATAGTTCAGCTTTCCTGGTTTATACCTCTGTGCTCCTGTGTTTTGTCCTGATTATTCATATGCTTTGATCTTGGCTTGATTCTGTTCCTGATTAGTGTTGAGCGATACGATAATGTAAATATCGGCTATCGGCCGATATTAGCTCTATCGGCCTTTCGATAATTCGTTTCGATATTTTCGTCTTATCGAATACCGGAATCGGATTTGTCACTGTCACTGTCTGTGTCCGTCGGTCGGGTCTGTCACTGTCAGTGTCCGTCGGTCGGGTCTGTCAGGAGTCAGCGGCACTTACCTGGCAGAAGATCTCCGGCGGTCACGTCCTGGACTGCTTCATGGCCGCCATCCTCTTCTCCCCGGCGGTCACATGCAGTTTCTCGCGATAACTGCAGTGACTGCTGGGTAATCCCGGCCGTAAAGCAGTCAGTCCGATGACGTCACCGCCGGGGAAGCAGGTAATCAGCTGTGCTGCGTCGCGATGACAGGCTCTGCCTGTCATTGCGATGTAGCAGAGCTGGATCGTCGTGGGACTGTCGTTATGGACTGCGTCGGACAGGTGGTATACTGTTGGTTTGTTTTTTTTCTTTTTTTACAGGAGATCGATGGCGTCGCAGGAATGAGAGTACAATAAAAGAAATGAAAACTGTGTTGTCTCTTTTATTTCATTAAAAGACTTTTTTCTTGCTTTGTCTTTTTTTTATGCATTTAATAACTTTGGGATTAATAATGGATCGGTGTCTTATTGACGCCTCTCCATTATTAACCGGGCTTATTGTCACCGTGCAATCAACAGTGACATTAACCCCTTATTACCCCTCTTGCCACCGCTACAGGGCAAGTGGGAAGAGCCGGGTAAAGTGCCACAATTGGCACATCTTTTGATGCGCCAAATGTGGGGCTGCTGTAGCCTGGTATTATCAGGCTGTTGAGGGCCAAAATCCATGGGCCTTGACAGTCTTTTAATACCAGGCCGCAGCAGTCTGCATTTTACTTGGCTGGTTAACAAAAATAGGGGACCCCTACGCCGTTTTTTTTTTCGAGGGGATCCCCTATTTTTGTTAACCAGCCAAGCTAAGCAGACTGCTGTGGCCTGGTATTATCAGGCTTGCAAGGTCCATGGATATTGGATCCTTACCAGCCTGAAAAACCAGGCCTCAGCGGTCTGCTTCATCTGGCTGGTTAACAAAAATAGGGGGGACCCCACGCCATTTTTTTTCGAGGGGATCCCCTATTTTTGTTAACCAGTTCCCTCTGACGTCACTGATTGTGTCCCTGGCTGACCTGAAGTGAAAGTGGAAAGCAATCAATTAAGCTTTCCACTTCCTCTCCTGTCAGCCAGGAGAGGAACTCATTCATTTGGGGGTTTACTGTGAGGCTGCAGCATTAGCTGCGGTCCCTGCAGTAAACATTAACCCTTTCTGATGGATTACACCGTGGGACCTGACTGTACATCGGATTGGTAAGAATAATTTTGCTTTATTATTTTATTTTTATTACAGGAAATGGTTTTAGCAGGTAAATAAAATATGGTCAAAACCTGTGTGATTATTTCATTAAACTTCTTTTTTATTAAAGTGTGTGTGTTTGATTTTTCTTTCTTACAATAGGATTAATAATTGATAGTTGTCTGATTGACAGCTCTCAATTATTAACCTGGCTTAAAGTGACCTTTCAATTGCAAGGTCATTTTAACCCCTTATTAACCCATTCGCCACCGCTACAGGGCAATGGGAATAGACGGGCAAAGTGCCAGAAAGGGCAAATCTAATTAGAGATTTGCCCTTTCTGGGGTGTCTGGGGGCAGATGTTAGTAGCCGGGGGGGGCCAAAAATAATGGTCCCTCTCTGGGCTATTATTATCTGCCCCCACTCACTGGCTTTGTCTGTCTGGTTGCGAAAATAGGGCGGGAGCCCACGCATTTTTTTTCAGCAATTTTACACCTCATATATATACATGTCATTGAATTTGTGACACATATATATATATATATTTATATTCATAGTTCATACACTTCTACATAGTATAATAGCCGCTAATTCAATTGCCGGCTTTTGTGAAAATGCAGAACCCGACATGAAATGACACTTGGTTTACATAGAGTTAACCATGTCTTTTCATGTAGTTTGATATCTGATTTGCACAAACAATTACATGAGTGTAAGTGTGCAAAATTTCACACCTGTAGGGGTTAATTAAAGGTGTAAATTCGTAGCAAAAAAGTCAGTTTTTTTTACAACGAATTTACACCTTTAATTAACCCCTACAGGTGTGAAATTTTGCACACATAGACTGATGTAATTGTTTGTGCAAATCAGATTGCAAACGACATGAAAAGACATGGTTAACCCTATGTACACCAAGTGTCATTTCATGTCGGGTGCTTCTGTCTTTTCACAGAAGCCGGCTTTACCCGGCAATTGAATCAGAGGATATTTTACTATGTAGAAGTGTATAAACTATACATATATGTATATATATATGTCACAATGACATGTATATATATATATATGTATTCTATGTGTGTATATTTAGTGTTTACAACGAAAGAAAGGTTTTTTTAGTTGCGATATTTTGTTCCCATAGACTTACATTGGATTTCCGGTATCGAAATCGGATATCGACGATATTTAGTGCTATCGGCGATACAATTTCGATACGATATTTTTAGATATCGAGCACTATCGCTCAACACTATTCCTGATGTGACCTCCTGGATCTGACTCGGCTACCTGACTGTCCTTGCTAGCTTGTGCCACTGAAGAGCAGCTGACTCCATGGACCCAGCCAGGGGACCCTGTGTAAGAGCAGACTCCTGTACAGAGGTTAAAGGGTGAAGGCCTGGGCTCTGGGAAATGGAGTAACTTGCATCAAGCCTGTTTGTGGTAGCTATTTTGAAGGTGTTAGGTGACTACTAACAGTCTTCACATGACAAGCAGTTACATTCTAGAACATAGGCATAGAACATAGTATTGTTCTACTTATATTTTTTTTCCAAAAAGGGTGCTGTTATAATAAAAATAATAATTATAATAATAATAATAATAGTTTTTTCAGTAAATTTGGTTCTTAAAACATTCTTTGGAAAAAAAGTAAGTAAATACAGCAGAAGATGATGATTTATATTAACGCATCTTCTGTATCAGCAGCAGTGCATTTTTCAGCAGATAGCCATTGACAGAGATCAGGTCTGTGTCCTTGAGTTCCCTCGTCTCAGAGATATATTTTATTGGTACTCTTGCTTCCTCCCCTTCCCCGCTGCTATTTTCATTCACACTATTCCAGGCTTCCAAAAATAAGAATCTGTTTCATAACTTGTGTGTGTGTGCCAAGTGCCATCTATTGACAGTGCCATTTTTTGTCTGCCAGCAAATGCTAACTCCTTGTCAGGATGCCTAGATGTGTAACTAACATTAGCATGACAAACTTCCTTCTATTCTTCTGTTTCTAAAAAATCTCTTCTGCAGAAAGACATATTTCTTTTACTTTTGTGACAAGGAAAGTCATCATTTGATTTCAGATGAGTTATTTAAGCATAGCCTAAGGGGCAATTATACTCTGAGTGGCCTAAAAACAAGTCATTTAAACTACTACTGGTTTTGGACTCTCATGGAGTACCCAACTACCCTACTGCAAACTAGCTTTGAAAGCTTAAAGTGTTATGAATGTGCTAGAGATGGTTTCTGAGCAGAGGCTCCCTCTGGTGGTTACAGACAGTACTGAACATTTCAGCGAGGAATGGCAATCTGGGATCGCTGACTGGACTGATATAAGGGAGGTTCCCTCCCATGATGGTCACCGGTGATCAATTGTTCTTGTCTCAGTTGTGGTTCCTGGTTCATTTGGAAGTTTGCTGGAGTCCTGCCTGCATCATCTGCTTTCAGATAAGATATTTTCTGCTTTTCTTTTTGTGCTTGCTTTTTGCATAGTTTTCTGCACTTTTGTGGAGGTCAGCCGGGTCCCCTCCTGGGGCCTGTGCTCCTCTCAGTTTATCTGTAGCCACTGTTATTTGTTCATTTGCTTTTTCCTGTTTTTTCAGTGGCTGCGGATTAGTTTTGTTACACCAGAGATCTGATTTAGGTGGTGGAGATCGTGTGATCTCAGGTGTTTTTGCAATCAGAAGAGTTGGTATTTTTTAGGGTTTTTTGTTGGATTGCAGTCAGAATTCTTTCCTGTACTTTTCTTTCTAGACAGATTGGGCCCCAGCGTTTGCTCATTCTATTTTCTGTCTGTGTCCGTGCTCTCTTCTTGTCTAACCGCCATTACATGTTTGGGGGCTTCCTATTTTCTTTGGGGATCTGCTCCGGGGCAGATAGCTTTCATCTTTCTGCCTTTAGGTGTAGTTATCTCTCAGGCTGTGACGAGGCGTCTAGGATCAACGTAGGAATGCTCCACGGCTACCTCTAGTTGTGTGGTTAGTTCAGGTTACTGCAATCCAATAGGTTCCAGCCTCTCTGGTGTATTGCCGTTTTTTGCTTTTTCTCCTCAGCTACCTAAACATAACAGTATCACCGGCCAAAACTGAAAATTATATGATACTCACAGAAGGGAAAAATAGTGTGGAAAGAAAAAAAAAGTTGTCAGAGTTGTCAGAGATTTTTTTTTTCTGTTTGTTGCATTTTTTCCCTCTTTTTCTCTGGGTGCTGAGGAGGATTTTTTTTTTCTCTCAATGGAGTTTGCACAGTTGTCTGGCTGTGTGGATCAGCTTGCCACTGAGGTTCGGAGTATTGCTACCTATCTTGCTAGGTTGCCGGTTGTGGAACCTAGGATTCCCATGCCAGATTTGTTTTTGGGGGATCGGGCTAAATTTCTGATTTTCAAAAATAGCTGTAACTTGTTTTTTGCCTTAAAACCTAAGTTCTCGGGGAGCGCAGCACAGCAGGTTCAAATTGTCATCTCTCTCCTGCGCATCGACCCTCAGGATTGGGCTTTTTCCCTGACACCTGGGGATCCTGCTTTGAATGATATTGATGTATATTTTCTGGCTCTGGGGTTATTGTACGATGAACCTAATGTCACTGATCAAGTTGAAAAAACCTTGTTGGCATTAAATCAGGGTCTTGAAGACGCTGAGTTGTACTGTCAGAAATTCCGAAAGTGGGCAGTCCTGACCAAATGGAATGATGATGCTTTGGCAGCCCTTTTTCGGAAGGGGCTGTCAGAGAATGTAAAGGATGTTATGGTGGGATTCCCTGTCCCCTCTGGTCTCAATGATTCTATGTCATTGGCTATTCAAATTGACAGACGTTTGCGTGAGCGCAGAGGTATGCGTGAGATGGTGTTGCCTTGTGAGCCAGCTCCTGGGCTCATGCAGTGTGATGGAGTGACTTCTGGGGCTCAGCGTCATGAGTTTTGAAAGCGCAATGGGTTATGTTTCTACTGTGGTGACGCCTCTCATGCTCTTTCCGTCTGCCCTAAGCGGGGAAGACGTTTTGCACGCTCAGTTGTCTTGGGTAGTGTTCAGACTAAAGGGTATGCCACACTAAACAACATCGCTAACGGGATCGCTAAAAAACGTCACTATTTAGCGATCCCGTTAGCGATGTTGTTGTGTGCGGCAGCTACCAGCGACGAGCTTCCTGCTGTGATCTCGCTCGTCGCTGGAATCGTTCCGGACCCTATTTTATCGCCGGCGCTCCCGCTGGGTAAGTATAATCGCTAAGTGTAGCACCTTTTCTTAGCGATTTAGCGGTACTTTTGTACCGCTAAAGTCGTTAAGGAGATCGCTAACCGCGATAGCGTCCTTAACGACATCGCTAAGTTAGGTAGCTACTAGCGATATAGAAACAATCCCGCTAGCGATCTCATTAGTATGCGACGCTAACGAGATCGCTAGCGGGATTGTGTAGTGTGGCAGTACCTTAAATTTCTGTTGACTGTTAACCTGATTTGCTCCCTGTCCACATTTTCTGCTCAGGCTTTTGTTGATTCAGGAGCAGCTATTAACCTGATGGATTTTGACTTTGCCAAACATTGTGGGTTTCCCATGATACCCCTGCGGAAGTCTATTTCCCTACTGGGCATTGATTCTACCCCTTTGGCGGAGAATAAACCCCATTTTTCTACTCAGGTGATAATGAGGGTTGAACCAGATCATCAGGAGAGTTGAAAATTTCTGGTGCTCATAATCTGCATGACATTATTGTACTAGGTTTCCCTTGGATACAGTCTCATAATCCTGTTTTGGATTGGAAATCTGTGTCTGTGACCAGTTGGGGCTGCCAATGTGTTAATACTGACACTCCTGTTTTTTCTGCCTCTCCCCAATCTCAGGATGTTCCTGACTTTTTGACTGATTTTTCGGATGTATTTAGTGAAAGTAAATCTGCATTCTTGCCCCCTCACAGGAGCTATGATTGCGCTATTGAATTAGCAGCTGGTGGTAAATTTCCTAAAGGTCGCCTTTTTAACTTGTCTGTACCTGAACACGATGCTATGCGATCTTATATCAAGGAGTCATTGGAGAAGGTCCATATCAGACCATCCTCTTCACCCTTGGGCGCCGGTTTTTTCTTTGTGGCCAAAAAGGATGGTTCATTGAGGCCGTGTATTGATTATCGTCTCTTGAATAAGATCACTGTGAAGTATCAATATTCGTTACCCTTGATTTCTGACCTGTTTTCCAGAGTGAAAAGTGCTAGTTGGTTTACCAAGCTTGACCTCAGGGGGGCGTATAACCTTATTCGCATTAAGCACGGGGATGAATGGAAGACGGCGTTTAATACCCCAGAGGGGCATTTTGAGTACCTGGTAATGCCCTTTGGGCTCACTAATGCTCCTTCCGTCTTCCAATCCTTCATTAATGATATTTTCAGGGATTTTGTGGATAAATTTCTGATTGTTTATTTGGATGATATCTTGATTTTTTCCAATGACTGGGACTCTCATGTGAAACATGTTCGGACTGTGTTCCAGATTTTGAGAGAGAATGCACTGTATGTGAAGGGATCAAAGTGTCTTTTTGGCGTACAGAAGGTCTCATTTCTGGGATTCATTTTGTCTCCGTCTGTTATTGAAATGGACCCGGTCAAGGTTCAGGCCATCTGTGATTGGGTCCAACCTACTTCATTAAAGGCTCTTCAGAGATTTTTGGGTTTTGCCAATTTTTATCGTAAATTTATTGGTAATTTCTCCGGTATTGTTAAACCATTGACTGATTTGACCAAAAAGGGTTCTGATGTGGTGAATTGGCCTCCTGAGGCAGTTTCTGCGTTTCAGGAACTTAAGCGGAGATTCACTTCTGCTCCTGTTCTACGGCAGCCTGATGTTTCTCTACCGTTTCAGGTGGAGATTGATGCCTCTGAAATTGGGGCAGGTGCCATTTTGTCCCAAAGAGATCCAGAGACCTCTAAGAGTAACCCTTGTGCCTTTTTCTCTCGAAAATTTTCTCCAACTGAACGTAATTATGACATGGGTAATCGGGAGTTATTGGCCATGAAGTGGGCCTTTGATGAGTTGAGACATTGGCTGGAAGGAGCCAAACATCAGGTGGTGGTCCTCACGGACATAAGAACCTGGTTTATCTCGAATCAGCCAAGCGACTTAATCCTAGACAGGCCAGATGGGCCTTGTTTTTCACACGTTTTAATTTTGTGGTTTCTTTTCTTCCTGGCACTAAGAATGTTAAGGCGGATGCCCTCTCGAGGAGTTTCTTTGCGGACTCTCCTGAGTTATCTGATCCTGCTGTTATTTTGAAAGAGGGTGTAGTACTTTCCGCCATCTCGCCCAATTTGAGACTGGCTCTGGAAGGGTGTCAGGAGGATAAACCTGAGCGCTGCCCTATTGGGAAATTGTTTGTCCCAGACCAGTGGAAGAAGAGTGTGATGTCTGAGATTCATTGTTCCGCGTTGGCTGGTCATCCCGGGATTTTTGGTACCAGAGACTTAGTGAGTCGGTACTTTTGGTGGCCTACTTTGTCTCGTGACGTCAGGGAATTTGTGCAGTCCTGTGGGACTTGCTCTCGTTCCAAGCCTTGCTCTCGCTCTAGTGGTTTGTTAATGCCATTACCTGTGCCCAAGAGGCCATGGACCCATATCTCTATGGATTTTATTTCCGACCTCCCTGTTTCTCAGAAAATGACCGTTATCTGGGTAATCTGTGATAGGTTTTCCAAGATGATACATCTTGTGCCATTACCTAAGTTACCTTCCTCCTCCGAATTGGTGCCTTTGTTCCTTCAGCACGTGGTTCGGTTACATGGCATTCCAGAGAACACTGTGTCTGACAGAGGAGTCCAGTTTGTTTCCAGATTTTGGAGGACATTTTGTTCTAAACTTGGTGTTCAATTATCTTTCTCCTCTGCATTTCATCCTCAGACCAATGGACAAACCGAGAGAACAAACCAGACCTTGGAGACTTATTTGAGATGTTTTGTGTCTGCTGATCAAGATGACTGGGTCTCTTTTTTGCCTTTGGCTGAGTTTGCTCTTAATAATAGGGCTAGCTCTGCCACCTTGATGTCTCCATTTTTCTGCAATTCTGGGTTTCACCCTCGATTTTCTTCGGGACAGGCGGAGGCTTCTGTCTCTCCGGGTGTTGACTCTGTTGTGGAGCGTATGCAGCAGATTTGGGACCAGGTAGTGGAGAGTTTGTCTCTCTATCAGGAGAAGGCCCAACGGTTTGCCAACCGGCATAGGACTGATGGTCCTCGGTTTAAAGTGGGGTCTTGGTTTCGTTGTCCTCAAGAAATATCCCTATGAGGGTTACATCTCCAAAGTTTAAGCCTAGGTTCATTGGACCTTATAAGATCATGGAGATTCTTAATCCTGTTTCCTTCCGTTTGCTTCTTCCAGGGACATTTAAGATCCATAACGTGTTCCACAAGTCCTTATTGAAGAGGTTTGTCGAGCCAGTGGTTCCTATGGCTGCGCCCCCTGACCCTGTTTTGGTTGAGGGCAATCTGGAGTATGTGGTTGAGAAAATATTGGATTCTCATTTTTCTAGACGGAAACTCCAGTATTTGGTTAAGTGGAGAGGTTATGGTTAGAAGGACAATTCTTAGGTGTTTGCTTCGGACATCCATGCTAGGAGACTGATCCGTGCCTATCACCGAGCTCATCCTGATCGGCCTGGTTGCACAGGTGAGGGTTCGGTGACCCCTCCTCAACGGGGTTGTACTGTTATGAATGTGCTAGAGATGGTTTCTGAGCAGAGGCTCCCTCTGGTGGTTACAGACAGTACTGAACCTTTCAGCGAGGAATGGCAATCTGGGATCGCTGACTGGACTGACATAAGGGAAGTTCCCTCCCATGATGGTCACCGGTGATCAATTGTTCTTGTCTCAGTTGTGGTTCCTGGTTCATTTGGAAGTTTGCTGGAGTCCTGCCTGCATCATCTGCTTTCAGATAAGATATTTTCTGCTTTTCTTTTTGTGCTTGTCTTTTGCATAGTTTTCTGCACTTTTGTGGAGGTCAGCAGGGTCCCCTCCTGGGGCCTGTGCTCCTCTCAGTTTATCTGTAGCCACTGTTATTTGTTCATTTGCTTTTTCCTGTTTTTTCAGTGGCTGCGGATTAGTTTTGTTACACCAGAGATCTGATTTAGGTGGTGGAGATCGTGTGATCTCAGGTGTTTTTGCAATCAGAAGAGTTGGTATTTATTAGGGTTTTTTGTTGGATTGCAGTCAGAATTCTTTCCTGTACTTTTCTTTCTAAACAGATTGGGCCCAGCCTTTGCTCATTCTATTTTCTGTCTGTGTCCGTGCTCTCTTCTTGTCTAACAGCCATTACATGTTTGGGGGCTTCCTATTTTCTTTGGGGATCTGCTCCGGGCAGATAGCTTTCATCTTTCTGCCTTTAGGTGTAGTTATCTCTCAGGCTGTGACGAGGCGTCTAGGATCAACGTAGGAACGCTCCACAGCTACCTCTAGTTGTGTGGTTAGTTCAGGTTACTGCAATCCAATAGGTCCCAGCCTCTCTGGTGTATTGCCGTTTTTTGCTTTTTCTCCTCAGCTACCTAAACATAACATTAAAGGATTCGATCAAGTGCACTTGAAAGTTCCCAGAAGAGGGTGAATTTTACCATGCCAGATGCCACTATGCCTTAGATTGTGATCCCTCATCTTACGGTACCTTTCATCCATAAGAAATATTATTAAGACCTTCCCCCTGAATATTCTCACATGCCCAGCCAGTACAGAAATATTGATAAAAAAACCTAATTGCTAACTCAGGGTCATTCTCACTTTGGTCCAGTAGACTTGTGAGAATAATCTAGGGTTATTTGTCTGAGAACATAAAATTAGGGGCAATCAGGGATTCAGAAAATGTAACAAAATTCTCATTTCTAACTCAAGGTCATTCTCACCTTGGTCCAGTTGGTAAAGCAAGTGAAAAAAGCCTGGTGTTATCGGTCTGTGATCATGAGATTATGGGCAATCAAGCATTGAAGCTTGAAGCTCTCTAGCTCTCTTTAGGTTAATTTCTAAGATGGCTGAAAAATGATCCACCAGTGTCTACCCTATTACAAACCAAAATGCATACTAGCTATGTCACAATAATATGTTTCTTCTCATAACCTAAACGTGCCACTGCCTTAGTGAGACACACGCATCTCTTCCCCCATTAGGTTTGCATAGACACACACACACAGTCTTGCAGACACATGTCTGCAGCTCCTACTTCTCTCCTTGCCAGCACTGTGTGTGATCCTCCCTCCCCTCCCTCCTGGCAGCTCTGAAACCACATGGTAGAGTTATTCCAGATGTAATAACTTGACCCCAATCAAAGATATCGATGTGAAACTTACATATCTGCATGTCCATCGGTAGAACCAATAAACAGTGAATTTTCTAAGCTCTGGCAGCAGCAGAATATGAGAGATGTATTACAGCTTTACCGAGGCACATAGCCAATACATGTTTAGACTTAAATGAACCCCCATGTCATGCTGAGCCAAATGAGAATTTTGTCTTCCTTCTACGGGGTTCCCCCAAGAGATATGGGTAATAGAAGGATTTCATAACTTCCAGAAAAGGGGAGTATTCAGCCACCCAGTGAGGTCAGCACAAAGGGGAGTGCCTTAGATTTTGGGCACAGGTATAAGAATCAGAGGTAGGATTAGGTCTCTCTTTGCCTGGGAAGTCACCTACGAGGGACCGTGCCTCCTGATTGGATGCATTGGGACGTATGCCCATCCTCCCTGCTGCATGGCTTACCATGGAATGATATAAGATCACTAGAGTTGAGCGATACTTTCCGATATCCAAAAGTATCGAAATCGGAATGGTATCGCCGATACCCAAAAAATATCGGCGATACCCGATACCGATACCGGAAATCCAATGTAAGTCTATGGGAACAAAATATCGGAATTAAAAAAACCCCATTCTTGCCTTGTTGGTTAATTGTACATGAAGGAAAACAACAAAGAGTAATGTAGAATGTATTGGGGACAGTTGAGGAGACATTAAAGGCATAGATGTTTAACCCAATCAAATGGAATAGCATAAATATTTTTTTTTTAAAAGATGTTCGGATTGACGAAGAAATTGGCAATGTTGTTAACGTTTTTTTATTTTGGCAAATATGTATATTTCACAACTTCCATGCTCTTCACCTTTTTAACTTTTGACACACTTTCTCCTTCATAATCTTCAGCAGCATCATCTTTTTCATCAAATTATTCTTCATCTTCACCTTCTTTATCTTCTTCTTAAACTTCTTGCTATTCATCTTTTTGTTAACATTACTCATATTCTTCTTATTAAACTATTATTCTTATTCATATTGTACTTCATCTTCTTCATCATATTCTTATTTGTGACAGAGATTCTTGTACTTGTAATCTGTCAAAGTATGAATTTTTCATCCTTCCGTTCTTGCTGTCACAAAAGATTTAAATTACAACAGTATTTGTCCGTGTTCAGTTTAGCCTGCAGTAGCAGGCATTTTCCAGGGGCACCACAAGGAGGAACGGACTCACCCCCATACACTGCTTAGTCTTCTTCTGCTTATAATTTAGAGCATATATTTTGCTCTTCATTTTGGTCTTATACTTCATGTTCTTCTGCTTTTTGATCTTCTGCTTATTGTTCTTAAGTCTATTGTTCTGTATCTTGTAGTTTGTCTTAACCTTCTCAGTCCTGTTGGGTAATCTTTTATTTCTTCTTTGTGATGGTGTTTAGGCTGGTTGGCTTGATGCTCGTCGTCCTTGTGGTCGTCATCTTCTTCGGGGTGGTCATCAGGGTCGTCGTCTTCATTGTTGGAGATCCAGAGTGATTACCCAAAAAAACATTTAAAAAATCTTCAATTTGTAAATGTAGCAGAAGGTACAAGAGCCAATGCAAGTAACGAGGACCAGCTGACTGTGCTGGAACCCGGAGGGGCAGCAGAAGGAAAAGAGCCAATGGCACAACCGAGGACCAGCTGACGTTACTGGGACACGGTTACTAAGCAGGAGGTACCTGTGCTCCAAAGCACTACCAAGGACCAGCAGACGTTGCTGGAACTTGGATACCGAGATGGAGGCACCTAGGCCAAAGGCACTGCGGAGAACCAGTTGACGGTACTGGAACCCGGACGGTAGCAGAAGGTACAAGAGCCAATGCAAGTAACGAGGACCAGCTGACTGTGCTGGAACCCGGAGGGGCAGCAGAAGGAAAAGAGCCAATGGCACAACCGAGGACCAGCTGACGTTAGTGGGACACGGTTACTAAGCAGGAGGTACCTGTGCTCCAAAGCACTACCAAGGACCAGCAGACGTTGCTGGAACTTGGATACCGAGATGGAGGCACCTAGGCCAAAGGCACTGCGGAGAACCGGTTGACGGTACTGGAACCCGGACGGGTAGCAGAAGGTACAAGAGCCAATGCAAGTAACGAGGACCAGCTGACTGTGCTGGAACCCGGAGGGGCAGCAGAAGGAAAAGAGCCAATGGCACAACCGAGGACCAGCTGACGTTACTGGGACACGGTTACTAAGCAGGAGGTACCTGTGCTCCAAAGCACTACCAAGGACCAGCAGACGTTGCTGGAACTTGGATACCGAGATGGAGGCACCTAGGCCAAAGGCACTGCGGAGAGCCAGCTGACGGTACTGGAACCCGGACGGGTAGCAGAAGGTACCCATGTAAATTTAAGTTGACAGGCCGCGAGCCGGCCGCAGTTACCGAATCACACAGTACTACAGTGAGTGATTGTCCTATTGTCACAACGGAAACAGCCTTTATTTGCATATCCCGCAGCACACATAGGAAGCACCTAAACTCCAGGCACCATAGAGTCGGCTAACCCGACCGCAACATGACAGGACAACTTATTGGAGGCTAAGTGACGTTTACACTGACAGGAAACAGATGGCGTGCTGTAACCAGTCTGGGCAGGAGTGAGTACCCGTGCCAATGACACTTCCGAGCAACAACTGGCGGTGTTGTAGCCCAGGTATGAGAAGAGAACCGGTTGGAGGCAGCAGGACTTTTTGCCGTTCACACAGCAGGGGAACAGCTGATATTACTGAACCCCAGTAACACATTATTTAAACAAATTAGAACAGAACGCATATTGTAAACATGCCAAATACACCTTCCTTGAAAATTCAAGAAGTAAAGGGTTTGAGTAAGTCACGTGGTACACAACTATGATAATTTAAACAGGAACAACAAAGTGTCATACACCACCATTGTAATAAAATATCAAATTTTATTATGATCAAAAAAGAAGAACAAAATATAAAGATACAAAAAATGCCTATAAAGCACAAATAAGGCACAAATGAGGAATAAAGGACAAACGATCACATGAAGTATTGCGGTCCAAGATATAATATTAAGGTGACACAAGGTGGGGAACAATGCTCTCAATATATAACCACATGTATAGCCTGCTTAAAAATGTTCCAAATACATAAAAAATACTATTTTCAGTTCTATAACGATCCAAAACTCCAATAATATGTATTATATGTATAATATGTATTCGGGGGCCCCCCGAAGAAGCCCACGCGAAACGCGCGTTGGGGCTACGTGTTCACTTTTTAACAAGGCACCATGGGTGAGTTTTGATGCTAACAGTGATATATCTTTTGCAATATGCTCCCTGCGTTCTGTTTCTGCGATCCTCATGTTCTTATGCGTAATTGCGGCTTTGTTTAGTCGGGTGACTGCACCATTTAATACATATTATTGGAGTTTTGGATCGTTATAGAACTGAAAATAGTATTTTTTATGTATTTGGAACATTTTTAAGCAGGCTATACACGTGGTTATATATTGAGAGCATTGCTCCCCACCTTGTGTCACCTTAATATTATATCTTGGACCGCAATACTTCATGTGATCGTTTGTCCTTTATTCCTCATTTGTGCCTTATTTGTGCTTTATAGGCATTTTTTGTATCTTTATATTTTGTTCTTCTTTTTTGATCATAATAAAATTTGATATTTTATTACAATGGTGGTGTATGACACTTTGTTGTTCCTGTTTAAATTACCCCAGTAACACAGGAGCAAGTGTTGACTGTGCTAACAGCACTTCCAGGCAACAACTGGCGGTGTTGTAGCCCAGGGATGAGAAGACAACAGGGTGGAGGCAGCAGGACTGTTTGCCGTACACACAGCAGGGGAACAGCTGACATTACAGAACCCCAGTAACACAGGAGCAAGTGTTGACTGTGCTAACAGCACTTCCAGGCAACAACTGGCGGTGTTGTAGCCCAGGGATGAGAAGACAACAGGGTGGAGGCAGCAGGACTGTTTGCCGTACACACAGCAGGGGAACAGCTGACATTACTGAACCCCAGTAACACAGGAGCAAGTGTTGACTGTGCTAACAGCACTTCCAGGCAACAACTGGCGGTGTTGGAGCCCAGGGATGAGAAGACAACAGGGTGGAGGCAGCAGGACTGTTTGCTGTACACACAGCAGGGGAACAGCTGACATTACTGAACCCCAGTAACACAGGAGCAAGTGTTGACTGTGCTAACAGCACTTCCGAGCAACAACTGGCAGTGTTGTAGCCCAGGGATGAGAAGACAACAGGGTGGAGGCAGCTGTCACGCTGTATAGCAGATATATATATGTGATGTCAGTAATCTATATCAAAAGGGCAACATACTATATAACATGCGCATAGATATATGATAACATAGATTTACCTGACAGAATGTCCAGTGGGTCAAAACGGAATCCGTTATACGCTGTCTCCGGCTAGAGGGTGACCAGGGTCTAAGCTGACCCTAAACTGGGGTCCTAACTAATCCCTCAACCTGGAGGTACTGTTAAAGGTACAGAGGTCCAGGCCACCAGCGTAAACCCTGTCTCCTATCAATCCCTGCCAACTGTATTCTAGTCCTAAGAAGGACCCTGAATACCACCAAAGGGAATGAACAGGTAACGGTTAATGAACAGAAAGACATACAAGAAAGACAAGAAAGAAAGTAAATAAAGTCTTACATACAACACTCACACACAATAGGAACACCTAAGGTCTCAGAGAAAAACTATAAGCTGTAAGAGTAAAAAACAACTAAGGATCTCTTAGCTTAAGTATTCTCAGAACCGCTCCAGTCTGCTAGACTACATGAATGCTTTCACCGGCGTCTAACACCCAGACTGGCAGGAATATAAAGGAAACTAATTAGAACATAATCAAAAGCAGCCAGGCGAGGCTGCACCTAGCCTTAGCAAAGAGCTAGGTAAAATTAACTCTCTCATTACCAAAAAACAAAGAAACAGCAGCTCAGCTGTGAGAAGTCAGAATGTGCAATCGCGACAATCTTCGTGGCGATGCACCCATGACAGTACCCCCCCTTCTACGAGGGGCCTCCGGACCCTCATGACCAGGTCTGTCCGGGTGAGTTGTGTGAAAGGTCCGAACCAATCGATCTGCGTTAACATCAGACGCAGGGACCCACGTCCCCTCCTCAGGACCATACCCCCTCCAATGAACTAAGTACTGAAGGGATCGGCGACTGAGACGTGAGTCAATGATTTTCGACCCATGAATTTCCACGTTATCATTGACCACCACTGAAGGAAGTAGAGGTGACGGTATGACTGGTGCCACATATTTTTTAAGTAATGACTTGTGAAACACATTATGATTTTTAAACGTAGGAGGGAGGTCCAGACGAAATGCCACAGGATTAATTATGGAACTGATCCTGTACGGCCCGATGAATCTGGGACCCAACCTCCAGGAGGGAACTTTAAGTTTTATATTCCTGGTAGACAACCACACCAGATCGTTCACCTTCAGATCTCGACCAGAAACTCTCCCCCTATCAGCCATCCGTTTGTAAGGGTTCCCCGTAACCTTCAGTCTTAACCGATCTGGAACTATCAGTCTCCCTGGAAGTCCCACCGGGGCGTCCCCCTGAGCCCCCAATACCTCCCCCTCAAGCTCAGAGCATACAGCTGACACTACAACTCCCTCCTGAGGAATAGGAACCGGATCATCCATCCTCCTGGTCCCTGGGAAAGTACGAGATAAGGCATCAGGAAGCAACTTTATTGAGCAGTCATATGCGCGATGAGGAGGTAACTCTTTACACCCCTCCTCTGAGAAATCTCCCCAAAGTCCTCCAGAAAAGGAGGCAAAGTCCTAGGCACAACCGCACCGATGACCGTGCTCATGCAGTTATTCCTGCAAAATTCACCCCACTGGCTTATCTTTCTGGATTGCCAATCAATCACTGGGTTATGTTTAGCCAACCAAGGAAGTCCCAACACAATAGGAGTAGGTAGACCCTCCAACACATAACAAGACAATTGCTCTTTATGTATTGCCCCTACTCGAAGATCTATGTTATGAACAGCTTGTACCAAGCTACCTTGACCGAGAGGTCTAGAATCAATAGAGACTATAGGGACTGGTTTGGCCAATACACTCAGTTGCATACCATGCACCTGGGCAAACCGAGCGTCCACCAGATTAGCCCCGGACCCACTATCAAGAAAAACAGAAATCCTCTCAGTTCTAGTACCAATCACCACCTCCGCAGGCACGAGAAACTGAGAGGGATTTGGGGACGAAATACACACTCCCAGGTTAACTCCTTTGCTCAAAGAGGCCCGGGATGGACACCCCCCAACAAAATGTCCCTCTCTCCCGCAAAAGAAAACCTTCTAGTCTTGCGGTGCACCGCCGATTCCCTCCTACAAAATGATGTCCCTCCCAACTGCATGGGTTCCTCAGAACAGACCAGGGGAACCTCAGTATAAGGGACTTTAGTAGTAGGTGGAGTCATCACGGGAGGCGGAGTTACCTCGCGTCTTCCCCGAAGTCGTCTATCAATGCGAATAGCGAGGGCCATAGCAGCCTCCAGTGATGGAGGAGAATCATACTGAGCCAACACATCTTTTAATTTGTCAGACAACCCTTGACAAAACTGGCTCCTAAGAGCTGGGTCATTCCACTGAGTATCTGTTGCCCATCTACGGAACTCAGAAGAATATTCCTCCGCTGGACGATTTCCTTGCCGTATTTTACGTAACTTTGTTTCAGCAAGGGAAACTCGATCCGGATCATCATATACCAGACCCAGGGCAGTAAAAAATCGATCCACTGACTGGAGATCTGGGGAGCCTGGAGGAATAGAGAACGCCCAAGATTGAGGGTCCCCTTGTAAGAGCGAGATAACAATTCCCACCCTCTGCTCTTCACTCCCAGATGACCGAGGCCGCAGCCGAAAGTACAATTTACATGCCTCCCGGAAAGTAAAAAATTTGTCCCGCCCACCAGTGAACCTGTCCGGGAGAGCAACCTTAGGTTCAGATCTGGTTTGCTCCGGGGGGACAAAACCTTGGACTTAATGTCTGCAAATTCCATGGACAACCCCAGCAACTGCCGGGCCAGCTGGGCTACTGGATCCATGACAGCTGGGGAGAATCTTTAGTTGGGCCGGTGAAAATGTCACGCTGTATAGCAGATATATATATGTGATGTCAGTAATCTATATCAAAAGGGCAACATACTATATAACATGCGCATAGATATATGATAACATAGATTTACCTGACAGAATGTCCAGTGGGTCAAAACGGAATCCGTTATACGCTGTCTCCGGCTAGAGGGTGACCAGGGTCTAAGCTGACCCTAAACTGGGGTCCTAACTAATCCCTCAACCTGGAGGTACTGTTAAAGGTACAGAGGTCCAGGCCACCAGCGTAAACCCTGTCTCCTATCAATCCCTGCCAACTGTATTCTAGTCCTAAGAAGGACCCTGAATACCACCAAAGGGAATGAACAGGTAACGGTTAATGAACAGAAAGACATACAAGAAAGACAAGAAAGAAAGTAAATAAAGTCTTACATACAACACTCACACACAGTAGGAACACCTAAGGTCTCAGAGAAAAACTATAAGCTGTAAGAGTAAAAAACAACTAAGGATCTCTTAGCTTAAGTATTCTCAGAACCGCTCCAGTCTGCTAGACTACATGAATGCTTTCACCGGCGTCTAACACCCAGACTGGCAGGAATATAAAGGAAACTAATTAGAACATAATCAAAAGCAGCCGGGCGAGGCTGCACCTAGCCTTAGCAAAGAGCTAGGTAAAATTAACTCTCTCATTACCAAAAAACAAAGAAACAGCAGCTCAGCTGTGAGAAGTCAGAATGTGCAATCGCGACGATCTTCGTGGCGATGCACCCATGACAGCAGCAGGACTGTTTGCCGTACACACAGCAGGGGAACAGCTGACATTACTGAACCCCAGTAACACAGGAGCAAGTGTTGACTGTGCTAACAGCACTTCCGAGCAACAACTGGCGGTGTTGTAGCCCAGGGATGAGAAGACAACAGGGTGGAGGCAGCAGGACTGTTTGCCGTACACACAGCAGGGGAACAGCTGACATTACAGAACCCCAGTAACACAGGAGCAAGTGTTGACTGTGCTAACAGCACTTCCAGGCAACAACTGGCGGTGTTGGAGTCCAGGGATGAGAAGACAACAGGGTGGAGGCAGCAGGACTGTTTGCCGTACACACAGCAGGGGAACAGCTGACATTACAGAACCCCAGTAACACAGGAGCAAGTTTGACTGTGCTAACAGCACTTCCAGGCAACAACTGGCGGTGTTGGAGTCCAGGGATGAGAAGACAACAGGGTGGAGGCAGCAGGACTGTTTGCCGTACACACAGCAGGGGAACAGCTGACATTACTGAACCCCAGTAACACAGGAGCAAGTGTTGACTGTGCTAACAGCACTTCCGAGCAACAACTGGCGGTGTTGTAGCCCAGGGATGAGAAGACAACAGGGTGGAGGCAGCAGGACTGTTTGCCGTACACACAGCAGGGGAACAGCTGACATTACTGAACTCCAGTAACACAGGAGCAAGTGTTGACTGTGCTAACAGCACTTCCAGGCAACAACTGGCGGTGTTGTAGCCCAGGGATGAGAAGACAACAGGGTGGAGGCAGCAGGACTGTTTGCCGTACACACAGCAGGGAACAGCTGACATTACTGAACCCCAGTAACACAGGAGCAAGTGTTGACTGTGCTAATAGCACTTCCAGCAACATGGCGGTTTGTACCCAGGATGAGAAGACAACAGGGGGCGCAGGACTGTTGCGTCACACAGCAGGAACAGCTGACATTACGAACCAGTAACACGGAGCAAGTGTTGACTGTGCTAACAGCACTTCAGCAACAATGGTGTGAGCCCAGGAGAGAAGAACTGAGAGACTTTGGACACACAGGGAACGGACATTACGACCGTACACGCAAGTGTGCTGCAACGCCTCGGCACACTGGCGGTGACCAGGAGAAACAGGTGAGCCAGGCTTCCTCACAAGCAGGAACCTATTACTGAACCTACACAGGACAAGTTGACTGTGCTACGATTCGGACAAGCGGTTTGAGCAGATGAGAACGGGTGAGCGCAGGACTTGCCGTCACACGGGGACAGCTACATTAGACCTAACGAGCAGTGATGTGCACACACTTCAGCAACAACTGGCGGTGTTGACCAGATAGAAGACAACGGGTGGAGCAGACTTTCGACGCAGGAACAGCTGCATAGACCTACCAGCAGTGCTGAACCCATAACACAGGGCAAGTGTTGACTGTGCTAACAGCACTTCCAGCAACAACGGCGGTGTTGGGCCCAGGATGAGAAGACAACAGGGTGGAGGCACAGGACTGTTTGCCGTACACACAGCAGGGGAACGCTGACATTACTGAACCCCGTAACACAGGAGCAAGTTTGACTGTGCTAACAGCACTTCAGGCAACAACTGGCGGTGTTGTAGCCAGGGATGAGAAGACAACAGGGTGAGGCAGCAGATGTTGCCGTCAACAGCAGGGAAAGCTGACATTATGAACCCCAGTAACACAGGAGCAAGTGTTGACTGTGCAACAGCACTTCCAGCAACAACTGGGTGTTGAGCCCAGGGATGAGAAGACACAGGGTGGAGGCAGCAGGACTGTTGCCGTCACACAGCAGGGGAACAGCTGACATTACTGAACCCAGTAACACAGGAGCAAGTGTTGACTGTGCTAACAGCACTCCGCAACAACTGGCGGGTTGAGCCAGGGATGAGAAGACAACAGGTGGAGGCAGCGGACTGTTTGCCGTACACACAGCAGGGGAACAGCTGACATTACTGAACCCAGTACACAGGAGCAAGTGTTGACTGTGCTAACAGACTCCGGCAACAACGGCGGTTTGTAGCCAGGGTGAGAGAAACAGTGAGGCACAGGATGTTTGCGTCACACAGCAGGAAACTGACATATGACCATAAACAGAGCAGTGTTGATTCTAAAGCCTTCAGCACAGGTGTGTAGCAGGGATGGACAAAGGTGGAGGTTGCGTCACACAGCAGGGAACAGCGCTACTGACCCAGTAACACGAGCAAGTGTTGACTGTGCTAACAGCCTTCGGCAACAACTGGCGGTGTTGAGCCAGGGATGAGAAGACAACAGGTGGAGACAGACTTTTGCCGTACACACAGCAGGAACACTGACATACTGAACCCAGTAACAGGAGCAAGTGTTGACTGTGCTAACAGCACTTCCAGCAACAACTGGCGTGTTGGAGCCCGAGAGAGACAATAGCGGTGCGTCACACAGCAGGACGGACATTACGAACCCAAAGGACAGTGTGATGCTAAACTTCGGCAAAATGGCGGGTTGGCAGGATGAGAAGACAACAGGGTGGAGGCAGCAGGACTGTTTGCCGTACACACAGCAGGGGAACAGCTGACATTACTGAACCCAGTAACACAGGAGCAAGTGTTGACTGTGCTAACAGCACTTCCGAGCAACAACTGGCGGTGTTGTAGCCCAGGGATGAGAAGACAACAGGGTGGAGGCAGCAGGACTGTTTGCCGTACACACAGCAGGGGAACAGCTGACATTACTGAACCCCAGTAACACAGGAGCAAGTGTTGACTGTGCTAACAGCACTTCCAGGCAACAACTGGCGGTGTTGTAGCCCAGGGATGAGAAGACAACAGGGTGGAGGCAGCAGGACTGTTTGCCGTACACACAGCAGGGGAACAGCTGACATTACTGAACCCCAGTAACACAGGAGCAAGTGTTGACTGTGCTAACAGCACTTCCAGGCAACAATGGCGGTGTTGTAGCCCAGGGATGAGAAGACAACAGGGTGGAGGCAGCAGGACTGTTTGCCGTACACACAGCAGGGGAACAGCTGACATTACTGAACCCCAGTAACACAGGGGCAAGTGTTGACTGTGCTAACAGCACTTCCAGGCAACAACTGGCGGTGTTGTGCCCAGGGATGAGAAGACAACAGGGTGGAGGCAGCAGGACTGTTTGCCGTACACACAGCAGGGAACAGCTGACATTACTGAACCCCAGTAACACAGGAGCAAGTGTTGACTGTGCTAACAGCACTTCCAGGCAACAACTGGCGGTGTTGTAGCCCAGGGATGAGAAGACAACAGGGTGGAGGCAGCAGGACTGTTTGCCGTACACACAGCAGGGGAACAGCTGACATTACTGAACCCAGTAACACAGGAGCAAGTGTTGACTGTGCTAACAGCACTTCCAGGCAACAACTGGCGGTGTTGGTAGCCCAGGGATGAGAAGACAACAGGGTGGAGGCAAACAGGACTGTTTGCCGTACACACAGCAGGGGAACAGCTGACATTACTGAACCCCAGTAACACAGGAGCAAGTGTTGACTGTGCTAACAGCACTTCCAGGCAACAACTGGCGGTGTTGGAGCCCAGGGATGAGAAGACAACAGGGTGGAGGCAGCAGGACTGTTTGCCGTACACACAGCAGGGGAACAGCTGACATTACTGAACCCCAGTAACACAGGAGCAAGTGTTGACTGTGCTAACAGCACTTCCAGGCAACAACTGGCGGTGTTGTAGCCCAGGGATGAGAAGACAACAGGGTGGAGGCAGCAGGACTGTTTGCCGTACACACGCAGGGGAACAGCTGACATTACTGAACCCCAGTAACACAGGAGCAAGTGTTGACTGTGCTAACAGCACTTCCAGGCAAACACTGGCGGTGTTGTAGCCCAGGGATGAGAAGACAACAGGGTGGAGGCAGCAGGACTGTTTGCCGTACACACAGCAGGGGAACAGCTGACATTACTGAACCCCAGTAACACAGGAGCAAGTGTTGACTGTGCTAACAGCACTTCCGAGCAACAACTGGCGGTGTTGTAGCCCAGGGATGAGAAGACAACAGGGTGGAGGCAGCAGGACTGTTTGCCGTACACACAAGCAGGGGAACAGCTGACATTACTGAACCCCAGTAACACAGGAGCAAGTGTTGACTGTGCTAACAGCACTTCAGGCAACAACTGGCGGTGTTGTAGCCCAGGGATGAGAAGACAACAGGGTGGAGGCAGCAGGACTGTTTGCCGTACACACAGCAGGGGAACAGCTGACATTACTGAACCCCAGTAACACAGGAGCAAGTGTTGACTGTGCTAACAGCACTTCCGGCAACAACTGGCGGTGTTGTAGCCCAGGGATGAGAAGACAACAGGGTGGAGGCAGCAGGACTGTTTGCCGTACACACAGCAGGGGAACAGCTGACATTACTGAACCCAGTAACACAGGAGCAAGTGTTGACTGTGCTAACAGCACTTCCAGGCAACAACTGGCGGTGTTGGAGCCCAGGGATGAGAAGACAACAGGGTGGAGGCAGCAGGACTGTTTGCCGTACACACAGCAGGGGAACAGCTGACATTACTGAACCCCAGTAACACAGGAGCAAGTGTTGACTGTGCTAACAGCACTTCCAGGCAACAACTGGCGGTGTTGTGAGCCCGGGATGAGAAGACAACAGGGTGGAGGCAGCAGGACTGTTTGCCGTACACACAGCAGGGGAACAGCTGACATTACTGAACCCCAGTAACACAGGAGCAAGTGTTGACTGTGCTAACAGCACTTCCAGGCAACAACTGGCGGTGTTGTAGCCCAGGGATGAGAAGACAACAGGGTGGAGGCAGCAGGACTGTTTGCCGTACACACAGCAGGGGAACAGCTGACATTACTGAACCCCAGTAACACAGGAGCAAGTGTTGACTGTGCTAACAGCACTTCCGAGCAACAACTGGCGGTGTTGGAGCCCAGGGTCAAGGAGGATGTTTAAATACTAGATCAAGTATTTTCCTTGTTACGTGTCAATTAAAAATGTCTATACTCCAAACAAGAGAAATATAACCTTTAGTACCATAAGATGATGATTTTACTTAAAAAAATATATGTAAATTAATAATTTACAAACATAAACGCATACATTAACATGTTGAAAAGCAATGCAAACCACAATTAAAATAGGTTAAATAATCTGCTATACGGTTTAAAATAAAAGCATACAAGTACATATCAGAATCCATTAATGATGGCTAAGTAACAGTATGTACACCATTTTTATTGTGTAGACAATGAATGGCTGACTTAAAAACATAATCAGCATTACAAGTTATCTTTGACATTCATAAAAGTTTACATTTGGTGAATAATATCACTAAAAAGTTTTTAAAAATATCTAAAATTTCCATCATGTAATACTGATAATATGTGCCAATCATTTATATTAACAAACAAAAACTTTAAAAAGTGCATAGTGCATAGTGAAAACAGCTATTTATGCCTGACTGTGGACTTGCAAGCATGACAACGGATAGATAAGGTATATATAGATGAGACTGCATAGCCACAGATGGTGAATGGCGATGTAATACTGTACCTCAATAAAGTGTGCGTTACTACTACATCCTTTTTTTTATATAGCTTTATAAAAGGTTACGTGCATGTATGGTTGCGCCTTTGTTTGGACGCACAGACTGGCTTCCTGCTGTGACGCGTTGGGTATTGGAGCGTCTGTGCGTCTTATGACGCAGACTAACATTCACGGTGCGCATCGTTCATCATCGCAAGCGTACCGACAACACAAAGGCGTTGTCATGACTGCTTTACTCAGTAAACATGAACCTATGATGAAACATACACGCATGTGCCCTATTACATAACAAGCTACAAGAAAAACGAGTGTGAGGTGTGACACAGCTGTTTTGTTAAGGTACAGTATTATATCGACATTGTACAGGTGTCGCTATTCAGTCTGATAAATAGATATCATTCACCTATTCTATCAGTTGTCGTTCTTTCAGCACCACTTACAGGTATATATTTTGCTATTGTGACTATGCACTATTGACTTTAACAAGGTAATGCATGATTTTTGTTAGCGATTATCATGTTTACATGAAGGACCTTTATGATATGGGCTGTTAACTTTCTAATTAAATATGTATTTTTTAAATGACACAAATATAAGTAATGTTGAAGAGGACTATTCCTACATGCATTGTTTGCACAATATTACAGGTGTACATCACCTCCCTTAATCAACATTGGATTATTATATTTACTTGTATGCTTTTATTTAACCCCTTAAAGACCAAGCCATTTTGTAGGTTAAAGACCAGGCCAATTTTTACAATTCTGACCACTGTCTCTTTATGAGGTTATAACTCTGGAACGCTTCAACGGATCTTGGCGATTCTGAGACTGTTTTCTCGAGACATATTGTACTTCATGATAGTGGTAAAATTTCTTCAATATAACTTGCGTTTATTTATGAAAAAAACGGAAATATGGCAAAAATTTGAAAATTTTGCAATTTTCAAACTTTTAATTTTTATGCCATTAAATCAGAGAGATATGTCACAAAAATTAGTTAATAAATAACATTTCCCACATGTCTACTTTACATCAGCACAATTTTGGAACCAAAATTTTTTTTTGTTAGGAAGTTATAAGTGTTAAAAGTTGACCAGCAATTTCTCATTTTTCCAACAAAATTTACAAAACCATTTTTTTTAGGGACCACCTCACATTTGAAGTGAATTTGAGGGGTCAATATGACAGAAAATACCCAAAAGTGACACCATTCTAAAAACTGCACCCCTCAACGTGTTCAAAGCCACATTCAAGAAGTTTATTAACCCTTTAGGTACTTCACAAGAATTGAAGCAATGTGGAAGGAAAAAATTAACATTTAACTTTTTTTCCCAAAATTTTTCTTTCGACACAATTTTTTAAAATTTTGTCAAGGGTATCAGTAGAAAATGAACCACAATATTTGTTGTACAATTTCTCCTGAGTATAGCGATACCCCATGTGTCGGGGTAAACCACTATTTGGGCGCATGGCAGAGCTCGGAAGGGAAGCAGCGCCATTTGACTTTTTTGGCTGGAATTGAGATTGGACGCCATGTCGCATTTGGAGAGTCCCTGTGTGCCTAAACAGTGGAAACCCCCCACAAGTGACCCCATTTTGGAAACTAGACCCCCCAAGTAACTTATCTAAATGTGTAGTGAGAGCTTTGAACCCCCAAGGGCTTCACAGAAGGTTATAACGTAGAGCCGTAAAATTAAAAAATCATATTTTTTCCACAAAAATGATCTTTTCATCCCAATTTTTATTTTCCAAAGGATAAAAGGACCCCAAAAGTTATTGTGCAATTAGTCCTGAGTACGCTGATACCCCATATGTGGGGGTAAACCACTATTTGGGTGCATGGCAGAGCTCGGAAGGGAAGCAGCGCCATTTGACTTTTTTGGCTGGAATTGAGATTGGACGCCATGTCGTATTTGGAGAGCCCCTGTGTGCCTAAACAGTGGAAACCCCCCACAAGTAACCCCATTTTGGAAACTAGACCCCCAAGGAACTTATCTAGATGTGTGGTGAGAGCTTTGAACCCCAAGGGCTTCACAGAAGGTTATAACGTAGAGCTGTAAAATTAAAAAATCATATCTTTTCCACTAAAATGATCTTTCCACCCCAATTTTTATTTTCCAAAGGGTAAAAGGACCCCAAAAGTTATTGTGCAATTTGTCCTGAGTACGCTTATACCCCATATGTGGGGGTAAACCACTATTTGGGCGCATGGCAGAGCTTGGAAGGGAAGCAGCGCCATTTGACTTTTTTGGCTGGAATTGAGATTGGACGCCATGTCGCATTTGGAGAGTCCCTGTGTGCCTAAACAGTGGAAACCCCCCACAAGTGACCCCATTTTGGAAACTAGACCCCCCAAGGAACTTATCTAGATGTGTGGTGAAAGCTTTGAACCCCCAAGGGCTTCACAGAAGGTTATAACGTAGAGCCGTAAAATTAAAAAATCATATTTTTTCCACAAAAATGATCTTTTCATCCCAATTTTTATTTTCCAAAGGATAAAAGGACCCCAAAAGTTATTGTGCAATTAGTCCTGAGTACGCTGATACCCCATATGTGGGGGTAAACCACTATTTGGGTGCATGGCAGAGCTCGGAAGGGAAGCAGCGCCATTTGACTTTTTTGGCTGGAATTGAGATTGGACGCCATGTCGCATTTGGAGAGCCCCTGTGTGCCTAAACAGTGGAAACCCCCCACAAGTAACCCCATTTTGGAAACTAGACCCCCCCAAGGAACTTATCTAGATGTGTAGTGAGAGCTTTGAACCCCAAGGGCTTCACAGAAGGTTATAACGTAGAGCCGTAAAATTAAAAAATCATATTTTTTCCACAAAAATGATCTTTTCATCCCAATTTTTATTTTCCAAAGGATAAAAGGACCCCAAAAGTTATTGTGCAATTAGTCCTGAGTACGCTGATACCCCATATGTGGGGTAAACCACTATTTGGGTGCATGGTAGAGCTCAGAAGGGAAGCAGCGCCATTTGACTTCTTTGGCTGGAATTGAGATTGGACGCCATGTCGTATTTGGAGAGCCCCTGTGTGCCTAAACAGTGGAAACCCCCCACAAGTAACCCCATTTTGGAAACTAGACCCCCCAAGGAACTTATCTAGATGTGTGGTGAGAGCTTTGAACCCCCAAGGGCTTCACAGAAGGTTATAACGTAGAGCTGTAAAATTAAAAAATCATATCTTTTCCACTAAAATGATCTTTCCACCCCCAATTTTTATTTTCCAAAGGGTAAAAGGACCCCAAAAGTTATTGTGCAATTTGTCCTGAGTACGCTTATACCCCATATGTGGGGGTAAACCACTATTTGGGCGCATGGCAGAGCTTGGAAGGGAAGCAGCGCCATTTGACTTTTTGGCTGGAATTGAGATTGGACGCCATGTCGCATTTGGAGAGTCCCTGTGTGCCTAAACAGTGGAAACCCCCAAGTGACCCCATTTTGGAAACTAGACCCCCAAGGAACTTATCTAGATGTGTGGTGAAAGCTTGGAACCCCCAAGGGCTTCACAGAAGGTTATAACGTAGAGCAGTAAAATTAAAAAATCATATCTTTTCCACAAAAATGATCTTTCCACCCCCAATTGTTATTTTCCAAAGGGTAACAGGACCCCAAAAGTTATTGTGCAATTTGTCCTGAGTACGCTGATACCCCATATGTGGGGGTAAACCACTATTTTGACGCATGGCAGAGCTGGAAAGGGAAGGAGCGCCTTTTTCAAATGCAGATTTTGATGGAATGGTCTGCGGGTGTCATGTCACGTTTGGAAAGCCCCTGATGTGCCTAAACAGTAGAAACCCCCACAAGTGACTCCATTTTGGAAACTAGACCCCCCAAGGAACTTATCTAGATGTGTGGTGAGCACTTTGAACCCCCAAGTGCTTCACAGAAGTTTATAACGTAGAGCCGTGAAAATAAAAATATCATATTTTTTTTCCACAAAAATAATCTTTTTGCCCCAAATTTTTATTTTTATAAGGGTAACAGGAGAAATAGGACCCCAAAAGCTATTGTGCAATTTGTCCTGAGTACGCTGATATCCCATATGTGGGGGGGAACCACTATTTTGACGCATGGCAGAGCTCGGAAGGGAAGGAGCACCGTTTTTAAATGCAGACTTTGATGAATGGTCTGCGGGTGTCATGTCACGTTTGGAAAGCCCCTGATGTGCCTAAACAGTAGAAACCCCCCACAAGTGATTCCATTTTGGAAACTAGACCCCCCAAGGAACTTATCTAGATGTGTGGTGAGC